>JAWNNH010000853.1:0-337671 GCA_035043045.1 Hirtodrosophila alboralis | reverse complement strand
ATTTTATAAATTTAATATAACAATTTTAAGCTGATTTTTTAACTTTAATCTTTATAGAAATATATCTTACACTTCAAAAAAAATATTCTAAAATTGCACAGTTTATTTTTCTTAGTCTTAAAACTCGTCTAAGCATATTACAAATTTTTTAAATTTAATGTAACAATTTTAAGCTCATTTTTTACCTTGAACAAAAAAAAAATTCAACAACTATTAAATCTCACTTTTAAGTGGTATTTGGCCGTCGTTACTTTATTCTTTTTTATTTTTAATATTTATTTGCCAATTTAGGTGTCGATTCGGTTGATTTTCAATTGGTTTTGCTCCAATTTTGCTCTATAGATTGATAAATTAGTTTTTAACGAACTATAAACGATGATAATAGAACAATTTCAGCTAAAATGGGAACATATCAACAAGTAATAAATGGAATAGTTTTTTTTTTATTATTTCTATTATTATTATTTTAGGTTTTCTAATTGTTTGTCAATTGTAACTAATTTTTGTTTTTTTGCTTATATTTATTTGCAGATTAATCCGGAATTTAAAATGGAACTGTAAGTTTAAGATGATTATAAAAACTAGTTAAATTTAAATATTTTTTAATTTCTATATTTTCTACTTTTACAGTGAGGCTGCAGAACCCGTACAGCCGCGTCCCAAATGCGGCTCCTTCTTTGCCAATCATTGGAAGGGATTGGTTGTCTTTCTAATGCCAATAATATGCCTGCCTATAATATTTATGAACAATATTCCGGTTAGTAATATATATATATAAATAATATAATATATATCTTATAAATTATTTCTTTATTTTCAGGAATATCGTTGTATGTACATTTTATTGATTATGGCTACGTTTTGGGTCACTGAGGCATTGCCGCTCTATGTTACATCTATGATACCAATTGTTGCATTTCCCACAATGGGCATTATGGTAAAAACTATAATATATATTTTAATAACATATTCCAAAGACTCATGTTCTTTTTTTATACTACAGAACTCTGAGGAAACTTGCATGACATATTTCAAGGATACATTGGTTATGTTCATGGGCGGCATTATGGTTGCCCTGGCCGTGGAATACAGTGGTCTACATAAGCGTCTGGCTTTGAGAGTAATCCAAATGGTGGGCTGCAGTCCCAGAAGGTTGGCATTACCTAAACATAAAATATATAGCAGCATATAATAATAAACAAATTTCCAATTGTAGATTACATTTTGGCCTGATTATGGTGACCATGTTTATATCCATGTGGATCTCAAATGCGGCCTGCACAGCCATGATGTGTCCCATTATACAAGCTGTGCTTGAAGAGCTGCAAGCGGTAAGTGTGAAAAATTAAACAATCTCTTTAATTTAATATAATAAACAACATCTTTCTCTATTTTTCAAACCCCTTAGCAAGGTGTTTGCAAGATCTATCATGAGCCCGAATATCAAATGGTTGGCGGCAAGAACAAAAAGAAGAATGAGGATGAGTATGTTTAAATATTACCAATTTATACAATGTATTACATTACTTAACTAAACTATATCTATTCTATAGATTACCATATCCCACAAAGGTCACACAATGCTATTATTTGGGCATTGCATATGCATCGTCTTTGGGCGGCTGTGGCACCATCATTGGCACTGCCACAAATTTAACATTCAAGGGACTCTACGATACCGCATTCCCCAATGCCACAGAGAAAATGGATTTTCCCACCTTCATGTTCTATTCGGTGCCATCGATGTTGGTCTATACACTGCTTACATATGTATTCCTACAATGGCATTTCATGGGTCTCTGGCGACCAAAGAGCAAGGAAGCCCAAGAGGTTCAAGTGGGCCGTGATAATGCCCATGTTGCCAAGAAAGTCATTGATCAACGCTACAAGGAATTGGGTCCCATGAATATGCATGAAATTCAAGTGATGATCCTGTTCATTATCATGGTTATCATGTACTTTACACGCAAACCAGGCATCTTTACTGGCTGGGCTGAACTTTTGCCTGCTAAGTAAGTAAATTTAAAATGAAAATTAGTTTATAGTTTGTTTAATCTATAAAATGACGCTAAAGCAATTTATAAATTTTTTTGTGACTCATATTTGTGGTAAAACTTGTAAGGAAACAAATTGCACAACTAGAAACTCTGATAGGTTATTTCTTTATAATTTTATAATATATTACATGATAATAATAAGTTAGAGCGAATCTTAACATATTTATGTATATATATATTACATAAATATGAATAAGATTTATTCGATCGGTCTATAACAATATATGTATGTAAATCTTATTCAATCAGGCCGCAACTTTACATTAAAAGTTAATGAAATACTTTGTATTTAAATCTTCTTCAGACTATTTTTAGAAAATGGTTTAATGGTTTTATTAAGGCTTACAATGAACTTCCCAAAGTGTCTTAATGAAATTAATTTAATTATATATGTTGTATAATGATTTTGATTATAGTTTCTGATTAACACAATCGAAGTGTCATCAAAAATTCATTAATGTTCATTAATCGGGCATAATTTACATGCCCAGCCAAATGTGCGGAATTAATTTTATTTATATAAAAAAATAAAAATTCGATTCATTACTAATATTTAGAACTTGTTAAAAATAATACGAGCGTGGTTTTAATTACTTAAAAGTATCATAACCGTTTTTAACTATATATTTCCTTTTTTTTTAATTTCAGGGTTATTAAAAACTCCATGCCAACGATATTTGTTGTGATTATGTGCTTCATGCTGCCCGCCAATTATGCATTCCTGCGCTATTGCACACGTAAAGGACCCGTGCCAACGGCACCGACGCCATCCTTGATTACCTGGAAGTTTATACAATCCCGAGTGCCATGGGGTTTGGTCTTTCTGTTGGGCGGTGGCTTTGCATTGGCAGCAGGCAGCAAGGCTAGTGGCATGGCCACATTGATTGGTAGCTCGATGAGTGGCTTGAAGGTGTTGCCAAATGCAGCACTACTCCTGGTGGTCATCCTGGTGGCTGTATTCCTGACTGCGTTCAGTTCAAATGTGGCTGTTGCCAATATTCTAATACCTGTGCTCAATGAAATGGTGAGTGTTGAATGTGACTATATAAAAGTGTCTTGTGATTGATTCTGGTTTTATATTACATTTTACAGTCACTGGCCTTGAAGATTCATCCCTTGTATTTGGTTTTCCCTGCTGGTCTGGCCTGCAGCATGGCTTTCCATTTGCCCGTGAGCACGCCACCAAATGCTTTGGTCGCTGGCTATGCGCATATACGTAGCAAGGATATGGCAATTGCGGGCATTGGACCAACGATTATCACCATTATTGTACTATTTGTATTCTGTCAAACCTGGGCAATGGTCATCTATCCCAATCTGGATACGTTCCCTGAATGGGCGCAAATTGCAGCCGAAGAAGCTGCCAATAAATCGCGTCTATTAGCCGAAATTGCATTCAATAAGACGCATGCGACTGAGCTGGTCGCAAATGCCACTCGTCTGTTAAGCAACAATACTGAATTGTTAACTGATTTGGCTGCAAGCAGCTCGAATTTGATTGGCAATCTTGTTGCCAATAATACACAACCGTTGGCCCAGTTAGCTGTCAATGGCACGCGCCTGTTGACAGATTTGGCCTTCAATAAAACACTCTAATTAGTTAGTTAGTTGTCTAGTCTAAAAGTGAACACACAAACACACACACACAACACCCATGAATAGCGGCGTGAGGGAACTCTGTACAAAGAAAAAAAAACAAAAAACAAATAAGTGCCTTTGCTGAAATGTTTATATGGTCTACTAAAACGGGGGCGCTAGTTAAGTATCAAAGTTGAAAATAATAATAAACGAATTTATAAAAAAAAAAACTCAATCAGTTCTGTTACCAATAAAAATTCCGAAAACAAACTCAAAAAGAAATGGCAACAGAGCTGTAAGAAACCTGATTCAAAACTTTAACCCCACGAACTATGACTGCATTTTTGGTGACACTTTTTAAGTGTTTACTGTAGCAGTTTACATATATATATTGTATAGCTACATATATGGTATGTGTTTATAGATAATGTCAAAGTTAACAATAAATAAGAGTAGAAAACAAATTCAAAATGGGGGCGTCCTTTTAGCAGCCTAACGCATTTACTAACAGCCTTTAAAAAAACTAAAAATCAAAAAACTCAGCTTAAATAATGTTACTTAATTGTTGCATTTAGCAAAAACTAAAAAATCAAAAAAAAAGAAACAAAAACTTGTAAATTTAATGTGTTGCAAAAAAGGCATTCAATTTAAATTTATTTTCTATACTCTTGTTTTTTTCTTAGCAACTTAGACTGACAACGTGTTTTTTTGCAATTTATTGTTAATTGTCAAATAGAAACTTTGTAAAAACAAAAGAAAAAGAAATTACTCAATATTTGAATGCGTAACGAAATGAGCACACAAATAGCAAATAGTTTTAAGCTTTAATAATAATGTGTATGAATTTTGAGATGATTTATGTTTTATATAGTTGTAAAAAATCAATAAAAAATAAAAAGCTCAAAATATATTTTAAAAAAAATGGCAATAAGTTATTAAAGTGCTAATAACATTTAATTTTTTATTATTTAGGTCCACTGTTATCCCTACTTGGTTGTAATTTACATGATTCATTTCAAATTCATTTAATAATTTTGATTAAATTAAAAGAACAAAATATATGAATTGAAAAAAAACTCCTGATAAGTACATATATTTAAAATATGCATGGAATAGAAGAGCGTTCTGTTTTCTTAAACAAAATATCCAGAAGTTAGAAATATTTATTGAAATGAGAATTGTGAATAATTTTTCAAGCCATAATACGAATTTTGAGTTTTTATTTGAGCTATTATCACATTTTTGTCACAGTACTTAAACTTGCAATCAGACAACAATGTTATATCTCCATTAGCTTTCAATTTTCTTACAATTAATGTATTTATTTATTATTTACTCAAAAATATTTCATTTTAACAGTTGATTCTTTAAAGTGCACATTCAAATTCAAGTTTCAGTTGAGAATCGATAGCTGCTGGTAGTTATCGTAATCGGCTGTAGCTGTCAGTGCTGGAAAATTCCAGTTGTGTCTACAGCGATAACTGTTATACATCGATAACATTGCGTGATATTTTATTGATTTCAAAAAATCTACAGCGACTAGTCTAATTTCTCTTACCAAATACGAAACAAATTGACAAAGACGATTCCATAAAGTATTAAAATTTATATAATTCTTTCTATGCAAAATAAAAAATCCAAGAAACTTGTTATTCAATTCAAAATATTTTAGTCTGTTTTATTGCAATTTATAATAAACTTTATTTTGTAGTACAGCCAAATTTTATTAAAATTATGCGACTATATTTTTTTATATTCGATATATAGAAACACTCAGTCGGCAATTAAGGTTTTCTTTAATATAATTCTTTCAGCTATAAAATGTTAAATTTCTATTGTTTCTATTTTATTTTCTTGGGTTTAAAGTAAAAACGCCAACCAAATTTATATCAAAATATTAATATTTATTTCAAAATCGTTACATATATGTATATTATGTGTTTTTAAAACAAGGCACATAGGCATAGGGAAAAAGAGCATTATAGTACCACAAAAAATTGCCCGCAACCAAAGATCTGACACATTGTTCAGTTGAAAGTTGGATATAATGTGCAATAAGCTGTACTCTTGACGAATAAGACGACGATAAACCCCACTGGATTGGATCAATTTAGAATTTGGACGATTTGATCAGATTGAGGGCCTCGGTAAGCATACGGCCAAAATCGGCATGAACCTGTGTAAAGTTCTTGACAGCACGCTCCTGCAAGAATTGGCTGGCATTGCTCAGATTATCGGCAATATTCTGGACCAGACGCTTCTTCTCACAATTATCGAGCACATGGACCCAGAAATCGGTGACCTGGCCATAGTTATCCTCGGTATCGCCGCTGCTATAACGATAAACATCGCCAGTAACAGGGCAACAGGTGGATAGAGCGCGTGCACGCGGATCCTCCTGTGGTCCATTGAAGGAATTGGGGAAATAATTGGGAGCACCATCCTGATTATCGGTGACATTCATAAAGCCATCACGCTGATAATTGGTAACCTTGACGCGATATGGACAATTGACTGGAATCTGAAGATAATTGGGTCCCAAACGATGACGATGAGTGTCCGAATAGGAGAAGAGACGACCCTGCAACATCTTGTCCGGTGATGGCTCAATACCGGGCACCAAATGCGCCGGACTGAACGCAATCTGTTCGACTTCGGCAAAGTAATTCTTGGGATTGCGATCGAGCACCATTTTGCCAACAGGAATCAATGGATATTCCTTGTGTGGCCAAATTTTGGTCACATCAAATGGATTGTATTTGAATTTCTTGGCCTCCTCAAAGGTCATCACCTGTATCTTCACCGACCAGCTAGGGAATTTGCAGTCCTTGATGCGATTATACAAATCACGAATGCTATAATCCGGATCACTTGATGCCAAATCAGCAGCGGTCTTAACATCCAAATTCTTAATGCCCTGATCCGTTTTGAAATGGAATTTGGCATAGATGGGTTCGCCCTTGGCATTGACCAGCTTAAAGGTATGCGATCCATAGCCATTCATGTGGGTATAGCCATCGGGTGTGCCACGATCGCTGAACAGGAACGATGTCTGATGGGTGGACTCGGGACGCAAGGTTAGGAAGTCCCAGAACATGTCCGGATCCTTCAAATGAGTCTGAGGATTACGCTTCTGGGTGTGTATAAAACTGGGGAATAGAATTGGATCGCGTATAAAGAAGATGGGCGTATTATTGCCAACCAAATCCCAGACACCATCATCCGTATAGAATTTAACAGCAAAGCCACGTGGATCACGTGCCGTATCCGCCGATCCGCTCTCACCACCGACCGTAGAGAAGCGCACAGCCACCGGAGTGCGCTTCTTGACCTTCTCAAAGATCTTGGCCGCACAATATTTGCTTATATCATGAGTGACCTCAAAGTAACCAAATGCTCCGGCTCCCTTGGCATGCACCACACGCTCTGGGATGCGTTCGCGATCAAAATGCGCCATCTCATCCAGGAAGTTGACATCCTGCAACAGCAGTGGACCGCGTGGTCCCACCGATTGTGTGGCATCCTTAATGCCAATCGGTGCACCGCTGCCAGTGGAAACTACGCCAGGACTTTCCTGTAATTAAATATATATATATAAAATATATTAGTCAAGTTGCAGTTAAAAAATAAAAGATAAAAAATATATTCATTTATGTAGGTAAGTCCTGAAGGCATAAATCCTAAAAATCATATATTTACTTAATAATAATATTACCATTAGAAAATTAATCAGAAAATTTATAATTTAGATAATATTCAAATATATTTATTATGAATATTGATCAAATTATATAATTCTTTGGAAAAATCGACAGCCTTGAACGCAAAGCCAATTTAAAAATATAGAATAAAATGTTAAATTAATTTTTAATTTAATACAAAATTCGATATTATTAATATTTAAAATTAAAAAATCCTGTTTTAAGGAATTTCCCGTAAGCTATACTTCAAGAATTAAAAACAAAATTTGTTTCCATTTTTTCAATTTCTATTTTGTTTTATTATATTTATATTTCTTTTGTTTTTATTGATTTTCTATACTTTAAGAAATAAAATAATATGTTTATTTTATTTTATTATATTTATATTATTTTTTTTATCAATTTTTACTTTATTTTATTAGATTTCCATTATTTTTTTTTTTTGTATATATATTGTATAAAATAAAAAATTTGTCTGAATTTCTTAAATCATAAATAAGCTAGTATAATTTACTTCCATTTTTATTTTATTTTATTATATTTATATTTTTTTTTATCAATTTTTATTTTATAATTTTTTTTTTTAATTTTTCTATACTTTAAGAAATAAAAATTTTGTTTGAATTTTTTTAAATATAAGCACCAAAAGCTAGTTTAATTTACCATAATGTTTATTTTATTTTATATATATATATTTTAATAAATTTTTATTTTATTTTATTAGATTTCCATTTATTTTTTTTAAAATTTTTTTATACTTTAAGAATAAAAATTGATTTACATTTTTTAAATCTAAGCATCAAAAGCTGGTTTAATTTACTTTAATTTTTATTTTATTTTATTTTATTATATTTCTGTTATTGTTATTTTTTTTTATAAATTTAATTTCTTTATTTTTTAATTCTTAGTTATTTTTAAAAATTTTGTTTAATTTTTTAGTCATTTTTTATTTAGTTCAAAAACTGACGCAATTTTGCATAGACCTTAAATTATTTCCAGCATTTCGTGCCAAACAATAAAAGTTTTAAGTATTATTTAAACATACCTACTATATAAATGTACTAAATATATAAAAAACTGTAATTTGTCTCATTATATAATCGAGTTCAAAGTGCTTATTAGCTGTCATTATCTTATCTAATCTGTAGCTCTTCATTTATTTTCTGTTTTTTTTTTTTTTTTAAATATTTATAGTACAAGAAGAAACATAAACATAAAGATTGGCTGGCATTAACACTTATCGCTCTGCTGGCAGAATAAATAAAATAAAAAACTGTGCAATGCATATAGAAAGTATAGTATATATATAATTTGTAAACTAGTATTAACAATTTCATGATAATACTACTGCTCTAATCATGCACATCTAAAAATTCCATTACTTTATGATTTCGAATCTAGGTGCAGCTGTATTTTTTGCCGCTCCCAACAAATCTTATCAACATTAATTTGAAATTGTAAAAAGCTATAAGCTCTCCTGTTGTTTTAATAAATGTATCTCAAAGATACAACAGCTAAGCTGACTAATAATATAATTACTGAACTGACAATCTAAAGCACTCGTCGCATTATAAAGTATACCAACCTATCTATATATATATAGTATATATACATTTTATCTTTATATATATATATTCAAGTGGGTTTATTACGCTGCTGATGTGTCCGGCATATAAATTAAGTGAAACAATGTATTTTTGCATTTTTTATAGAAGTAACAAATGTGAAATTAAAATTAAGAATTCAGGCTAAATAAATCAAATATATTATAGTATATATTCTGTAATAAATGATATTTTGTACAAGTCTAATAAAAGTGAATTTAAAATGAAATTAAAAACTTTTTAGAGCCTGAATAAATATAAAGAATATAATTTGTTATTAAGTATAAACTGCTTTTTATATATTTGATATTTATCTTGTAATTTTGATAGATATTAGATATAACTTATAATAGATTCGATTTTTAATTTAATTTATACAATTTCTTCATTATATTTCCCTTTTTGCACTAAAAATTAAACTTTTCGATCCTAAATACTTTCTTAAACTTCGTTATATATAACTATATACTTTGCTTGATTTTCAACGCTATAGTTTTTGTTCTTTTCTTTTCTATTATTTTTTTTTTCAAATACTGATTTGCAATCACAATTGTTTGCACTTTGAAACAGAGAAAAAAACAACAACAACAATAAACAAATGAATGTGGGGCCACTTCAGAGGGCGCAGTTGGTATAGATAATATGAAATAAACTGAGGTTGCCAAAGTGTATATAAGTACTACATGCATAACATGATTATATAAAGAATCGACTTGATAAGAACCCAATCATTTGATAGAAAAAAAATGCAAAAAAAAAAAAATTAAAAAAATACATAGAAAAGTTTTAATTGCAAGTTGTTTGAGTTTTTGTAGCAAACACTTTACATAGATGTATTGTAACTGATAAATAAAGGAAACTAGATGAGAACAAAGTTTGAAGGTCTTGAAATTAGAAAATTAAGCTTGTTTGAAAAAAAGGGAAAATATCAAAATGAAAATGAAAATAAATATTAAATAAGTGCTGCTAAATAGATAGAAGAAAATAGGGTATAATAAAAAAAATAGCCTGAATATTGTATTGCATCTTAAAAACAAATTTGAATTTATTAAATTGTTGCATATTTTTTTTTTTTATATATTTTTGGCTATAATTATATTCTAAAAAGTTATATTTTTTAATGTGCATTTAAGAACTTATTAAAAAAATTTATTTTATGCAAATTTTGAAAATATGAAACTATAAAATAAACTAATAAATAAATGCTAAATAGTTTTGCGCATAAAAATTTAAACAAAAAAGGTAAAAACTTGTAAAAATAAAATATAAAAATTTAGTTTGAATATTAAGCTAAAACTTAGATATTTTATAGCTTTAAATATGAAACTAAAGCTTATAAAATATAAAACTATTAAATAAACTAATAAATAAATGCAAAACAGTTATGGGCATAAAAAATTAAAGAAAAAAAAGGGAAAAAACTTGTAAAAATAAAAAAAAATATAAAAAATATATATATATATATAGATAAAAAAATGTATAAATAAAAATAATTATACAAAAATTCAGTTTAAATATTGAACTAAAACTTAGATGTTTTATAGCTTTAAATATTAAACTAAAACTATAAAATATTATAGCTTTAAATATTTTATGAACTGTTTAAACCGCAAATCTGATGCAATTCTAATTTCAAAAGCAATTTTTTTTTTAATATGAACTTAAGAACTTTTGATGCAAATTTTGAGCAAATAAAAGTGAAAAGTGAATTTTAATATATACAGAAAATTCGAGTAATATTTATTTTGCAATTTGTAAATTAAATTTAACCGAAAATTAAATATTTTATAAACTTAAGAAATATAAAAGGAATTTTTTTTTTTTATGAACTTAAGAACTTTTTATGCAAATTTTTTATTAAATAAAAATAAAAAGTAAATTTTTAAATATACTCAAAAATTTGAGTAATATTTTATTTGCAAATTGAAAACAAAATTTAACCGAAAATTCAAACTTTTATAGCTTTAACAAATATAAATGGAATTTTTTGTGGAATATGAACTTAAAACCTATTTGTGCAAATTTAAGGAATATAAAAGTGAACTTTAAAATATACAGAAAACTCGAGAAATATTTAATTTGCCATTTGACAACAAAATTTAACCGAAAATTAAATCTTTTAAATTTTGAGCAAATTAAAAATAAAAAGTAAATTTTTAAATATACTCAAAAATTCAAGTAATATTTAATTTGCGAATTGAAAACTAAATTTAACCGAAAATTAAAGCCTTTATAGCTTTAAGAAATATAAAATGAATTTTTTTTTTTTGCGTAATGCGTATTACAACATTTGAGAACTACATATTTGAAATAGTACAACAATTGTTGTATACCAAATTTTGGGCATGCTAAATAGCTGCAAAAAAAAAAAATAAAAATAAAATTAAAGCAAAAATGAAAAAAATGTATGCAAAAACAAAGGCATGCCTGACAAAATGCAGTTTTCCAAATAGTTTCTATAGAAGGTCAGGCGTAACGAACAACACGAACGAACCGAACGAATACACCTTTTTGTGGGTCAATTCGAATGCGATTTGATTTTGAAACATATTCTCACATAGTACATAATATGGTAATACTAAGTAGTATATATAGTTAAAATGTGTGATTTTGCAAACTGCATTGCATAACCAAAATGAAGTAATTGTTTCTTTGCCACAAGTTATCTATAAGGCCACAATCTATCTATATCTATATATATATTGAACAAGTTTTTGGGATGCATGCGTGGCGAGTTCAACGTCTTTGCATCGCTGTCGCCATTGCTTGCAACCAGTTTGTGCAACTTGAAAGTGCATTGACTTACTTGCAAAAGGAAACTAACTATCTCGAGACGATTGCAACAATAATTCGCGGTCTGGGTCTACTATAGAGAGAGAGGGAGAGCGAAAGAGAGGCCCCGCTTGACTAGTTGCTGGGCACGTTTAATATTTCATAAATAAAAAATAATTAATTAAAATACTCGAGTAACTATTTTTGTGAAATCAAGCGGAAATTTAATTTACAAAATTGCATTATTTCAAGGTTAAAAAGGTTGCCACAAATATGTACTAAAAACCCTTTCAAGCGTATATATATTTTCCGGTTTCAAGTGTTTTGCTAATCTAACTAGGCCATTTGTTTAATTGCAAGTTTAATTTACCAAAGTGCAATTTGTATATAACAATAATCCTTATCGTTTTATCTGTTATCACGCTTGATAAAAATCAGAGTGTGCTATAGTAATTTAATTGGATTTGAGTGGCGTTAAAAAAGGAAAAAAAAGCTGAATTATAGCTTTATTATAAGAATTATAATTCTATAATATTTTTATATTATTTTTTAGACTATTCAGGCTCTTTTATATTTATTTTTTAATGGAGTTATATATTTTTAATATATTTCTTATACTGATTGCATTTATATATTTTTAATATATTTCTTATTTTTAATATATTTCTTATACAAATTGCAATTTTCTAATAAAAAAAAGTTATTGTTGCCACTGCGCAAGTATTAAGCAGATATGGCAACGCCAAAACGTCATGCATAAGGCGCTGTCAACTTGCTGAGGTGGCAATGCCAATAAAAAAATAATAAGGACGCAGTTGGGAGTATTTTCTGAACTAAAATGGAAAAAGTCAAGTTTTTTATATACTATATTAAAAAAATATATATAAATAATACAATTAAACCACCCCTCCCAGCTGTATTACGCCCTTGCCCTACAATAATACAAAATTTGTTGAAAAACAAGTTTTTTCTATAATTAAACTAAGCCATAAGGGAATAATAACAAAATATGGAATTTGCGCTATAAAATTGATCACCAACCGTAATAAATGTAAAATAAAAATAAAAAACAAATAAACAAAGTATTCCAATTAACACAAATAGCTAAAAAATGTATATTAAATTTACGAGCAGGTGTCAAGAAAGAAATTATACATGTACATATAATATATATATTAACAGGCAACAACAAATTTAAATAAGCTAGGTTAGGCAAGGTTAAGAGAGGTTAAAGTATGCTCTATAAAAAAACTATATGTGACTTTTGGATTAAGTACAAAAATGAACAAATTAAGTTCTCAAAGCTTATCAGCTGATAAGAGCACTAACAATAAGATAAGATAAGATTAAGAATGGATTATAAATAAAAAAATAATGTACTAGAAACGAAATGAAGTGAAAGCAAAAAAAGAGAGAGGCAGAAAATCAAATAGATTGAGCTAGAAGAAAGAGCCGCACTCAGTACGAACAATAACAAAAAAAAAAATAAAAATTTACTTGAACTTTGGCTCTGCCAACGTTTGCAGCCGGCGACGTCAGCTGCGCTGCTGCTGCATTTGATATTGCAAAGCGGCATCTCAACGTAAATATCGCTATTTGCACATATGTATTTTGTATAAATTAATTCGGAATTATACTATATATATATAAATATATATTGTTTATGCCTTTCTTTGTTTGGTTTTTACTTTTTTTGGGGCCCCGTTTCAATAAATTTTGTAGCAACTCACCTTTAGCGAGTTTTTATAGTCGAGCAATTGATTCGATGCAGAATCGCGTGCAGCCATTTTTTTAAATGCCTCTTATTTGTTGCTTTTTGAATAACCAGAAATTTTGAGAATGCTGAGCACTTGATTGTTTTTGTTTACGCGTTGTCGCTGTTTTACGGCAAAATTTTGTTAACTAAAACACGTAGAACGCAGTGCGCATTGCTTTTATAGGCGGCCTAGACGTATATAGTACACAGTGTGACCGTATGTGGCAAGCGCACAAATCCCTAAAAATGTTATCAAAAAATGTTATGTTAAGTTAACAGAATAATTAAATTTGCGGCATATTGAAAAGACCACATCAAATGTTGTATCGTATTGGCAAAATGACGCAAAATTGTAATTTAATTGGAATAAATACGATACAGCGCAATATAGTATGGACATAACATGCTATCGATATATCGACACAGCACCACTATCGTATTATAATGTGGCGGTCGGTCGATGTCCTTCGATAATTAGCCATTGGTCATGCGATACTTTTTCTGCTGGTCATTTTTAGTTCATTGTGTACGCCTGTGCTGGCAGCACGCAATATCAGCTACGGTTGGCAGGTCCGCGTATTTTTGTAGTCACTTTCTCAGTCATTCATTCTTCATACGTTCGTTCGTCTTCGTCTCTCTCGTTTTTTGAAGTAGTAGTGATTTCTTTTTATAACAAAATCAAATATATATAGTATATATATATATAAATTTATATATATACAAAGCAGAAATGGTTATATGTACATAATAGAATGCAACAACATATTTAGTAACAAATTTATACGTGCAAGTGCAATCCGAATTCAATGGCAATTTCGTAAAAGTTTCTTTTTTACGTAAAAAAAAAAAACGGCGCGTGTGAAATTTTTCAACAACGACGTAGCAGTCTCAGTCTCTTCTCTACGTCTCTTTGCTGCAAAAGGAGAAGCTGAGCAGCAGCAGCAACAACAACAACTACAACAAAATTCCCCACACACAAAGTAGGCCAACAACAACAAGAAACAGCAAAGCAAGCAACAGCAGCAACAACAACAACAACAACAACAAGGCGTAGTGTGTAGTGAAGTGTATTATAATAATAATGTATTTGTGTGTGCTTGTGTAAAATACAAAATAAAAGAAGTCTCAAAAAAAAATTAAATAAAAAAAAAGTAGAAAACTCGGCGACCGACAATTTTGTAATTGTGTCAGCCTATTTATGTATGTGTCTTGTCTGCTTGTGTGTGTGAGTGTCTGTTTGTGTTCGTGTGTCAATGATTTAAATCAAATGTATTTTAAACAAATTTGAATTTTGACATTCAAAAGCGCAGCGTGTGTGTGTCTGTGTGTGTGTACATTTTTGCGAGACAAGTGAAATTTTCTTTGTTTCATTTTTTTCAAGACACGGCTGCGGGGGCGCCCAAAAGTATAAAAATGAAGTTCCCTTGAAACAAAAAGTCGCGACGTTGTGGCCCCCCACTTCAGCAGCAGCTACCCTAGACGGCGACGTCGTCGTCGCTACATAACGGCCTGAAGAGCAGCAGCGGCAGCGTTGCCACAGTATCTGTGTGTTTGCTCTGTCTCAATTGTCTGTGTGTGCTTATGTGTGTGCGCGCGTTTGTTTGCATGTGTGTGTGTGTGTGTGTGAGTGGCAATGAACGTTGCTTAAAACAACAAAAACAACAATAAAACATACTTTTTGGAATATTTGCGCCGTCGTTAATTATACTATACACGCCTGCAGCTGATGATTATGATGATGATGATGTGATGTTGTTGCTGTCTGTCTGCTTGTTTTTAGTATAAATATAAAATGCAAACTGAATATTTGTGCAAAATAAATAAATTTCAATAAATAATAAGTGTATTGTATTCCCCTCCCTCTATCCACGCCACCGTCGCCGCCTCCACCCTACGCATTCTCTCTCTCTTATAGCCTGTGCATAAGTAAAGCCAATGTGTAAGAAGAAGCAAACGTCGCAGACGCCGCACGGCGACGTCGCGGTCGACGCCGCTGCAGGACAGGTTTATCAGGGCAAAAATTTCACAAAAAAATACTAAAAATCAAAAAAACGACAACAACACACCCTGTATTTTGCGCACAGTGCGTGCGTGTGTGTGTGTGTTTAAATGCAGCAAAAACAACAACATCAACTATGTGTGCAGCAGCAAAATCAACAAAAACAACAACAAGAGCAACGACTAACATAGCAGCACGAGAAAGCAAAGTGAAATTTATTAAAACAAAAATAACAACAACAACAACAACAAAAGCACGCAATACCAATTCGAAACCGTTATTCAACAATTTCTTGAAATAAGTGAAAGAAGAAGGCAAATACTGGTTTTTATATACATATATATATACAAACATATGTATGTACATGCATATATTCAATGTAGAAAGAAACGACAGCAACAACAACAACTAAAAAGTTGCTGCGCGAGAAATTTTTACTTGTATCCGTCGTGAGCGTGTGTGTGTGTGTATTTGTGGTCTCTGCCTTAGCTGTGTGTGAGAAAATAAAAAAAAAAAGTAAAGTAACCATAAAGTGAAAAGCAATGCTAAAAGGAATTACAACAGCAGCAGCAGCGGCAGCAACAGCGCCCGGCAACGGTTCCAAGCATTTACACAAAAACGTAAAATAACAGTAAAAGTCTTGTCAAAAAAAAAAAACAAAAAAAAAGCTTCAAAGTGCGCAACAAAAGGCAAACACACGCGTAGGTGTCAACGTCACACGCACACACGCGACAGCAGCAGAGCCAAGAGCAGCGCAGCAGCAGCAGTTAAAAGGGGGCCGGAGGAACAAAGGCTGCGTCCGGCATTTGCCACTCAACTTTACAATTGAACATACAACAATTTTCAAGGGCTCTCCCCAAGCGCGCGCGCTGCCTTGTATATTGTTTTTTACATTTTATTTAAATTATTGGAGGTGAGTTGTTAATTTTTATTTGTTGTTGTTATTGTTGTTGTTTTTCCCTACCATGTGCTTTTAATTTGCTTATAAATGAATTTTGAACACGTTTCACTTTAAAATATGCAAACATTAAAAATGTTTTGTGTGCAAATCTAATGAGGGCGCGCTTTAATTAAAGCTGTTTTTCTATAGGAAGAGACGCAACAGAGAGAGAGGAGTAAAGAGAGAGAGCGAGAGAGAGAAAAAGATGAGCTTGTTTGTATGTATGTGTGTGTGTGTATGGCCACAGGTGGCTTAATTTACCGTTATTTGAGCTTAATATATATATTTTTTGTTGCTTTTTAAATCTGTCCACAACATGAGAAGAATAACTGTAACAATGCCTTGGCCACATGTTGCTGCAAGTTTTTTTTTTTGCAACATTTTTGCGTAGCCAAAATGTAAGATAATTATGTATAATATATATTTTTTTTTAATTAAACGTTAATCATTTAACTTAATGAATATAAAACATTCTAAACTTAGGGAGAAGGGAATATTTGAAAACTTAATGTGTATTGTAGATATAGAAACTGAAAAGGAATTAATATAAATTTAAAATTAGTAACGCGTTTTTGGAACTTTTTGGAACGCGTTTAATTTAGGAATTTCAAGAGGATTATATATAGATTTAAAATTAAAGAATTATAAAAAATAATATAAAAATAATTATAGGAAAGTAAAGATTTTAAAATTTTCATATATAGAATATATTTTTTAGTTAAACTAATTATATGATAGAAAAGATTACAAAATGTTCATATTTTCTAATTTTACTTTTTGGAACGGGTTTAATTTTTGAATTGCAAGAGCATTTTGATTATTTTTTCAAAAATATAAATAAAATTTTAGATAATTTGAGCCTAATAAAATATCATTGCATTTACTTATTATAATCTTTATATATTTGTTAGATTATATTAATAAAATTGTCAACAATTATATTTTTAGATTCTTTAAATGTAATTAAACTTGTATTTATATTTCTGTTAGCAATGAAATTTTGTTTTAATTATAAATTTTATTACAATATAAATAAAATATGAAATGTTTTTATAAATAAATTAAATTTTGTTTTACCTTTTTATGAATGCAAGAATTTCAACTTAAATAATTTTTTAATCAATTCTTTCTACTGTTTTAACAAAAGATACAAAAGACACATATTTCCTATTGTTCAGGAAATAAATTTGATTTCAATTTAATTTTATTTATTTTATACTGTTCAGGAAATAAATTTGACTTCAATTTAATTTTATTTGATTACAAAGTAAGAAAGTTAAAATTTCTTGAAAAATATTCTGTATTTTGCGTGTTTTATTGAATTATTGTAGTATTGCGTAGCATTAGAATTAAAAGAAGATTTTTAGAAGATATAGGAACTCTTTATCTAACTAAAAAAAATTCAAATGAGGTTAAAATTACGTTTCAAAATTAAAAGTGATTGATCTTCTTTTATTACTATAGTTTGTTCCTTATAATTCATTGTTAAAAATAGGACTGAGTATATAAAAAGTTTCCAATTTGAATATAATAAGAAATTATAATAATCCTCTGAAAAAATACGCAAAGTGTTGTATACTTACAGGCGCCAATTGTTGCACACTTGTGCGTCCATAATTCTCAATCAAATTCAGTTGACAGTATATAAGGCAGAAAGGTTTTTCCATATTAAAATTTTTTTATTTTTATTTTTTTTTTAAATTATTTTCTGCTCTAAAATCAAATAAGTGCAAATAATAATTTTTGATAAACAATATTCTCATATAAGAACAAATAAAGTAGCTGCAAAATTTTAATAAAAATTTAAGCCCAAAAAATGTTGAATGAATTGATTTATTAACTTGAAATATTTCCTAATTAATATAAATATCCATTTGGAAGTTCATATTGTAGTTTATTAGCCCAAAACGCCTAAATGAATCATTTTAACACACAAGTTCAATAAAATATACAGACACACACCTTTTGGCTTTATTTTTTGGTTTTCTAGATAGAAGTTTCACAGCTTTTTAATGTATAACATCAACATAAACACCTTTACGCCTTTTGTATTCACAAAAAAAAAAAGAAAGAAAAATTTCTGAGCTCTTAAATCACTAAAGTTAAGCAGATAAATAAAAAAATAACAACATTAAATCATTGTGTGCTTGTTTCTAGACTGTTGAAGTGGTTTCTTGTGGGTGCTTTGATTGATTTACAATTTGGATTTGTATATTTGACATTGATGCAAAGTTAAGCTACAAATTGAATATAGTTCAAGTTGCTTGAAAATTCTCCTAAATTGATTTAAATTCCTTAACTTAATAGTTTTTCTTTGATGTATCTTTGAAGTTGCCTTATAAAATTCTTCACACACTCGATTAACTTTTAGTTCTTTCATGCCTAATTAAGCAACAATTTTCACTTTGATAAATTTTGGTAAAAATTCACGTTTTGTTTGCCAACTTGCTTATCAGGTTTTTTATTTATTTATTTTTTATGTAGTTCTATACTCTCTATAGAGACCTAGAGAGCTCTCTATATGCTGTCTGACTAATCTGTAATTTGAAATCAGTCAACACTTAAAGAACTGATAAGAAATGGAAAGAAAAAAATATATAAATAAAATAAAACAAACTGCTGACAATGTTTGCCCAAGGTTTATATTTTTTTTTTGCCCCCTCTTTAAATTGTATTTTGTTTGTTTGTTGTGTTCACACACACACACAAAAATAAAAAGTGAGAATTGAGAATTTTTGAATTTTATTTATTTATTTTATTTTTATTTTTTTTGAGTTTTGTTGTTCTGTACAGCTGTGCGCGCGATTCGTTGTGGTTGATAATTAGTGAGTTTTTTTTTTGTAGTTATGTACAAGTATTTGTATCTGTATCTTTTTTATTTGTATCTGTATCTCTGTATCTGTTGGTATATTCTATTGTGTGCGCTTAAACGGTTTCTGTGTTGTTGCTGCCTTGTTAACCGGTTTGTTTCGAAACAATATAGAGCTGAAGAATTGTTTGGCTATAACGTGAGTTGGCAACAAATTTTTGCCACTTATATATACAAACATACAAACATGCAGATATATATGTATATATATATATCTTGGCATATGATATATGCAGGTTAAGTTCATTTATAGTTTGTTGAAAGTTTTATTGTGCTAGTTTTAGCTGTTTTTTTTCTCCTTGGATTGTTATATTTAGCACTTGAAAGTTTTTATTTATTTTTAAAGGGTTTAATTTTTGTTAGAAATTGTTATATTCTACAAAGTTTTTAAATCTTTTTGCTCTAAAAGAAAATATTATAAACTTTCCGAAAATACTCGAAAAATGTTAACACACAAAATCTTAAAATTGAACAGATTAATATGTTGATTAATTTTAGGAAAATAAAATGAAAATAAAAATATTTCGTTAAATATTATATTTAGCTTATCAATATCTTCTTTTTTTTATTATTATTATTAGATACAATATATAATTTTATGTCTAACATAATTTATTGAGTTCTTCATATTATAATACATTATAAATATCAGTTTTCCTTCTGTAATTTCCTTCTCGGCAATTCTCACAATTCCTAATCCCAATTATCAGTATTTCAAACGTATTTTTAAATAATATTGCAAAGAACTTATACAATTTGAATTATAGCTAACAATAAATTAAATTACAATAACAAAAAAATAATAAATTGAATAACATTAAATATTTAAATTAAATTAAATTATAATAATAAAAAATAATGAATAAAATATCATTTAATATTTAAACTTTAAATTTGAAAGCATCGCTATATTCAATAAAATTCTAAACAAACATTTTTTAATTATAAATTGTTATTATTATTATTATGAATATTATTTTGATTTGATTTTAGTTTGAATTTGTATTTTATTTTTGCAAAGAAAAAATATATAGAATATATAATATTTACAAATACACTAAAGTAGCTCTAAGATAGTTTAAATTCGTTTTGTTGTCATAAAAATTAAAAGAAGCTTTAATTAAAAAGCAACAAATATTAATTTCTGTTTTGTTATTAAACAAGTCAAGTATTTTCTGATTTTCATTAATCTCCCACTTCCAATTACAATTCTCTTTAATCTTGTGTTTTTATTTAATTGTCATCTTAAACTAATTTTTGACAAGTCATTCTTCAACTGTTGGTAAACAGTTTATAAAGTTTTTCGTGCAACAAACTATCTTAAAGTTACGATTTTTTATAGCTTTACCCTTTTTTGTAGCTATTTTTAGCGTGTTACACACTCCAATATTGTAACTCACTGTCTGACTAGTAAAAATTATAAAAATAATAAAATAATAAAAAATAATAATAATAATAATAGAAAAAAACTTCCTGGCATTTATCATGGGTTTTTTATTTTTTTTTCTGTCATATTCAAATTTCAATTTGCATTTGGCAACAAAATGGCTTGCAATATATATGTGCATATAATAGCTATATTAATATTTTATTATAAACAATCTGCATGATTCATGCAATAATATTTCTTTTTTTTTCTTTTTGTCCAAATGAAATTTAAATCCAAAATGAAAATAATCGTGGGGCATTAAATAAATAAAAATCATTTTACGTTTGTCATCGAATTGTTTCCTAAAATGTTGTTCACGTTTTTTTTTCTTGGCGCTTTTTAAGGCTATTCGTAACACACCTGTTAATGACGGACTTGTTGGGGGGCTGAGGGGGTAAAAGTTTTGAAATTGGAGCTTAGTTTTAAAAAACTCGCAAAACTGAAATGGCAATGAACCTTCAGTTTGCTTTTATTTTTTATTTAATTTCGAGCAAACAGACCAATTGCAAGTTGTTTTATTTAAGAAATTTACAAATTGTAATAAAATTTAATTCTGCGATTTATTAATAGAAATAATAGGTATTTTTTTTTATTTGTAATTTTTATTTTAAATTTTGCTAAATTTAAATATTTAGAAATTGTTATAAAATGTTATACAATTTTTAATAAATTAATCTCAAATGAAAAATGACATCAGACTAAATTCTAATATTTACCTAAATATCTTTTTACTGTATCTTTTAATTTAAAAACAAATTATATTTTTTACTATATATTTTATATTATCTTTTTTTACCTTATTCTATATATCCTTTTTTTAAAATCTCGATTTCAAAGAGGATTTTGCTTCCTTCCCATATATAAAATAATTCCGAATTATGAAAGCGTATTTAAAAATGAAAATATTTATATATATATATTATATATAAATAATTCCGAATTATGAAAGCGTATTTAAAAATGAAAATATTTATATACATATATATATATATATATATTTCACTATTAGATATTATCGTTAATTTTCCGTATAAAAAAATATTAAATAATGTAAAAATATAAAATATATATATAAATATTATATATTATTATATATTATATTTTTTTATATAAATATTTATATATATATACATTTTTCTCTATTAGATATTATCGTAAATTTTCAGTATAAAAATATATAAATAATATAAAAATATAAAGTATATATACGCTAATGCAACTAAAGAAAAGCTTTGAACTCTTTAATTTATTGAATTTTGGACATTTCTCTATAACAATTAAAGTTAAAAAAAAATTATTGGATGACATTTAATTTTTTGGTCGTGGTGGAAATGCTTATATATAAAATATACTTTAATATTATAGCAAAATTTCTATTAAACAAATCTTAAAAAAATTGATTTATTCTCACTTCCTCAACATTTTTTTCCTTAAAAAATCAATTCTCAACAAAACAATTTTGTTTCTAATCTAAAACTTAAATCATTAGATTATTATTATTACACATTGCCCCATAATAAACATTATGCAATTCGCTATAATTTAATCTAAAATATACATCGAACATTTCGTATTCATAATTCCTAATTTTTCTACTATATATTTAGCTAATATACCATAATATATTTAAATTTCTATAAAAATAATTTGCCTCAAAACAATATAAACGCCCACAAAAAAAAAAAAAAACTTGTAATTTCTTTAAATCATAAAATATTACTTCCTGAATTTTATTCTTCCTAAATAACAATTCTTCTCAGCCCACATTTTTAACTTCTTCAATTTCTGTAGAAATTCAACAATTTCATAATTTTTTCATAATAAACTAGAACCGAGGGGAGGTGGAAATATGAAAACAAACGTAAAAATAATAAATAAAGAATACGCAGAATATGGAAATAATGTGGAAATTGTTACTGTAAAAAAAAAATTAAAATGAAAAAATGGTAAATGCAAATGGAATTTGTGTCACTTGTTGATTGTTTTGATGTTGTAATAAATTTGTTATTTTACATACAGATTGTGCTTTTTTCTTCTTCTTCATAATAGTATATATATATATAGAGTATAGTTTAGAGTACAATAAAGCTTTGTTACGCTTGGGAATTGTGCAAAATAAATTATATAGAGAAGTGTGAAATAACAAAATACAAGAATGCTTTTGTTTACATTTTATTCAATTAAGTATTTCATGGTAAATTAGATATATGATTAAATGCAAGTAAATGTTACATATGGGGCATAATCAAGTTTTTATGGTTATATTATAGCTATTTTAAAGGTTAGGTTTCCAGCTAAATATCTGCTATATTTTATAAGAGATAATACAAAAATATTAAAGATATTTTAAAAGTTAGGGTTTTAACTAAATATTTTCTATATTTTGTAAAAGAAAATACTAATATCTTGCATAATATTTTCATTTTTTTCAAGGTAGAATTCCAGCTAAATATCTTCTATATTATATAAGAAAAAATACTAAAATCTTGCTGAATATTCCAAATTTTGTCAAAAAATGTGTAGTGTGTATTTCTATTAAATCTTTGCCCCCTAAAGTATATATATTCTTGATCATCAAAACGATAAATCTTCAGTTTTAATTAGAATCGATAAAATAGCTATTTATTTATAGATTTAGTGTAAAGTAAAAATTTTTCCAGATTTATTGACTTAATCATATGAAATAACTACTTTACACTAAGCCAATAAAAAAACAGCTATTTTATGGCTATTTTTAGCTATGAAGTATATAAATCCATTTAATAAACATATAATATTGTAATTCTTTTTTATTATTGCCTATTATGTGCCAAATCAAGAGACAATAATCTTTATATATTTTAAGGTTAAGCTGAGCTTTAAAAAAAACAGTATTTTAATTTTTTGTGTTTGGTATTTTATATTATTGATGTCTTATTGGCATTTAAGTAATTTCATTCACAAATTTAAAGTAATCTCTTTTTTTGTATTCCTTTCTTCAATATGAATATAAAAAATCTATTTTTTCTTTCTTTCTTTTTTTTACTGAATACCGTAATTTTTTTACTTTCTCTTCTTTTGTTATAACTGCTTTTTTTTCTACATGCTATTTACCTTCACTTTATCTGCTTAAAGATTTTTTTTTTTTTTGATCTGTTGGCAATATCTTTCTTCATTAATTTATAAGCTATTCTTTTTTACATTTATCTTTATTAAGTTTATTATTATTGTGTTTTATTGATTAGTTTTGCCATTTGTCGTCTTTTTGATACTTCTTCTTCTGTTTTTTTTCTTTGTTCTTTATTTGTTTCACCATTTTTTATTTTTTCGTTCATCCTTTTTGTTGTGTCATTCTCCACCCGCTTGTTCTATACAATTTCACAACTCATAATTTGTGCTATTAAATCATTTTATGACAAATTACTTCAAAGCAAATGCCATGAAAAACTTGCATGAGGCGGCAATGAAAACCCAACAACAACAACAAAAGCAAATGCTAATAAATTGAAATAAAATTAACAACAACAACAACAGAAGTCAGATGTTAAATTTTGTTGTTGTTCTCTTTTCCTCAACTGTTCGCGCTCTCTCTCGCTCTTTCTCACGTTCTTGCATATTGAACGAAATCAAAACGTGTGCGCGTTGCGTTGCCGTCGCCGTTGCTGCCAGCGTCGCAGTCATTTGCGCAGTGTAGGACATCAGGGGAGGCCCGGAGGGCGTCACAACAGTCGTTGACATTGTTATCTTAAATTGTCCCGTTCTGGTTGTTGTTTTTGTTGCATTTTGTATGTATTTGATTTTGTCATCTTTGCACGCTTAATGCAAACAACATAACGTATGTTGAATATTAAATACCCTTTATTTATGTTTGACTTATGGAATATTAATAAATTTATTTGTTTTATTTTATTAACATTTTATAAAGTAATAGGAAATAGATATTATTATTTATTTAGATACGTATATTCTTTTTTCCTATGTGATATTGCTGCTTTAGTTTGAGTTTTGTCTACGCTATTTAATTGTCTTTAAATTTACTCAACGAATTGTTGTTGAAACTTGGCTATCTAAATTTATAGAACTTTTTACCAGTTTCTTGTCTTTAGTTACATTTTGATCAAGTTGATCAATCAAACCCTCCAAAAGTTTGTTTCTTTATAATTTTTTTTATAAACCCATTAGCACAGCATTGTATCGGTCTTTAGCAATAAATATTTCGTTTCCATTTCATGCAAAACTGTACTTTAATTTATCGACATTCAGAGTTTTGCATACTTTTATTGATTTTCTACAAAAAACGCTTAATGATATTGTATGCATTATAGACCAGTTGGCAATTTAAAAATAAAAAAAAAATTAGAAATTATCATAAATAATAAATACCACTGACATTTGCGGAATTCTCTTATCATTATCTTTTTGTTGGGCAACCTTAATTGTTTGTAAACAAATAAAAATTCAACAGCTGTTTTTTGTTGATCGTGAAGCGTTTATTCTTTAATAGAAACAAGCTGTGTTTGTAAATCTAAATGTTAAGTGAAAACAGGTTATTAAATACAATCGATAGCCAAACTTGCTCTGCACAATCGATAATTTGATAGCTTGTAATATATAATCTTGATCATAAAAAGGGTATACAAAACACTGGACTGTTAACAAGCGAATAAGAGAGATAGAGAGAAGGAGAGAGCAAGAGCAATGAAGCAAGCACATTAAAACATCTGTACTTCTTCGTCTCTTTGCACTTTTTCTTTGCCCACCCGTCTCGCCAACAACTTTATGTATTACAACATTTTGTGCGCGTCAACGACAACGACGACGTCGGCGGCGACATAAATTCTACAGCTACTGCTGCTACGACAGCGACGTTAACGTCGGCTGAGCTAACGTTTCGTTTTGTTCCGTTCATGTGCCGTTGGCCCCCAAAGGCAACAGCAGCAGCTTCGGCTCTGCTGATCGTGTTAGCTTCATCGTGTTCTGTTCATTGCTCGGCACATTTTGCTCTTTTCGTTTTTGTTTTGTTCTTGCTTTATTGTTGTTGTTGTTGTTGGTGTGGGCTTTTAAAAAAATCAACATTTTTTTTATCAAACAATTTGCACGCATTTTCTTTTGGAGGTCTATTTATAAATGAAATTTGTTTACATGTATTTGTACATACTTACACATTGGAATGAATTATCGATTGTAGGGGGGCATTGTAACTTAGTCATGGGTTATCTGAAGTTCCTCGATTGTACTTATGTACATGTGTATATAAATATTTTAAATACACAAAATATGTTCAACTAAATATTTATTGTTTATTAATTGCACATAAACAGAAATGTCAGATCATCATGATAGTCAGCGATATTTTTTCCAAGTGTTTTTTGTACATAAAATTATGTAACAAATTTTATATATATTTTTTTTAGTGCCCATATAAATTTCCAAAGTTTAAAAATTCCTCCTACATTTAAAACATAATTCGAAAATACCTAACTTCCGTAATATCCTTGACAATCAAGGTAGCTTTATTTTTAATCAATTGTAAGTAAATATTATTATCAAATGTCTTAATCAGTAAACTATAGTATACACATATATATATGAATACCCCTATATATGTATCTATAAGTACATTTGTATTACTCATAAATAACAAAGTTTTCAGCTAAGAGCTCAAAGTTTATAATACTGTAAATATATATATATATAGTATATACTCGTACAGTTTTCTAATGACTCTCATAATATATAAGATGATAAGGTAGTGCTTAGTTATTTGTTAACTTTCACTTTTATAAGGCAATCAAAATCAACAAATTAAATTGTTAGTTTTTTTTTTTGCGAATTTGTTCATTTTTATCGTGATTTATACATATATTTTTCAGTTTTTTTTTCTTTCTTTTCTTTCTTTTCTTTCTTTAATTTCCGTTTTCATATGATTTCACATTATCTTTAATTTATTAACGAACTCGTGTTTGATTTTAAACAAACTCCAAAATTCACCTGCTCTCCTAATTTTGTGACTGGCAAATCAATTTATGAAGTGGTATTTAAAACTATCGATAGCTTTATTAATCATTTTACAGTTCTACCGCACTGCCAACTCATTGTTAAATAAAGAAAATGTTGCCAACTAAATGAATTGGCGTTGCCAACTATTATTAGCTTCACATAATAATGAACTATGCATTGCATTTTAATTTAATTTATTTTAATATATATATTTTTTCCCTAGTGTGAACAGTTTTAATGGCAAGGTCATTGCAGCTTCAAAGATTTCGTTTTTCTTTTTGAATTTCACTTTTTATATTTGTAATAAAAATTTTTATTCATTTTCAAATGGTTTTCTTGGACGCTGCAGTGTTTTGAGGTGCAATGTGTTTGTTCAGTTCCAGTTGGCCTTCGTTTTCCAGTTCCAATTGGAACGAGTAAAAGCAAATCCCAACAAACCGAGACAAACAAAACAAATAAAAAAAGAAAACAACAACAAACAACAAATAGTTTGCATTGATTGCCGCTTGTTAAGTTTTATACTTTTATATCGTTTATTTAGCATTTTAATTTGACTTTTGTTGTTGTTGTTGTTGTTGCTTTTGTTGTTTTATAATTTCACATTTCGCAAAAGTTCGTTGTGCTCTTACGTCGCTTTTTGTGCTGTGTGTGTTGTTGCTGCCGTTTCGTTTCGTTTCGTTTCATTTCATTTCGTTTCGTTCGCATTTCGCGATGTCTTTTCATACATTGCTGCATACATACATATATACATACATATGTATGTATGTATTTATTTAGGTTTTGTACACATGCAGACAAACATACATAATAGCGTTGTATTAAAACGTTCAGAATACATGTTCAAATAAACGACACAGCTAAACTGAACGAAAGAACTAGTTCGTGTGCGATTTTTATTTGCTTTATATTTTGTTAGAATGTTATTAATTTTAAATTTAGCAAGCTAATTTGTTAATTTGTATTATGATATTAATAAAATCAATGAAGAAACAAAAGAACCATTTAAGAATGCCGTTCCTATTTAATTAAGTGAACTAGAGTGCACAGCACTAATATATATGTATTTATATCATTTGCAATAACAAAATAAAAAATGCGTCACAATTTATTTGCACTTTTGCTAGCGGCAATCGTATATAACACATGCTAACAAATACAAATACAAATGCAAACATAAATATATACATACATACATACATAAATGTATTTAGCCTTGACCTCTACAATCTACATACAGCCCACAACTGACGCTGCTGCTGCTGCCGCCGCTGCTGCTACTGTTGTTGTTCTTGTTGTTGCTGCTAATTCCTTCTCTTCTTCTTCTTCGTTTGCTTCTTCTTCTCTTTAAGCTTCGACTGCTGCGTTTTGGGTTTTTTGTAGATTTTTTTTTATAGGTGTGGGGGGCGGTCAATGAATTTTGTTCTTGACTTTTCTTTTTGTTTGATTATTAATTATTTTGTTTGTGGTTTGCATTTAAAATCTAGAAATGTACTTGATCAAAATTTCTATTTTAACTTGAAAGCAAAAAGTGCTTAGATTAGTAAAAGATAGTAAAACTTAAGCTAAGAAGAAGAAAAATTAAAGTTAATGTAAGGAAAATGACTTAGATTTTAGTTAAAACTCGTTAAATTGTTACTAAATTCTTTAATTCTTATGGAAACACACAAAGAACAGTTATCTGCTGTTTTAAAAGTTTTTCAATATAATTACTAATATTTTTAACCGATTTTTTCTGTGGTAATTAAATATATGATACAGTGAAGCGATTTTGATTTAATTTACACATTTTATAGAAGAAATCTTTAAACTGGTAATATTTTTTGAGATACCTTGTAAAAAAGAATTTTTTATAACAAAAATAATTTTTTCACTGTCTGATAGTCAAAAATTGTGTAAATCATAATATAAGAGTTTTTCAATGCTAATACCAAGTTCTTAAACGATTTTTCCTATGACATATATGATATAGCTTACCGATTTTGATGCGAATTACGCATTTTATAGAAAAAATCTTTAAGCTGCGAAGATTTGTTCAGATATCTTAAAAAAACAAAAGTTTTTTAGAACGAAAATTATTTTTTGACTGAGATCTTAAGAATAATAATAAAATTTTGGACAGATTATATAAATTAAAATAATACTTAAAATAGCTGTTTGACTATAATATTTTGAAAAAAAAAAAAAATTCTCAGCTATATAATACTCGTATAATACTAAATAAATGCATAGTTAGATACAGATATAAAAAATAATTAAAAAATTCAAGCTTAAATAAATTTCCTCAATAAAAATCGTATTTTAATCAGAAGTTTTTACTTGAAATATTAAGTAGAATTTGAATATATTTTTTTATATTAAACTATCTTGTAATTCTATAATGTTCCGATGACAAGTTCCCAGAGAAACATCTGTGTGCCAAGTTTCATCAATATAGCTCAAAAACTGAGATTCCAGTTTGTATATAAACAGACAGAAAGATGGACTGAACTTATTTCCCAGATCAAGAAAATATATATATACTCTGATGACATTAGACATTTTCGAAATAATTTCAATTCACATTTTACAAGAGTGTAAAAAGGAATATATAATTTTTTAACCAAAAATTTAACCTCTTTAGTGCGCACAAAATATAAAATTTTCTATCAAAATCCATAAATGTAACAATTTGCAATAAAAAACAAGTTTTCTGACTATTTGTAAATGTTATTTAATAGCTAAGAATAGTTTTTTCTTATTGCCTGTAATCGTCAACAGTAATCTTGAGCATTTAAATCTAATTTCCTTTTGCTGCCAGGTCAACATTTCCGGAGTTTTCATTAAAAGAAAATCTATGTACGTTCATAAATAATTACAACTTAGCCAATTGATCCACAAATCTACAATCTTTAAGATCATTAAGGATATCTTTAATACACTATTATTATTATAACAATTAGTAGACATTAGAAAGTTAAAGAAATACGCAATTTCTCTTATATAATATGACAAACAGATGATGAAATACGCTAAAAAAAATAATAAGAAAAGAAATATACAAAATTTCTCTAAATGCCGCAGTTCAATGGCTTTCTAAAGAACATGTTTGGAAATAAACTGTGAATCATTTTAAAATATATTTCACATTTTTTAATAAAAAGCCCAACAAAATTTCAAGTTCCTGGTTTCAACTTTTAATCGAACAGTTAAAGTAATTTCTAAGAATTAAACTTTTATAAATAATATTGAAATATAACCCCTATAAAGTACTATATTTATAAGGAAACTTTCTAAACATTTGCGTACTTGCATGATTAATTAATTTCATTTATTTCAAAACCAGCAGAAATAATATACAATGGCATTTTGTTGTTTATTGTTTAAAAATGTTTCAGGTTTAAAATTCTACTTATTTTTTTGAGATAAGGTTCTTATTGGAATTTCAAACGTTTGTAGAAGGTTAAAAAAAATAATATAGATAAGCTTTTCAATATTTGAGCACAGTTGCACATTGAAAACTATTATTAAATTGTTGATAAACAGTTGAATTAAATGGGAACAGTTATACTGTAAAAACAACAACAATAAACTCACGTGTCGCTGATAAAAACTAGAAACAAAATAAAAAGTAAACAAAACTGGGAAAAAATTATAAAATAAAAATAAAAACAAAACGCACTAATACTACTATAATATTGTTTAGATAAAATATTTGCTTGACGACCTCGCTCGCAATCATTTCTCAATATAAACAAATTATAAATAGAGAGACAAAACAGAAAATATTTCTATTTTATTTATTTTTTTTTTGTTGTTATTAATTTATGCCAACTATATTTTTGTATAGTTTTTTGTTGTGTGGGCGTGTGTGTTTTGAAAATTGTTAATTGTCATTTGTTTATCTGAGATTTTGCAAAAATGACGTGTAAATTTATTTATCATGACAATCTATCAATTAGAACAAAAAAAATGTTAAAGGTTTTATGATGTTTGTCGCAACAAAACTGATTAATTTGATTTTATACGTAATTTTATAAATTCTTTTGATTAAATATGAGAGCTCAATTATTTGCGGTTTTTTTTTAAATAAAATAAACTAAAATATTTGTAGTTTTTTTTTTATAAAATAAACTAAAATATTTGTTTATATTTTTTGCTATTGAGTTTTATTTTCAATAAATGTTTATTAGGAGATGAGTTTAGTCGGCTATAAATGTTTATTATTTTTTTAAATATTTGTATACAAATTTAGAGACAATTGATTTTTAGGACAGATATTTCGATATACTATAGATAATATGGTATATAGATATATAAATATATATATATGTGTATATGAGCTTTTAAACTAAATTTTCAAAGACTGAAAGTAAAATATAATTTAAAATAATCCTAAATTTTTAAATCAGTACAGAAAATCTAGATAACACTAGTCAAGATGTTTTTATTTTATTTTTATTTTTGGAAAGCTAACATATTGTATGATTATATTATAAAGCTGAATGACTATATTATATAGCTGCCATAAGAACAATCGCTTGAAAATTTAATTTTTGGGGCAAAACTTTGTTTTTTTACAATATATTTTAATAAAACCCTAACTTTCCAGTTCAAGAAAAAATATTATGATCTGTCGAAACTGTCTAGGCTTAAGCAAGATCGGAGAACTGTATACTATAGGTACTATATAATAGATTGTTCATAAAATAAGTTTTTGTAGGAAAAACATGTTTATATATATTTTTTTTTTATATATTTTTTTTTATACATATATTTTTTTTATATATTTTTTTAATATTTTTTTTATATATTTTTTTGAAATATATTTTTTAAATATATTTTCTTTTTATATATACTTTTTTATATATTTTTTTGCGATTTTATCATTTAATCTCACTGTGTTTATATTTTAAAATTTAATTCAATTTTATTTACTTAAATATTAATAATAAGTATTTACAATTGGGTTAATAATATAATAACCTTAAAGAGTATAGGCGACTTAGGCTTTTCTACTAAATAATATAGTTTTAGTTTTAATTATACAAAAAAAAAAACCATAAAACATATTTGAAGATAACTTTAGCAAACTTGCCAGTTAATAGTATTATTATGTAGCAATATAAGAGGCTTTATAAGTTTAATCAAAATCGAACAAATAAAACAAGCATATGGCTGCTTTAAGTGATTTTTTATACATGTTTTTTCTCCTGAATTTTAAATATAATTTGGACTTAACAAAATTAAACTGAATTTGCTAATTTAGCGCTTTTATAGCTAAATGTTAAAAAAATAATATTTTTTCTCAATAAAAGCAGCAAGACGAATCTAAAAAAAATATATTTAAAATTTTATAAATTTTATTTATTGCTTGTCTTTGTGTACAAGCAATAAATCAATTTATTTGAATTTTATTAAAAATATTTTTAATAGATTAATAAATTGATTTAGTTTGCCTAAATTTTTGCTTTCTCTTTATCTATTTCTACTCCCAATTTTACTAACTATTATTTATAATTATTGACTAATATTTATTTATATTTCTATTTTAATTACAGCCAACATGGAACCAAACAGACATCACGAATATCAAACGCATCATCATCCAGCCCACCATCAGTTGCATCAACTGCAACATCAGCAACATGCGCCGCCGCAACATGCAGTGCATCATCAATTGCAGCATCAACATCACCAGCAGCAGCAGCAGCAACAGCAACCAGCAACAGCAGCACCTCCACCGCAACACCAACAACAACAACATCACCTGCCACTGCATACACATCATCATCCACAGCAACAACAGCAGCAGCAACATCCTCAGCACACGCCACATCATTTGCCAATGTCAAGCAGTGCAAATAGTTCAAGCAGTTCAAGTTATCACACTGCACATTCAACGGGGGAACGTGCTGCAATGTATGTGATGAGCGGACGTGTTGCTGGCGGCGGTGTTGCAGCAGCAGCATCTGTAATGCCACCAACAGGTGCTGCTGTTGCCGCAGCTGCTGCTGCCGGTGGCATTGATCCGCATTTACAATATTACACCTCCAATCGTGAGTTGGCTGTGGGCAAAAGGATAACAACAGAGCCGCCTCAATCAACAACAACAGCAACAGCAAATTGGCAGCAGCAATATAATAAAACGACAGCAACAGCAACAACAGCAGCAACTGGCGCTGCTGTTGCTGCTGCTGTGCCACGGCATCATGTATATAATACAACGCCCTATTGGCCGCCACAGGAGGAGACGCCGCTGCCGCTGCAAACGCATTTGTTGCCACAGCAGGCGCAGCAGCAGCCGCGTTATGGTTATGCCAAAATACAAACTGCAACACGTCCAAGTGCAATCAGCAGCAGCAGCGGCAACAGCAGCAACACTCAGCGTTACTACGAGGACAATCTCAAGTATTCCAGCAGCAGCAGCAATGCCAAAGTGTTGAGCTATGCGCCACCAACAGCAACAGTTGCTGCCGCAGCACGCTATGAGCTGCTGGATCATGTTGTCAATCCCAGCAATGCTTTATTAGGCGCCGCCAGCGAACAGCAACCAAGTCCCACATATGCACGCAAATGTCCGCAACATTATGAGACGCCAGCGGAGCAACGTGGCGCATCCTCAACAATTAATCAGCCGCAATTGCCGCTGCCACCAACGCAACAGCAACAGCAGCAGCAGCAGCAGCAACATCAAAGCCTTTATATGCCCATGCCACAATTTAGCACGGAAAACTTTCAAAATACTGTGCACAATGCCATTGAGAAATATGTGAGGGAAACGGCGCCAGCGCCAAGTTTAGATTATCGTCGCAGCGGTGGCAATTATGTGGCACGTGCCACAACAACAAATTATTATGGCAAGCCAACAACAATTGGCAGCAGATTGGAGCCAGAGACGCCGGCATTAAATCGCGCCTCGCTCTATCATAATCCTTACAATGCAACAGCGCCGCCGCCAACAGCAGCTGAAAAGGAGCAATTGCCGCTGCCAACTGCTGCTGCTGCGACTGTTGCTGTTGCTGCTGGTTCACGTGATGCATCGCCAGCAGCGCCACATGGTTATCCCACAAAATATGGCAAATTGTTGCAACAGCATGGCGGCACACCATCGCCACCAGCAACATTGCAACGTGGCAGCAACTATGTCAGCTCATATTATCATCATGGTACGCCATCGCCAGCAGCGGCACAAATAGCCTCGCCACAGCCCACGCCCGCCCAACAGCAACACCAGCAACAACTCTACAATCATACACCACCGCCAACAGCAGCAGCAGCAGCTGGAGCGACAGCTGCAACATCTGCCAATTGCAGCTATTCCACGCTGCAAGTGTATCCACATGGACCTGATATATGCTGTCAAGTGCAACAGCCCACAAATAAAACCACTTTACCGCCCGCCCCTAAAAAGGCCACGCCCCTGGCTAAGCCCAATTATCGCGCCTTAATTAATGATATGCTAAAAAAAAATACAACCAGCGAGGAGGAGCGCAATTTGCAGATAATTAAAAAGACGCTAAATATGGAAACGCCAAGCAATCGCCTATCCCGCCACCAGCAAACGCCAGCAGCAACAGTTGCTGCTGCAGCGCCTGCGCCCGCGCCTGCACCTGTTATAGTACAACATATGCCACTGCCCCTGCCACTGGCCACACCACCTGCCGCCCATTCGCCCCTGGATCTATCCATGCGAACAGTTAAACAAACCGCCGATTCAACCGAGTACAAATATCAGCCGAAATTATTGCCAGGACTGGGCTCCGGCTTGGGTTTGCCACGTTTCGATATAACGCCAAATTTTGCACGCAACAACAGCAGCAACACTTCCGCAACAACTGCTGCTGCTGCTGCCACAGCTGTCATACGCCAAGCGCCCGCAAGTTTAGCTGCAACAACAAATGTTGCTGCTGCCACGCCAATGATAATTAAGGCGGCACAACAATTGCGTCCCAGTGTCCTGGAAACAAATCCTTTTGCCAAACGACCACAATTGCCGCCCGAGACCAGCATTCGAGCATTGCCCAGCAGCAGCAACATTAACAGCAGCAGCAACATTAACAGCAGCAGCAGCATTACAAGCAACAGCAATATAACAAGTAATATTAGCAGCAACAGCAACATTACCAGCAACAGCAGCAATATTACAGCCAGTGCGCACAACAGCAGCAATCCAAATTATTTGGGACGCAAGCGACATTTGCAGGAATACAATCAGGCAACAGCAGCGGCAGCAGCAGCAGCAGCCGCCGCCGCAGCAACAGTTGCAGCCACAGCAGCCAAACAGACGCGTCTAGAGTTTCCACAGGCAACAACGGTGCCTGTAATCGCCATCAACGAACAGGCATTGGCTGCCAAGCGTTTAGAGTTGCCTGCAACACCCAGCAGCAGCAGCAGCATTATTGTGTGTCCACAGCCCAAGTTGCAACAAGCCGAGCAACTGTTGTTGCAGCCCAAAATGGAGCCACGCATACGCACCAAGGCGGAGCTTAAAGGTTTTACATTTACGCCGCCAGTGCTGGCTGCGGCAAGCTCCACAACAGCAGCAACAGTCGCTGAAAGCACAGCAATTGTTGCCACAACAACAACTCCCGCTGCTGCTGTTGCTGCTGCCCCACCAGCCGTGCCACAGCCCAATCAATTAACAAATCACATACAAATCAAATTGGAACCCGCAAATTTGCCCGAACTTGAACTCGATAATGTTGCAACATTCAATAGCAACAGTTTGTTGGATTGGGGCAGCACGTGCAACAATTTGGTGGAGCAACTGCTGAGCAAAGTCTTGCCACCTGTCAAAGCGGTGCCCATTAAATTGGAACTAAGCGAAGATGATTTGCCTGTGGCACGCATCTTGAAGCGGCAGCCAACATTATTGGAAGTGGAATCGGCGGCAAATACGACAACGACAACAACACAATTGACCAATGCAACTGCCACAAATGGGGCACAAAAGAAGCTCAGCAAAACGGAGCGTGAGAAGAAGCGTCTGGTGCAGGAGCAACGCATTGCGGCACGATTGGCGCCAGCGGCGGGGCAAAGTAGCAGCTCCGAGAGTGACACAACCGAGTTGCATAAACGCAAAACGGCGAGGCAAAAGAAACCGTTAATGCGCAAAGGTAAAACGCGGCGTACAGATGAAAAGGAGAAGCAAATGAAGCAGCAGCAGCAACATCAACAGCAGCAGCAGCAACAAAGCAGCGATGAGGAGCAGCAGCAGCAGCAACAGGAGCAGGAGGAGCAGCAACAAGCGCATCAGAGCTCCAGTTGCGGCGAGGCAAAGAAAAGCAAAACCAAAGTGAATAAAGTGCAATATGAAAGCAACAAGCATAAAGCAAAATCTAGTAAAAAGCAAAAGGAACAGGACGAAGATGAAAGCAGCAACAGCAACAACAGCAGCGCCAACAGCAACAGCAGCAATGAGCAAGAGGCAGAGCAGCAGCAACAGCAGCAGGAAGCAGACGATGATGATGAGGAAGAAGATGAAGAAGAGGAGGATGAAGAAGAAGAAGAGGAGGAAGAAGACGAAGAAGAGGAAGAAGAGCCACGACAACGACAGCAACAACAACAACAAATCAAACGTAAACCAAAAACACAAATTCTAAAAAATCGCATTGCTCTCAATACGATGACGCGATCGAAGCGTAAAAAAGAATTGGAACTGCAATTGGCGGATAGCAAAGTCTTACGTAATGATAAAATCATACGTAATTCGACAACGAAAATTAAACGTAAATATGTGCGTAAATTGGTGGTGCAACCAGACGGTTGCAAGAAGGATCTAATGATGGTGACACGTCTACGCAACAAGCGTGTTGCTGTTGCCACAGCCGCTGAACTCAATGGACGTAAACTTAAAGGGAAACCCAAAACAAATCTTAATAATAAAACAACAGCAACAACAACAACGCCACAGCAGCAACTGTTTCTCGAGGAATATCGCTATAAATTGGCTTTAAAAATACCGCAACGTTTAATTTCGATTAACAAGCTAAACAAGTTGCCACAAGTTGCAGTATCAATGCCAGACTTGGAGCGTGATCGTGATCTTAGTCAGGAATTGGCTTGCTTTAAGCCAACACGTGGACGCAAGCCGCGTGCCAAGCAGCAACAATTGCTGCAACTGCAGCGACAGCAGCAGCAGCAGCTGCAACAACAGCAGCAGCAACAGCAGCGGCAACAGGCAACACCCAAGTCCATAATTGATGTATTGCATTTGCGTGTCACCAGCAATGGTGGCAACAATAAATCCATAATCAGCAGCAACAACAACAACAACAGCAGCGCCTCCCAACCGGCGCATTGTGGCAGCAGTTTGCATAATTACAGTGAAACCTCACAAACTTCTGCCTCCAACTCACTGTACGAGCAATCACAGGAGGCGGCAACTGTTGCTGCCTGCAACAGCAACAACAGCCTGGAGGATGCCAGCGGCAAGCGACATTTTAGCATCTTTGATACAAAAGTGTTGCAAAGTAAAACACGCACCGAATCCAAGTTGCAACAACGTCGCGAAATTATACGTGAAATATTTGTGGGCACCGAACGTCCCGCCTCCGCGCCGCCCGAATGCGCTCAAGCGGAACAGCAGGGGGCAGGGGAGGATTGCAATGCCTTGAGCTATCAGCAATATGAGAAATTTCTAGAGCAAATGAACAGCATTGTCAGTGCCAATAATAATAAGCTAACCCGACATGGTCACAGCTCAATTCCGGAACAAACGGCCGTGCTGCCCGTTGCCGCCCACTGTCCGCACAAGCGTAAATATTTACGGCGTAAGGGTAGCTCCGGTTTTGATTATATACGCAAAAAGAAGCGACCGACACCGCAGCAGCAACAGCTCAACAGCAGCAACAGTAATTTAACCAGCAACAACAACAATATAAATAATATTGTTGGAGATTCCGCCTGCAATCTCAACAGTTCCTTGGCAGCTGCTGCTGCTGTTGCCGCTGCGGCTGAGGAGCGTTTGGATGATACGGATAGCACCATAGCTGGCAGCACTTCACATTTACCGCTAAAGATTAAAACGGAACTGGATGTGAATCGGGAGATTCAGAAGTGGGTGTTGAATAAGGGCGTGGGTCAGAGCACTATGCATAAGGCTGCACGTCAGGGTTTAATTGATGTTGTTGTCTATTGTCTGGATCGCATGGCCATGAATCCGGACCAAAAGGATAATGCGGGATATACGCCATTGCATGAGGCCTGCACACAGGGTTGGCTAGAGATTGCCCGAATTCTATTGCAATTTGGCGCCAATCATTCGGAGGCGGCACAATCTGGGATTAGGCCATTGCATGGCGCCATCGAGAATGATCATGAGGAGGTTGTGCGTCTATTGTTGTCCTATGGCGCTGATCCGTTGCTGGCAACGTACTCAGGTAAGTTAAAAAGAGACGAAAAAAGAAGAAATATATTTTTATATATTTAATTAGTTTTTATCATAGTTTAAAATGTAGAAAACTTCTTTAAATATTTTGGGAAAAAAGAAAAGAATTTTTGCTTTTCTTTAAGAGTTTGGCAAGAGAAGAAATATAAGAATTTTATTTTTATTTATTTAAATTAATTTTTATCCTAGTTGAAAACGCAGAGAACTCCTTTAAATGTTTTGGAAAAAAAGAAAAGAATTTTTGCTTCTTTTGACAGTTTGGCAAGAATTTTTTTTTAAATATTAGTTAACACACATTAAATTCTATGATATGGTTCTTTTTTTTTTTGTTAAGGAAACAGCATTTTAGGAGTAGCATATTTATATATTTATTTTATTTATTTCTTCATTATATATTTTGAAAAAAATAATAGAAAATTTTTTCTTTATATTTATCTATTTATTTTATTTATTTATTTATTTTTTCATTACTTCCCTTTAAACTCTACTCTACTCTATTTTTAAATAATTTTACTTTCAAACAACGCAGAATTCATTTTTGTTGATATTCCCTTTGCCTTAAAAAATTCTATAAAATATATTTTTTAACAGAGGGTTACAATAAATCTAGACATATAGAACTATAATAATTGTAAAAGCATAAAGTATTTGAAAACTAGATTTTTGGGAGACTATTTAATTGAGATTGACATTATAAAAACAGTCGAAGCTCACAGAATAGAACCACTTTGTTTTTAAACCAATTTTAATTTTCAAAATATACTGGAAATTTTTTTGTTAATATAAATAATAAAAAATTTGGAGAATGGTACTACAAAAAGCTACAATAAAACTCTATTTATAATTTTTTTTTAATTATATTAATAAAAAAAAAAATGTTAACAATCCAGTGCAAATGCCTATAATAAGTTATTATAATTTAACAAATTCAAATTTTTGGATATTCTAATAACTAAAGTATCTAATTTGTGAGCGTCGACTATGTAATAATAATAAAAATAATTATCCTAATTTCCCATGTTGTCTGTTTAAATTTAGCTTAAAACTTCGATATTTTTTGTATTTTTTTTTTAACCTTTGTACACATTCCTTACAACGTTTTTAATATTTTTTGTAGAGAAATTCATCTTTAAATTAACATTCTTATAGTAGATATTCATGATTGCATTTTATAAAGGTGCTACTCCCCCTTTTTTTTTTTTTTTTTTGTTTTGAAAAAATAATCTTAAGTTTTAGAACGTAGCTCATTAGTTCACGAATTGATTTTATTATTACCATTTATTTATTTTTTTTATTTATTTATTTTTTTTTATTTATTTATTTTTTTTTTATTTTTTTTTATTTATAATCAATTTAAATATATAAAACAATTCAACCTGACTAACTGACTGATTGGCGACTCACGAGCAGGCCAAACGGTAGAACCTAGAAATCTAATATTTTTTCTGTAGATTTTTATTATATCGTAGGTCGGAACTCTGAAAAAATATTGTCTAAAATATATCAGAAAGTGGGTGGAAAATAAATTTGAAAATTAAATGAAAATCTCAGCAGGTACCGCAGTAAGCTATAATCTTAGCGAAATTGTAGACTATTATTAGTTTTATCTTTTTTTATGTTTAGAATATGATTAGTTGGGTTTTTCTGTGTGTTTTGGATACAATACAATATATCTATCATTATTTTTTTTAAATTTAATTTAATTTCTAATAATATTATATTTCAATCTTTCTTTTATTAAGGTCAAACCCCACTAATGTTAGCTTCAAGCAAATTGATGCGCAGCATATTACGAACTCATCTCAGCGATGCACAAAGTGCGGCCGTTGAAATAAAACCGATACGATTTCCGGGAGCCTGGGAGATATTTGGTAAGTATATAATCGATAAAAAAAAAAAAATTAAAAATTAATTAAACTCTATTTTACAGATAAAAAGGAAAATGGTTTTGATATATTCGATAATGTACCGAATACAGCATGTGATATGAGCAGAGCTCTACGTAGAGAAAGGAGAAGAAGGCGAAAACGTAGCCAGGGCAATAACGGGAATACTGAGAATATGGAGAATCAGAATGAGAATGCAATAATAAAGCCCAATAATAATGGTTTGTTGCAGGAGAGCAAAGAGACAACAATTAAACAAAATGGGGAGACAAGTGCAAAGACTGCAACAACAACAACAGTAGCAACAACAACAACAATGGTGACAATGGTGAAATTAGAGCCTGAATCTGAGGATAGCAATAACAACAGAAATAATAATAATAACGTTGATAATGCTAATGATAATGTTAATTGTAATAATATCAACATTGAGCGTAATGTAACAAGTGTTGTGAATGTCAAAAATGAGGTTAAACTGGAACCCCAGGATGTTGACGATCTAACGATGAATGTGAATGCGAATGCGAATGTAAATGTGAATGATGATAATACAATGATGAACAACAATATTATGATGATGAACAATGTAAATTTGTTGAATAATCTTCATAATAATAATGCTAATGCTAATGATAATGATGACGATGACGATGACGACGATGATAATGATAATGATAAAGATGAGGAGACGTTGACGAATGATGAATTGAATAGTGATATTTTTGAATTTGAAGAGGCCGATGTGCCCTTGCCACCACTGTACTTGCTCAAAGATGAGGGCAGTGATAAATGGGTACTCTTAAATGATTTGTGCAATTTACTTAAAGTCAAATCAAAGGATACGCTGCTAAATAAGGTAAAGAAGAGGCTTTATAAACTAAACTATGTTAATTAATTGTTAATCTGAATTAGGGTATTATAAGTTTGTCAAGAAATGTCTGAGAAAGTGAGCAAAGCATTTGCAATGCCATAAAATGTATAAATTATTGATCAGCTGAGTTGAATTAGTTATTCTAAAGAAACTTAACATAAATAAGTATATATTTGCTGCAGGCAAATACTATATGACTAAATTATATAGCTGCCATAGGAATAATCGCACAATGAATAACTTTTTATTTTCATTATGAAGCAATTCTCGGTTTCGGAGGCTGAAGAGGATTTGAAATAATTTGCTCGATCCGCGACTGAAAATATAAAATATTTTATTTTTCCTGCATTCTTTAATAATTTTCCAAAATTGCTGTTCATTTATATCACTTCTTCCTGCTTGGAAAAATAATTGCTTATATTATTTATATATTGTTTAAATTCAATTAAACACATGTTTAAACTAGCTGCCAAACAAAGTTACCAACTTAAAGTTTTATTATAATATCTATTAAATAATTAAATCTAATCAAGATTCTTTCAAAGGACTTTTTTTTTATTTTTTTTTTTAACAATATTTACATCTGCCGTCCTATGGGCAGATATAGTCTGAAAATTTAGTTTTTGTATGAATATTTTTTTTTGTTTAGGCGAAATCTTTCAATCTAACTAATTAAATTAAAATTGCCATAAATTCTTTTATAAATTTCAAATTATTATACATATAATATATATATAAATACACTTTTAGCTCTAGTTTTTAGACAATATAACGAATTTTCTAGAATATTAATAATGGGGCTTTATTGCAATTTTTTGTGCCTTCGTTGAGGTTTTAAACTTTTTGGTTTTTTTAATTTAAAGTCATGAAATTAATGGTTTATGTTTCTTAAAAGCAATGCTTTTCCAATTTGCTATATAATTTTTATTAAAATGTAAAGAATGGGATTAAAAATACCTTTTTTTTGTATGAATAATATATCGATTAAATTATAAGGGTCTATAATATAATATAATATTTTCATTAAATTAACTGTTTACTCAGGGTTTATGTTTTTAAAAAGCAATGTTTTTAAATGATTACTATATAATCTTAATTTTGCTATCAAGATTGGCACCAAGTCTACATTTTCGTATAAATAATAAATTAATTAAATTATAAGGGTCTATAACGGGTCAAGTTACAATTCAAGTTAACAAAATTATTGTAGTTACTATATATAATCCAAAATTGTATTTGGATAAGTTGAATAAAAATAAATTCCTCTGATTCTAGCTGATTTATATAAATATTTATAATTTAAATAAACTATCAAGCTTTATAGCTTTATATTATTATTTATAATTTAAATATGCCATAAAACTATATACAAAATTCAGTGTTTTATGCTGAATATATATTTTATAGATTTATTTATTATTTATTCTATATATTTTTAAATGAATCGTATTTAAATTATGAAATAAATTCATTGGATTCTAGTTGATTAACATATATTAATATTTATAATTAAAATATACTATAAATCTATATAGTTTTAATATGCCATAAAACTATATCAAATAATTAATAATAAAATATATAATCAGCATAAAATACTGATTTTTTGATATAGTTTTATGGTATATTTAAATTATAAATAATAATATAAAACTATATCAAAAAATCAGTATTTTATGCTGATTCTATATTCTATTCTATATATTTGTAAATACTTTATTTTATGCTGAATATATATTTTTAATTATTTAGTTATTTATTATTTTTTTCTATATATTTTAATAATACTCATATTTTATTTATTGGATAGGAAAATATATATTTTATTATTTATTTATTATTTATTCTATATATTTTAATACTAATCATATTTAAATTATCCTTTTTACAGATTTGTCCCAATAGCAACACGCTGGCCAGCACAACCCAAACCCAGAAACAATTGCTGAGAGAGTTCAAAATTGATGATTTTCTGGAGCAGGCAACCTGCTTGCAGCTGCTGTGCGCCGGGGAGAAATTGAATATGTTTAGCTCCTCCAAGGTTGTACTTATCAGATACAACGAGAGCGTCAGGAATTTGTTGGGCGTTAAAACCATTTTAATGAAATTTTAGAGAACGAGTGAACGAACATCAAGGAAACACATTTTTTAAGGCAAATTAGATAATATATATATATATAATAATCAGTAAACACATTATATATATATTTAACAAATACTATAGTATATTTTAGTTAGTAATTTTAGTCGTCAGTTTGATGTCTTTGTCTTTGGAAGGCAAAGTCTTTTATATAAATATATATATAAAAAAAAATAAATAAATAAAAAATAAATTATAGAGCTAAGTGCAAAGTGATACAAAGGTGCTATACACACACACACACTCAAAAAAATATAAGAAAAAATAAAACATGATTATGAAACGGGAAAATGAGCAACGCGAATCGGTTAAGACCAAGTTTTGGATAGCCACAGAGCACCCCCCTCCCAGTTAATCGAAATCTATATATATATAAACTATATCTAGGCCTAATTGTGTAATGTAATCTATGGTTTTTAACAATGTTAGCAAAAAAATAATAATATTTTAAAATAATAATAAAAATATTTATAAGTAAAGCAACAAAGGCGTATTTATGTATTATGTATTTTTAAATGAAATTATTAAACGTAAAACAAATTATATATATATATATATATATACAATATGTACATTAATACATTTATAAAAATACAAAACAAAAAGGAAAGATTAAAAAAAAATATAAAATAATAATAGATGTTTATTATAAATAATCATAAATCAATTTTGCATATAAGCTTGTAATTTTCGATGTAATATTATAGTTCTATAAGGTTTTGTGCAACTAAAAACAAACAAAAAACAAAAACAAAAAATTTATATGTAATTGAAATTACTTTTTGGCAATTTATACTATATATATATATACGTAGATGTGTATCGTATTTGTACATGAAAAAAAAAACAGAAGAGAGATATGTTCAATGATTGTATTTATAAAAAAAAAAAACAAAACGTAAAAACAAAATCATAAAAAACAACGTAATTTGTAATAATATAAAAATAAACGGAAATGCAAACTATTTTCTTAACAACAAAATCAAAAAATGATTTTTGTGTTTTATCTTTGAAAAGAAATTAAATTAAAATAAAACTTAAATTACAATTTCGTCTTTAAAGTAAGTACAAAATAATTTTTTAGACTTTGAAACGAAATTTCTATTAAATAATTAAAATTTGTAACGATTTCGATTTTTATTCAGTTTTATACGCTTTAATTAGTCAATATTATTTTAAAATCGAAATAAAATGTTTATTGTCCTGAATTTATAATTTTTTATATGATTGCAAACGGAATTATAAGTTTATTATAGAGTAGTACTGGAAACATAGATTTTTCAATGTTTTTGACGACAAAATATCGATTTATCGATACATCTTGGAACTTTTTAAAAATTTTTATTAATACTTACAATAAAAATAAAAACAATCGTAAATTTAAATGAATCAAATTATCAAGCTTATTCAATTTTTTTTTGTGAAAAATTAAAAAAAACAAACAAAATTAAGTTCCAGTCAGAAGTGATAATCTTATAGATATGTACATACGTCTTTATTTCAATTTCGAAATCTATTCATACTTATCAATAAAAAAAAAAACTGTCTACAGAGCCTATATTGTTATAAAAAAATACTATCATCCATTAATCTAATTAATTGCAGCTTGATTCCTAATAATTAAATTACCTCATATATTTTGCCTGTCAAACAACAAAATAGCGATCAAAACACGCACGACAAACGCGCACATCTCCAACTTAAGCTTTAAAAAGCTAAAACGCCTATAGATGGCGCCATTAATAAACGCACTTAAAATTTTTGCCGCTAGCTGGCGTTTTGAACAGCGCACGCTTATGCATAGTTGCTTTGGTGTGCGAGCGCTTTTAGCTAAAAGCTTTTTGACGCGCTGCTTGCCATATGATTGCCGTCCTTGTTCTTCAAATGCGCGTTTAAAGGCCAAGAATAATTTTTGCTGCTGCCTGCCTTTAACACGTCCTTGGCCCCGCGCCGCACTCCATCAGTCTATCTATGCATGTGTGTGTGAGTGTGTATGCGTGTGTGCTTTCCTCTTCTTCTACCTACGCCAACAACTTTGCTACTCTTACTGTGTTCCCGTTCGTGTTGGCCTACAGACCTAATTTTTGCGTGTGTTGTGTGTCTGTCCCGTGTGCCGTGCATAGTTTTTCCCAAAAAAAAAGAGGAATAAACAAATAGGCAGAAAGTAAAAGCATATAAACTAAATAGAAGTTGCGTGGCGTGTGTGTAGGGCACACGGAAAGTGAAATTAAAATCAAAACGAAGCAGCGCGCAATGCAACTTTAAGAACAGCAGCAGCAGCAGCAACAGCAACAACAACAGAAACTAAAAAGCAAAAATGAAAATGTGTGTGTATTAATATGCGTGAGCAGCAGCAGCTAAAACCAGTGCCAATAACGGTAGTGCATGTTTTGTAAAATTATCACATACATATACATACATACATGCTAGTATGTACACATGTATGCATGTGCATATTTGCACATTTATGTACTAACATCCATATGTATGTTGATGTTGTTGTGTCATAGAATTGGAGCAGAGCAACTAAAAACAACAACAACAAATTAGCAGAGCGCCCCCTGCCAGCCAGTCGCAGCGACGACGACAACAAGTAAATGCTTGGGAATTATATATATATATATATATATATATATATATATATGTGTGTGTGTATGTATTGTATATGCGTGAATGTATGTACATAAAATAAGTGCGCGATGTTCTTATGTGTTGTTCGCGTGTGTGTGTAATAGGGAATTGCAATTTTGTTGTTTTTGTAGGAAGAGCTTTTCGCTTGTTGCGCGTACTCTCGTCTCTTCCTCTTCGTTTCGTCTGCGTCTTCGTCTCCGTCTCGTTTGTCGTTGTGCAAGAAGTTGTCGTCGTCTCGTTCGGCATAATTGCAATAAAATTTGCTGTTTTTTAATACATAAAAGGAAGTAGCAAACGCCGACGCCACCGCCACCGCCGCCATGCAAAAACAAATTCCATGCGCGAAAGACAACACTAAAAGCAAATAGCGAATAGGCAAAGCGAAAATGAGCAACAAAAAGAACACGAAATAGCAAGAGAATTGGCGCAGCGCAAATAATAAGAACAGACACTAGCGAGAGCAACAACTACAACAACAGAAACAACAATAATAACAAGAGCGAGCGCGCAAATGTGTGTGAGAGGCGCAAAAAAAATATGCTGAAAAAGCTTTCGACAACGACGACGACGACGTCGCAGCTGCTGCTGGCGCAGGCGGAAACTGCATCAGTGCCGATCGTTGAGGGGCCGGGTTGCCGCCGGGGGCAACATGAATCACGCAAGTTCTTCTTCTGCTGTGTGCGAATAGCCGTGTGAAGTGCACAAACAAATAGAGAAGGCAAAACGGGCCAACAAAAACAACAACAATAATAATAGCACTTTTGCTTTCGCTCCCAACTGGTTTTTCGAAGAACGACTAAAGAGCACAAAAAGCAAAAAGTAAACCGAGCGCCCCAAAAGCAGCCGCAATAGCAGCGTCTTCTTCTTCAACATTAATTTTTTTTCGTGTCGTGATCGCTGTTGGGGTAGCGGCGCATGCGCTAAACCATCGCTGTCGACGTCACAGCCGCAGCAGCAGCAGTCGCAGCCGCAGCAGCTGCTATTGCTATTTTATTTTGCATGAAAGGTAAGCTCGTCAGTTTCATCACGCTTTATACCCTATACCACGCCCCTTTACGCCGCCTGCCCCGCCACAAGCTGTCCCAGGTCTTTTGTCTAGTTGGGGTGAGCTTTTTTTTTCGGTTGCGACGGCAAAACGAAAATAAGAAGGAGAATGGCAAGGCATAAGTTGAATGGAAGTTAATTAAGTTCTATATACAAGCTCTGACAGCAGCAGTTACAGTGTAGAGCAGGAGTGGGGGGCTTTCCAGTCCGTTTGGCAAGCCGCATTTGGAATTTCCAAGTATCTTTTCAACTGGAAGAAGCTGCGAACTTTGTATATATATATAAATAAAGTTAATTATGTTGGTCGCAGCGAACGGGAGGAATGGGAAAGGAACGTCAAAGACGTTGACGGAAAGTGAAGGGTCTAATTGGATTAAATGTAAACTCGAATTGAACAGTTAATTGTGCTCAGTTGCTTCAAAAGCTCACAATTTGAAAAGCTTGGCAATAAGTTAAGAAACGATTAATTTCTGATGATCGATTAATATGACGATGTGTTTTCGATAACAATTGTTACAGGCATTGATTAAATGGTTATCGAGGAATATATGATCGTATGAACAAGCTTTTTTATAAACTTATCTAGAATTTGTATAAATTTTCATAAATCGATAACTATCGAAAAGCATAGCTGAGAGTATATTTATCATTTATAAATTTATTATTTACTTTGTTTTATTTAGTAAATTCATACCAGCAAATTAGTTATATATATTTATTGATATAGATTACTTACAGTATTATATTTCCTATCAAAATTTAAAAAGTTGTAAAATATATTCGATTATATCAGAAATTAGCAATTAGTATTATATCAGTGTCTATAACTGTCTAATTGCTCTACAAATTAGGAAGCATTTTTTTTATATATTTATTTACGATTTGTACAATCTGTACAATCTGTGTAGGGCTAAGAAAAATACTTTTTTTATTATTTATTATTTTTTTCTTTAATTTTGAGGCATACGGGGATCGCCAAATAAAAAAAAATACTAAAAAAAAATTTACAGATTTTAAATATTATTAAAAAAAAAGTCTGACCATAGAAATATTCTTACTTTTTTTTGTCATCTGGGAACCTTTATGTATCAGAAAAAATAGGTTTAGTAGCTGAGAAAAAAAAGCTAAGCCTTGTTTTCTACTGTATTCATGTGTAAATCTTGAATTCCCCTTTAAACGAGCTATTTTAGTACTATAAAAAGACTTTTAGGAATATAAATTTATTATTATTAGTTTGTTTCTCCAACCCATTCCCTTTTGCTTGCTCAAACTTTTTCAAAGCTTTTTTTAAGGTTGTTTGTCTATAAAAATTTGACCTTGACCTATATATTTATTCTACGCTCTCAATCGAGTTTCAAAAGCTTTGTAAAGCTGTCACAAAGCACTTTACTCTGATACTTCTCTGCCCTTGCCTTTGCCCTTAAAATGTGCTGTAATTTATTTTAATTAATTGTAATTTTCTTCTTTTTTTTTGCAGTTACAATACAACTTTAAAGTATACTATCGTTACCTGCCAAAACTGAAACATCACCAACAACAAAAAAATCTACAACTACATCACTTTAACGTACAAACAAAAAAAAGGAGAAAAATATTTAAATAAAGTAAAATAATACAAAAAATAAAGGAGAAAAATATTTAAATAAATTATAATAATGGATAATTTTAATAATGTACCTTTGCTGGCCGAAAGCAGCAACATTGTTAGCTATGCAACTAGCAACAACAGCCACAACAATCATCAGCAACAACAGCAGCAGCAGCAACACTTGTTGCAACAGCAACAACACTTGCTGCCACATCATCACAAGGATCAAATGCTTGCCGCTGGCAGCACACCCATAATGATGCCATTTATTAACTATGAACAGTTGCAAAAGGATGCACAAACGAATTCCAATTCGATTCCTGCTGTGGAAAACTTTAGCACATTGCAGGCTATAGACGATGGCGGCGTATCCTTGAGCGGACTATGTGAACGCATCTTTGCCAGTCCCAATCCGCACAGCAACAATAGCAATAATAATACTATAAATAATAATAATAATAATAGTAATATTAATAACAATGTAGATGCTAAAACAACACCAGCAACAGCTGCAACATCTTCTGCTGGCAATTCTGTTATAATGGAAACAATTGCAATGCCATCATTTGCCAATTTAATATTTAATAATAATCGAAGTAACAGCAACAACAATAGTCAGGATACTTTGAGCAGCATTGATCCTGTTTTATTGCAAAAACCCACAACAATTGAATATCATCAATTAAAGCCATTGGAAAATGGTGTTGCAACATCCACAGGCTCTGTGGTACGCACCACAAGTTTTCTAAGCTCAACAACAGCACAATTGTTGGATTTTGAGGTTAGCAGTCATAAGGATGTTGGTGTTGTTGATACAACAACAACTGCAGCAACAACAGCAGCGGCAGCAACAGTTGCTGCAACAACAATAACAAGCACTGCCGCCACCAATCGCAGATCGTTGCATAGCATTGAAGAACTTGCTTCAAGTTCCTGTGCAACCCAGAAAACAACAACAACAAACAATGTTGCAACAACAACAACGCAGCAACAACAACAAGTGCAACAACAGCAACAACAACTGCAACAACAACAACAGCAGACAGGCAATCTCAGCGGCTCCAATCTCAGCACAGATGATGAATCCATGTCCGAGGATGAATTTGGTCTAGAGATTGATGATCAATTGGGTAAGTGCAATAATAATAATTTATTTAAATATATTATTGATTTGTTACCCCTGAAAATTAAACCTTTTGCAAATGTTGGCAATATTCTTGTTGTTGTCTACCAGGGCATAAAATTTTATAGCCAAGTGTCGGAAAAATATGCGTGTAAAATCTACAGAAAAAAGAAACGAATGGAAAATTTAATAAAATTTTATAATAAAAAAAAATATAAATGGAATAAAGCAGTAAAGTGATTTAAAAATTAAAAAGAATTAAAGAATTTAATAACAAATAAAAGAAATATAATAATAAACAACAAGAAAATATAATAATAAATATAAAAAAATATAATAATAAATAAAAAGAAAATATTAAAATAGATATAAATAAAACAAAATAATAAATAAATAGAAAATACAATAATAAATAAAAAAAATATAATAATTAATAAAAAGAAAATATAATATTTAAAAAGATAATATAACAAATAAAAGGAAAAAAAATTAAAAAATAAATAATAAAAAAGTAATAGTGCATATTCGAAAAAGTATTATAAACAATGCACACAAATGGTTTATTATTTATATATTATAAAAATAATATATGTATGCAATCACACAATATAAAGAATAAATTAAAATAAATACTTGAGTGACTAATGAATATAAAAATAATACTTACATGAACTTATTCTATAAAAATTAAAGAAAAAATAAATGAATATAAAATATCAAATAGAAAAGAGCAGCATTAATTGTATATAAAAAATTTAAATTAATATTTGATAACAAATATAAATTAACAAAAATATTAAAAATAAAAAACAAAAAATTAACTATTACATAAAATATATTTTCTGTATTGCCAATAAGCAATATTAATTAATACACAAACGTTTATCTTTCAATATATAAAGAAATAATATATTACGAGTATAAAAATACAAATACAAAATATACAAAATACAAATTAAATAAAACAAAAAAATATTGTATAAAAAAAAACACATTGGGTTAAATTTGATAAGGAATAAAATCGTAACAAAAATATCTTAAATAATATTATGTATACGTTATGTTACACAGTTAGTTAAACAATTGTGTGTAAATTCTTAAAAGTAATTTTATATAATTTTCATTCCCAAAATATAGCTTAAATAGCTTTCCCATAAAGCAATCAATATTCTACAATATTTTATTTATTTATATAAAATTTCTTAATCATAAATAATCTTCAATTTATATGCTTTTCAATTAATTGTAAATTGACTTATGAATTTTGATTTTTGAAGACCTCATATAAACATTTTTCTATTTGATTAGTTTTAATGAGCATTTTGTCATCATTTTTAACTTGCAACGCAATGACACCGCCACATTTGATAAGTTGCAGTTTGGAACATTAGTATTAAAGTACCCTTGGCACTTGGTTTTTGGTTTTATATAGTTTTGGATTTCTTGATTGCCATCAAATGTTTGCCAAGTGCAATGCTAAATTTGATAGCTAACATAAATTGTATGCCACATGGGGGTTGGGAAGCGGGGCATGAATGCAAAACTTGGAGCTGAGCTTGTGAACATGCAACAGCAGCCCAAGCTGCAGCCATAAAAGATCCATGGAAATGCAACTAAACTACTTTTATGGCACAAGTTGCACATGCAAATAAATAGAAACAAAAACAACAAAATAAATATATAAAATTTAAAGAGCTTGTAGAATTTATAGTTGATAGACTTGAATATATCTCGTGATAAATTAAAAAAAAATCATTAGTGCACAGGTATTTTTAATTTTCTTATTTCTATTAAGATATTGATTTTTTTTCTTTTTTTTTCGTTCTAATAAAGACAAGTTAATTCCTATATATATTATCCTTACAATTATATTTAAAATGAATATATTTAGTTATAATATCAACTTGGGCCAGATTAAATATATATTTTCTTAACAAAACTTAGTCGAAAATTTGACAATGTCTTTAAAAGAAAATATTCTATACTTAACTCTTTAGAAAAAATGTTTTCTAACTAAATTTGAATCCTTTTTTTTATTTTCTTAATTATTTAATTAATTGAAATTTTTTTTATGGAACTTTACGATTTTAATTTTCGACGAAAAAAAAAACAAAAACTAATCTAATAACTCTGTTTCTCCATATATATTGGGAGAATAAGGACAACAAATTACAATTTTATCATAATACGAAATTATAATATCCCACCGAAAGGGTCTAAAAAGTGTTGCATACTTGTAGGCGTTGATTTTTGTTTTTTGCACTTTTGTAGTGCGCCTATAATTCCCAAAAGGTCTTAGCTGTTAGTATATAAGGCAAGAAGGTTTCTCCAAAAGAATTTTTTTTTTTTAAGTAAAAGCTATTTTTTTTAATAAGCAAAAGCTAATAATAATTTTAATTGTACAATTTTCTCACATTAAGCACAAATAATATGGTTAAAAAATTAAAAAAAATGAATGTAAATAATTTTGAATTGAACAAACTTTCTTGATAATAAAAAATTGGTAATTATTATTTTTCGATAATTGAAATTATTTATTAATGTATTAAACCCTTTTGGTTACCCTAAACTAAATAAAGGGTATCAAAGAATTGCAAATTGCAACGATGCATTTCAACAAATATAATATCATACACAATGCGTAGAGCTTTGATATATAGAGACGATAGGCGGAGACAGGTCTAAGCATGTTTTTTTTTTGCTGCGTCAGCAAACGCACGCAGTTGCAACAAGTTGTAGTTGTTGTTGTTTGTGGCTGACATTCAGCAATGTCAGGCGTCTCGTCGCCCACTTTGCCTGACCTTCAACGCACTTTATGCAAAATGCACATCAGCGCATACATACACACATACATACATATCTATACTATATATGTATGTATGCTGCTTGTATTGACAATACCCACAAGTGCAGCGACGCCATTTCAATCCTTAGCGTCGCTCTTAAAAAAATTGGAGCAAGGTCGCTGCGCATTAGAATTTGGGTCAAGCGCATGTCTCGGGCTGTTTTTTTTTTTGTTTTTAATTTTTGTATTTTGTTTTTTTTTTGTTTTTGTTGTTTTTGTTGTTTTCTAATATTGGAGATTGGGCACAAGGATGCACACATACAGACGCAAGCGAAATTGCATAGAAATTGAAGGTTGGCTTGTCTGTGTGAGTGTGTGCGTGTGTGCATCAGTCGCGTTTGTCGCGTGTATGTGTGTGTGTGTGCATTGCACGCTCTCTCTCTCTCTTTCCATTCTCTCTGTCTATGCTTTTCGTTTACGAGCTTTGGCTTGCGCTTATGTTCTGCCTCAGTTGATTTAACGCCGCGTCGCCGCCCACTGCAACGCCGGCTGACATTGACACAGATTATTGCAATGTTTGCGACGTCGCCGCCGCCGTCGCCGCCGTCATCGCTGACTGCGGCGTTTCGTTTGCCGCGTCGTCTATTGCTTACCTCAAAGGATTTAAATGGGTCAAAGTCAGCCGCTTGTTGCTGCTGCTGCGGCTGCCGTTGACGTTGCCGCTGCTGCCGCCGCCGCTGCAGTTTGGAAATAGCTAACGAGGTCGCCGACGACGCAAATTGGGGCATGACATTGGCTGTGCTGGGTAGCACGGCAGGGGAGGGGGTCTACTGCATATTTGCAATTGTTGTTGTTGCCGTAAAATGCATTACAAGGTTCTAATATTATGCCGAAGGTTGCGCCGCGACTGCGACGCGTTGCGAAGGACAACATTGCATGTCCTTGCCTCGATTTGCGTGCTTCTTCTTTTATCCATATATTGGTGGCAAGGTCAGAGCATGCAAATTATGTCTGCCACATAGTCTGCTTTAAGTTTGCAGTTGAAATTCTTTGTTGAGGCTTTGATTTGACATTGAAAAAGGATTTGTTGCTTTAAAAGGCTTTAAATCGCAATAATTGGTATTATATCGATTTTTCTATTATCGATAATTGTCGATTAAATTAGATTTTAAACAGATTTAATTATTTAATTTGGTGGAATTGGATTTGGTGCTTTAAAGGGCTTTAAATAGCAATAATTGGCATTTTTATAGTCGATTTTGTGTTATCGATATCTGGCGATTAAATGCGAGTTCTAAAAGATTTAATTTGGTGAATTTGAATTTGGGGTTTTAAATGGCAATAATTGCTAATATATTGATTTTTTTTTTATCGGTAACTAGTGATTAAATTTGATTTTTTAACTGATTTAATTACTTAATTTGGTTGAATTGGATTAGGTACCTTAAATAGCAGTAATTGGTATCGATTTTATATTATCGATTACTAGCGAGTACATTTTTTTTCTTTATTTTTTTTTTTTTTACCGATTTTTATTAATTTATAAATTTGTAGTTAGAGTTTGTTGCTCTTAAAGCTCTTTTAAATATTTGAATATTCAGATAATGATGTAAATTTATCTTTATTATTTTTGTATTATCGAATTGTTTCAGATGTACATTAATTATATGGAATCGCTAGAATAATCCACAATATCCTAAAATGAGAACTTAAAATAAATTTTCAAACTCTACCTTAAGCAATTTCCAAGTTATAGATTGACAGACAAGCTTGATTATTTGCAAGTATAATCTATTATTTACTTTAAGTTTACTTTGGATTCTCATTTAATGAAATTTAGTATAGAATTAGTGTCTAATTCAATTGAAAATTGGCATTTAAAAACTGCCAAATACCACAAATTGCTATGCACTTTTCAATTGTTGTAAAATGAACAAAACAAATAACAAAATGCAGACCCTGTAATTGCATTTTGCTTATTGTTTTGATTCAGTTTTGTTTCGATTGAACGAGTTTGGAATCCACTTTATATAGAGGGCAACAACAATTGAAACTTTATCTAAACTCTGAATAATACATTTAATACAAACAATAGCATTATAATATATATATATATATGTACTAAATTTAATAGTTTCAATGTTGTATCCTTGATAGCATTTACAAGATTTCTATACGCTTGACTAACCCCAAAAGCCAATTGTATTTCAATTACAATTTGCGGTTTGATTTTGAGGTTTGAAATATATATTATAAAATAATAATAATAATAATACTACAATAGTACAAGTATAGTCCATAAAATAAAGTGAATGACCATTCTGGAGGATATTACAAAAAAACTTAGGAACTTTAAAAAAAAAAACATTGTTTAATTGCTTGTTTAATTGTCTTTCTGTTGTATCTTATGAATATTTAGTTGAAACAAACCTTAGGAATAAATAAAACAAAGCAAATTTGTGTTTAAATTAAGAATTAAATAGGTTTTGAATTTTTAATATAATTCCAAGATCAAGTATCTAAGCTAAAATCGAAGAAAAAACGAATTTAAGAAAAAATATTTGATTTATATTAATTCTTTTAGGTAATTTAAAATTTATTTATGCTACATAGAATACTTTGGAAAATAGTTAAAAAAAAAAAAGAAAAGCATAAATACTATAATAATACTATCAATAATTTGAAAAATATTAGAAGTTATGAATTTTTTAAAATAATAAAAAATACAAATAATAATTCTCTGCTTACAAATGACTTAAACAAATGAATTGGTTTAAAGGAAATATAAAAAACATAGTATAAATTCTTTAAATGTTTCATAATTTAGCAAGCTCAATTTACAAGCAAAATAAAAAATGAAAATAAAATTATGGCTAAATAATTATTCCTGGAACTTAGATATAAAGTTCTTGGTGTATAATTTTCGTAGAATTGCTCTTATTTATTTTACAGTCTTTTGTTAATAGAAATTATAGTTTAATAAATTTTTCTTAGTAAAACAATCAATATTTAAAATTGCATTATAATAAACATGCCACAATTAATTTAAGATTTTCTTAAATTAAATTATATAATGTGTTTCTTGGAAAAGAATGTTAAAGAACTTTATAGTTATCTTAACTTTTAACCCTGGAGATGTATGTTTCATTTAAACTTTTTAAGAATTCGTCGAAATATTCATAAACTCTACTTAATTCTATTTTAATGTGTTTTTAAATAGTAAAATTAAAATTTTTTATTTTAATTTTCCAGAAATTTTCACAAGTTTTTAAATATTTAATTTGAATTTTTTTTTCATTTATTTTTTTTTTTATTGATTTATTTTATTTATTTATTTTTTTATTATTTATTTATTTTTAATTGTAAGGGATAACCAAATATTCCTTTTTTTCTTTTTTATTTATTTTTTTTAAATTAAACAATTACATTTTTCATTTTCAATTTGTTTATTTTTAAACAGATTTTGCATTGCTTGATTTTAATTAATATTTATTTTTAACTAAAAAAAAGTGTATCAAGGGTTAAAATACTTTTCTTCAAGTTAAATAAAAATTAATTTTTGTGTTAAATTTTGATAATTTTTATGTAATTTTTTGTCATTCAACATTGCTTGCTATGTTTGTATTTAATTATATATATATTTTTATTTAAATAAATTTGTTTTCTCGGGGTTTAAGAAATCTTTCTTAAAGTTAAATAAAAATAAATTTAACATCTGTAGTTTTGAACTTTTTCTAGGCAGTATTTTATTTTTATATATTTTATATATTCAAAAATTTCATTGTTTATTTTATTGATTAATGCTTTTTATTTTTAATTGTTGAAAAAACGTTTATTTAGCACAACTCTCCTAAAATAAAAATACAAATTTAATTTTTAATTTTTGACATTTTTATGCAGTTTATATTCATTTAAAAATTGCTTTGTTTGTGCAGTGTGCATTCTTTAAAGAATTGTTTATAATGCAAATGAGTTGTAATTCAATTAAATACAGTTATTGTGGCATATCTGCATTTCTTTTTCTTATTTTTTGCAATTTTCAACTTTTTGCGTCTTTTTATCTAGCATTGCCTATTGGTCGTTTTGTTGTTTTTTATTGTTGACCTTAACTCAGAAAATGGAAAAACTAACATTGAGAGTTTGGCTGAGTGGCTTGGCGTCTCGATGCGCTTTTTGGCGAGTATGTGAGAGGGTGAGAGGGTTAGAGGGGTGTCGTCTCTATGGAAAAGTGTGCTAATGGGTCGCCAGTTGACCCTGTGCTACATTTCAAGTGACGCTGGCGTTGAAGCTGACGTCGACGGCAACGGCAACGCCAACTGCGCTGCATGCACTAATTTTGCATGGCAATTGCAATTCGCCGCCCCACGCAATGTGGGGGTTGGTGGTGCGGCTGAGCGGGTGACAGCGTGCTTATTTTTTGTGCAGCCAGCAAGCGAGAGAGCAAGAATGCAAGAGAGTAAAAGTGTGAGAGACAGTGGGTGAGAGAGCGTGAGTAAAGTGAAGAAGAATATGAGCGGACGACAGACAGGCAGAAAGAGAGAGAGAGCGAACGAGAGAGTAAGAGAGTGGGTGTAAGTGTGGAATATGAGCGTTGCATTGCATTGATTTTCCTTTTTTTTTCGCCTCGCCTCATTTTGTGCAGCGTGCGCTCGCTCTCTATCTCACTCGCTTGCACTTACTACATGCATGTTTGTATGTTTTTTGTGTGTGTGTGTGCGGCCTGTACCCTGACCTAGTTACATTCTCATGCATTATATTTCTTTATTCATTTTTATATATTTTATTTGCGCATTCTACAAATAATAACAAAAAATATAACAACAACAATAATATTAAATACTTAATTAAATGTCAGCTAAATTTGATTTTATTTCACTTTAATTTTTTCCTTTCTATCACGGTATAATATTTAATTTAATTAAGTGATTTCAGTTTTTAACAAATTCTTGTTTTTTCTTTTGCTGTTAGTTATTGCTAATTGTTCAATTTACTGTAATAAATGAATGTAACCCGGTTTTTTCTCACCATCAGCACAGTTTCTATGTTTTTTTATTTATTTTTTTTTCAAATTGAAATGACGCCTTCCGGGCGCTAGACAACTTTCCGCATTCTACGTTCTATATATGGTATATATGTATATACATATTACATAAATATTTATACATATATTCGTGTTCTTTAACTGCGTTGTAATATTATTTATTTGTTTGTTTTTTTTTTCTTATCATTGGTTATCACTGCGCGTATACGTAATGCACAATTTGTTGAAATGTTTATTACGTGTACGTCATGTGTTTTATGAGTCCGGCAGCGCACAGATAACTCAAAAAAATAGTTAACGAACAACTGTTGAGTTACAGTTAAAAATCAATTTTTTCAGTGATCTTGTTTGATAATATTTATTTTCTATTTATTAGGTATTTTTTAGAATAATTAAAAATTTTATTTTTTTGTATCTACTTATATTTTTAATTAACAAAATATTTTTTATTTGCTTATTTTTTTTTTTTTTTTTATTTACCTTTTTTAATTTTTTGATATTATTGATCTTGCTCCACTGTAAATACACACAAACTGCCAAAAACTTAGATTCACTCCAGTTATTTGCGTTTCCTCTTTGCACTTTTCATTCCCATGTGCAGCGCATACAGCAAACAGTAAAGTCGACTCACAAAATTGTTCGCAGCAACAACAAAAAAAATGTTTGTAGTTTTTTTACGCTCAACTTAAAAAAAAACGTTAAAATGCTTTGCAGGCGACATATACACACACACTCACACACACTCACACACACATGCATAAGCACAACGGCTGCCTACACATAAGTTGAGCTTTCGCAAAAAAAGCTCTTGCAGCTGCATGCGTGTGTGTATTTGTGAGCGTTGTGTTTGTGTGCATAGTTGGGCGTCGCTGCAAAATATAATAACAACAACAACAGTTTGTGTAGCCGACGATCCTCAAGCACACACACACAGAATACGAAAATCAACATAGTAGAGAGATAGCGAAAAAACAAAAAAAAAATGATACAGATACAAAACAGCTTGAAAGCTATTTTTACGCATACATACATACGGGCATATGTATGTATGTATGTAGTACACTAACATATGCATGTCCAATGCAAACTACGCGAGACAAACGCATGTGTGAGCTTTTTTGCTACAAAAAAAAGCTTTATACGAAACTTGCAGTTTAGGTAAAATGGGTCGACACAGCGACGGTGACGGCGACGGCGACGGCGATGCCAGCGTCTCAGCGTAACTCATATTGATAAGCAAGCAGTCAGCGCAGCTGCAGCGGCCGTGTGGCGTGAGGCGGGGGGGTCGCTTTATTAATTGCCATCTTATCACAAAAATTAACTCATACTATACATGCACATAACAATTGCAAACTGATTTATATATATGATTTTTTTATTCTTACTTAATATAAATTTTTATTATTTATAAATAAATATATCAACATGTTTACAAAAATATATTGCGCTTCTGTTAGGGTGTTATGTTTTCGGATGCAATATGTAACATGGTATAAGAGTACAACAAAAAAAAAAAAATATATATATATATATATATATATATATTTTGTTAAATTTTTTTTAAAAAATTTTTTTTAATAAAGTGAAAATAATATTTTTTCCCCTAATTATGTCGAAAATTAATAATAAAAGTTCCATAATTTTATTTAATACACTCTGAATTTGTACTTTTTTTAAATTAAAATTTCTGAATATATTCGAGGACTAAATATTTTTTTTGCTCTATTTATGCCGAAAATTAATAATAAAAATTCAATATTTTTGAAAATATTCGATGGTAAAATATTTTTTTTTTTTCTCTATTTAGGTTGAAAATTAATAAGAAAAATTCAATAATTAAATTTAATACGCTCTGAATTTATATTATTTTTAAAAAATAAAATGTTTAAAAATATATGAAAATTCGGGTAAATTTAAAGTCTTGGAGCAAGTTAAAAAATCTCGAAAACAATTGCTCTTCACTATTTGGAAGCTATTGTCTTCAATTTGTCGGTTTTTGCAAAAAAAAAAAAACAAAAAAAATTACCAGTTTCTTTTTAATTCTAAAGAATATTAAATTCTAAAAAATATCCTAAAAAAAAATAACTAAATAAATTTGATATTTAAAAATTGTTCTTCACTAATTGACAAATATTTTTTGGAATGGAAAAAAAATAGAATATTCTCGCTTTTTATTTCTATAAAATATATATAATAAATTGGCAAATATCTGCATATTTTATAATATTTTAATATTACTCTTCACTATTTAATAATTTTTCCTATCGTTTAAGGGTATTTAAACTTCGACAAGGCATTGGAATTTTCTCTTGTTTGCTTTGTAAAATTATTGCGGCAGGTCTTGAGTTTAATTTATTTAACTGCTTGGTAATTTTTTTTTTTTTTTTTTTTGTAATGTGCTTACCTTTCTTCCTGCCCATGCCCCCTGTTCCCTGCCACATTATTTATGCAGCAATTATGTTTATTTATGCCTTTTGTAGTTGTAAATTTAAACCCTTTCAAATTTTGTAATATTTTATATATTTTGTTGTTGTTGAGCGGCATTTTTTTTCCTATAAGGCAAGTTAAATTAGCATTGGGTGGAGAGTGCCACAAGGGGGCAAAGAAATGTGTGTATGGAAAAATTATGGATTACCTAAGAGTTGAACAATTGTTTAGGTAGCTTATGAATATATATCTGAAATTAAAAAATATATAGAAAGAATGCAAAAAATAGAAAAATTATGAAAACATTTAATTAAAATTTGAGTTTAGTTCTATAGCTGAGATATATATAATTTGATTTAAATTCAACAAAAAATTAGTTTTAAATCATTTACTTTTGTTTGTCATATTTTCTATATCTATATAATATCTGATCTCTTCAATTTATGATCTCATATGAATACTTTCTGGTCTGCTTAATATTAAACAATATCATTTACATTTTATCACATTAAATTTAAAATGGATTTTTTTTCAATTTAATTTTTAGAACACACAAATATTGTTTAAATAAATATTTTATAAATCACGTGTTTGATTTTATATTTTTTCTATAACATTCTAAGGTCATTGCAAGCTTTTACATTTAAAATATATATTTTTATGTGGCATTTGTATTTACATAATTATTCTTAATATATATTTAATCACTTGCCACATTTCATAATTAATTATTAAAAAACATAAATGTAATAAACTTTTTGAACTAGCAAAAGACCTTAACAAAAAATAAAAATATATATTAAATTATAACGACAAATAATAAAATAATTTATATATATATATATAAGTATATATGCTCCAATGTCGAATGTGCCACCTTTGAACATCGTCTCGTCTGTTTGATTATTTGTCTGCTATGATGTAATTCTGTTTTTCGTTGCTCTTACATAGGGTATAAGAGCTTAGGAATAGCGTTTGTAATGCTTGAAAAAAGATATTTCCATTATTATGATTTGATTATAATTAAGTAATCTCAGCTTTAGTATTAACCAGTTAATGATTAAAGTAAACAGAGATTTAGAAAGAAGCAATAATTTTTTTTTTTAATTTTTTAATTTAATTGTATAGTTTAATTAGTATTTAAAATTATAAATATAGCAAATTTTATAATTCTAAAATTACTCAAATTATTTTAAATAAATACTAAAAATAATAATATAAAGAATAAAATTTCTAAGAACAGATTAAGAATATTTTGTCAATTTTTTTCTTTATATTTTTATTTTTAGTATTTATTTAAAATACTTTTGAGTAATTTTAATATTATTAAATTTGCTTAAAAAATTGTTTTAAGCCATTTTTGCCTAAAAATATATTTTTCAATATATTACCATTATTATATTATCCTGGAGTTAAGTCATGGGGAACAAACCTTAAGTTTCTATACAGCGTATTTATGAGAAATCATTGAACGTTTTTAATTTATTCAAAATATCAGTTATATTAAATAATAAATAAAATTTAAGAAATAATAATACAGTAAAGTGCGCCTAAAGTTTTTGCGGAATGCAGAACAGCTAACAATTTTGATTGCAAATGACTCTGAAATATTAAAAGAATTGTTTTTGATTTATTTTTTGTCACAAATTTCTTAAATGGTATTTATATAATAATTTTATATTTATTAATTGAACAGTTATTTTTTTAATTAATTATTTTTTTTTATATATTTTTTTTTATATATTTTTTTTTATATATTTTTTTTTATATATTTTTTTTTATATATTTTTTTTTATATATTTTTTTATATTTTTTTTTTTATATTTTTTTTTTATATATTTTTTTTTATATTTTTTTTTTATATATTTTTTTTATATATTTTTTTTTATATATTTTTTTTTATATTTATTTTTTTTTATATTTTTTAAAGCGTATTTAAGCTTCGTTATTTATTTATTTAAATACAACAGTTTGTCACATTGTAGTTGGTTTTATATTTAAATAATTTTTAGTATTTTTTTATATTTATTTTTAAAATTTTTGCTTACAACGTTTTTGTTTGCTGTTTATTGTTGTTGCGCATTGCTGATACGACAATTGTTGTTGTTGTTGTTGCTTAGCGTGTTGTCAATTGACAAGTTGTGTGTGTGTGTGTGTGTGTGTGTATCTATGTGTGTTTGTCAGCCATTGCTGCTGATTGTCGTCGTCGCACAAAGTATTCAAATACTGAAATACGCGTGCGTAGTTTGATATCTGACCCACTTTGGCCATTTGCATGGCCTACTGCACTTGGCCAAGTTTTTGTCTCACTCGCACACCCAACTGGCTGTAGAAACTGCTGTGGTGTGAGCGAGCGAACGAGACAGCGCGCAGCACAAAAATAATAATAAAGCAAATAAAACAAATGAAAAAAAAAACTAAAATATAAAAAAAAAGCAAAAAATAAAAAAATTTAAAATAATTTTTTTATACTCTTGTAACAAGTATTATTATTTTCTTATAAACTGTGTTACGTTTTTTTCAATGTTTGAATATTGAAGAGTTAAATATTATATGCATTGTAAACTATATATATGCCTGATCAGCACTAGTAAAAGACTATATGTAGCCATAATTGTTTGTAAATTTTATTCTATTTAATCTATTTTTTTCTTTTTTTTTTATATATGTTTTTTTAATATATTTTTTCTTTTTTTTTATATATATATTTTTTTTTTTTATATATTTTTATTTCTTAGTTTTAGAGCTATTTTTATTAGTATATTGTATAGCTGACATAGGAACAATTGGTCAACAAATAAATTCTTTTAAAGAAAATGTTTTGTTTTTACAAGTTTGAAGATTTTTTTATTTTATTAATATTTTTTATGTATTTAATTATTTTTTTGAAATACCTATTTATTTTGTTTGTTTTATATATTTATAAATAAATATATATTTATTTTTTATTTTATATATATTTATTTTTTATTTTATATATATTTATTTTTTTGATGTATTTAATTATTTTTTTTAACATATCTATGTATTTTTTTTTTATATATTTTTTTTTTTTATGTATTTATTTTTTTTATATATATCTATTTATTTTTTACACATATTTATTTATTTATCTATTTATTTTATTTTTTTTTATATATTTTTTTTTATATATATTTTTTTATATATTTTTTTTTTATATATATTTTTTTTATATATATTTTTATTATATATATTTTATTATATATGTATTTTTTTTTACGAAATATAACTATAATAAGATTATTTTATTTGACAGCTGTTAAATGAGTCTAGTTTTATTGAAAAACATTTCGGTTAGGGTATATCGCTTGACTAACTGAAATATTTCGGTTTTTTCCTTCTTTTTTTTCATATTTTGTTTTTTTTTTGTCGTTTCGTTGATAAGCCTTCTTTAAGAAAATTGCTCATACGCAGCGTTGTGCGAGTATAATCTGAATTTGTGATACTATAAAACGTAGTTTTTTTTTTTGTTTTTTGCACAATATGTGTAATTAGTTGGGAAATTTAGATCATGGCAGCCATTAAAAAAAAATATATATATATATATATAACATTGTAATAATAATTGCAAACACAAAAAAAATAAAAAACTTTAAAGAGCGACAGCTAAACAAACAAAATTCGAATGAAAACTGAAACTGAAAATTGAAACAGACATTGAAATTGTATTTTTATTTTGTTTGCAGCCTCTTCTATATTTCTAGCTTTGTTTATTATTTATATTATTATTATTTTCTGGTTTTTTTTTGCTTTTGCTTTTCACGTGCACTTACATAATCATCATGTGTATAAAGAGAAAAAAAATAATAAAAAATTGCGTAAATTTTTTGTATTTCATTTATTTTGTATGGTTTTTTTCTGTGCGTTCAATTTTGAAATTTAATTTTTTTTTGTTGGTGCCTCCTATTTGTAAATGATTTTTGGCACTCGAATTTGTTTATTGTGCAAATGCGTTTTTGTCTTGAATTGTTCAAAAATTTGTTGTGTCTAATTGATTTTCGAAATAATATTTGAGATGGTTTTTATTTTTTGTTTAAATTAAGGCAATTATTTATAGGTAAAAGAAGTTAAAGGAATTGTTGATAATTCTTTTATATAAACTGTTGATTTAATTAATAAAATATATTTGATAACTATCTATGAAGAAATTGATTTCTGAATGTTCCATTAAACTGGTTTAGAATGTTGTAACTTTTAATCTAAAAAGTCTTCAATTTATGCTGTTGAAATATTAGAAAATTTATTAAATTTATTTACCAACATTTTTAGCTTTAAAATTTTTAAAATAACAAATGAAAATTAGCTGGTATTTTCAACTATTATACATTTTTATTAGAAATGTTCAATTATACAGAGATAAAAATTAAGTATCAAAATGGAATGGAATGGAATCAAAATTTAATTTTAAGGGTCAAAAATAAAATTATTATAACAAAATTAAAATTTTTTTGTCAGAGTTTAGTTTAGTTTTTACAAATATTAATGGAAAAAATCAAGAAATATTCATAGCTCATAATTTTTATATTTAAAAATAACAAAAAAAATGGAGAACTCTGGAAAAAGAATTAATACAATATTTTCAATTTAATATAATAAATAAATTCAATTTTTTTTGCTAAAAATATAATATAATAAATTCAATTTTTTTTTTTGCTAAAAATTTATTTTTTTATTATATTTATTTATTTGTTATATTTATTTATTACACTTATTTGTTATATTTAATTTATTATTATTATTTTCTAAGTTTCATATAAAAAAACAGAAAATAAAACCGTATTTCGTAAGTTATATGGGAAAGCTAAAAAAATATTAATATTTCTGATTTGTATATTAAAACTCAGAAATAAAAACTTTTTCGCAATTTATATAAAAAAAAAAACAAAATCAAAAATATTTATTATTAATAATAATAATAATAAATGCGAAAGTTTCTTTATATTAACATGCAGCATATTTTTTGTGCTTAAATACTCTTCATTAAATCACAAAAAGTGAATTATTTATTTGCTAAAATATTGAATTTATAATCAATTGTATTTTCCAATAGATATACATACATATGTATATATTTTCCTAATGCTGATCTTAAACTACATTTTATTATATATTTTATATTAAATATAATACAATTAAAATAATATATTTATATAGTAAGAAATTATTTTAATTATTTTTTTTTTGTATTTTTTTTTTTTTTGTAATTTTTTTTCTGTGATTTTTCATTTAATCTCACTTTTATTTTTCAACAAATCAAATTATAAAACAAACAATAATAACAAAAATCAATAATAGTAACAATAGTGACAAATGAGTCTATTTCAATATATTTTTCTCATTTACATTATTAAAAACCTTTTAGTTCTCTTAAAAATTAGCTATTTTGAAGTTAAAATGCGTGTTAGTTTAACTGGCAGTTAAAGTTTGTAAAAATTTATATTTTTACATAGTTTTTTGAAGAATAACATGTGTTAAGTATTAAGCTGTCTCTCTAATGTGCATATTTACATAAATATTTATATATATTTATATTTATTAAGTATTAAATATATCATATAACTCGTCTCTGCTGTCGTCTCGTCTCGTCTCGTCTCGACTCGTTTAACTTGGCTTGAGTCACAGCTTTTTGGCTGAACTCGTGTTTGGTAATCAAATCTAGGTGACCCAAATTGCATTGACCCAGTTTACAAGGCAGCCAGTCTAACCAACAAAACCCAAACCAGCCCAAGTAAACCTCTTAACCCTCCCCCTGTACACAAGTATACAAAGCTGTAAATAGCAAGTACAGTGCGTCCTTTGAGATCTTAACAACATTAAATAGGTTAAACATATAAAATAGTATAATATATATATATATATATAAATTTATATATTTATATAGAAAAAAGAAACCACATTTAAAATTAGCAGCACGCGCTTTGAGACTTGTTTAATGTTGTTGAAACTTCAGTTTTAATATTAATATAAAAAAAACTAGCCAAGTCATAAAATCAACAAACAACAACTTGATAAACAATTAAAATGTTTTGGTTTTTTTTTTGTTTTAATAATATTGTTGTTTAACTGAAGGACATTTGTTTAAAAAGTTGCAATGACAAATGCACTTGTAACTCATTGATGACATTTTATTTTTTCGACGATGTCATGGAAAAAAATCTTAACTTTTATATGCAAAACTAATTAATATGTTGGCTTAAAGATTCTGGCAGTTAAAATTTTAAATTATAAATTAAAAAAATAAATAAATGAGTGCACATAAATGTATTAAATATATTTATGTAATTTTTTATTATGTTTGAAATTGAGCAAGAAAAATTAAATTAATTTTTAAATAAATTCTCATTATTGGAATGGTTTGCTAAATATTTAAAATATATAAAAGTGAATATTAAACTTTTGTGAGGTTTATAAAAGTGAAATTGTAAAGTTAACTATAATAAAATATGTATAATAAATAAATTATATAACTCATAAATAATTTACAGTTCAAATTAAACTTTGTAAAAAAAAAAAATCCTAAATCGGAAATTCCTTTTAAAATAATGTTAACATTTTATAATTCAATATTTAATTTAGACTTTTCTGATTTAATTAAAATCAAAAAACATCAGAGTTGCCATAAAAATAGTTTTACTATATTATTTATTTCATATTTAATTATATTATTTATTTCATATTTATTTATATTATTTTTTTCGTATTTATTTAGTATTTATTTAATATTTATTTATTTCATATTTTTTATTTCATATTTATTTATTTCATATTTATTTATTTTATTTTTATTTCTTTCATATTTATTTTATATTTATTTATTTCATTATAATGAATTATTTAATTTTTTTTATATTATCTTTTTCACATTTATTTATATTTTTTATTTCACAATTATTTATATTATCAATTTTATATCATTTAATATTTTTTATATTATATATAAATATTCTTACACTTTCCTATATTCTTTTTTTTTATATTTTGTGAATAAATAAATAAATTTTCTTTTTTTGTTTTTGCAATATGTTAATTTTTAAAGAAAACATCTATCAGTTAGCAAACCTCATAAAAAAAAACTCAATCACAATTTGGGTCAGCAACAAAAAAGGAAAACACGTCATAATCAAAATTGCGACCATATGGTCACCCCAATCCGACCCATTCACATAATTGAACTTTCCCTAAAAAAAAAAAGGAAAAAAGGGATCGCAGCAAGTCTAAAAAAAATAAAATTAAAAAAAAACCCAATTCTTCAAAACAGAAATAAAATACGCAAAAAAAATAAAAAACTGAAATTGAAATTTAACATAAATTGATGAAATTGATTGGAAAAACGTACAAATTTAGTCAACGTCGCGACAGATGGAATAAAACAAAAGATCGAAAGAAAAAACCCAAAAAATAAAATATATTTCAAAATGAAACAAAATGTAGAAATCTCTAGACATCTTAACGAAGTCTAAATACACTTTAAAATTACTTTTAAACTGGCATTTAAAGCTAAAGCAATTTATTTGGCACAAGGATTTTTTAATTCAAGTTAAGGAATTAAAATATCGAAATTTACTGTGTTGTTATATATCGATAATTATCGATTTCTTTTTACTTAATATTTTTTTATTATTATTTTATTATTATTATTTTTTATTATTATTTTCGTTTTATTATTTTTTTTTACTTTTTACCAATTAATATTATTTTTTTTTTTTTATTATTTTTACGTATTATATATTTTTTTTATTATTTTTTCATTACTGTTTTTTTTATTTATTTTTTTTTTATATATTTTTTTTTTTTATTATAACTATTTGATTATTATTACTATTTTTTTATTATTATTATTTTTATTTTTATTTAGAGAATAGTTTTTAATAATAACACTCATGTTATTATCCCTAAATTGCAATCGTAGCTTACTGAAACTTTGCCCTATGCCCTACACTTGCTGCATGACAAAGTTATTAGACCTCTCTTTATAGAGCATGCGAACAAACAAAATAAAAATACCTAAAAAAACGAAAGTGCGTGCGATGAATGAGCAAAATTGCGCAAACGATCGTGAATTGCTTTTGTTGTTGTTTTTGTTATTGTTATTGCTTTTTACGCATAAAAAAAAAGGCTGCCAAAAATATCACGCATAATAAAATTCCAAATGCGGCAGAGTGAGAGAGAGGGAGAGAGACATGAGCAAGAGCGTAACAATGTGCGTGAGCTTCTCGGTATGCGTAGCATTTTTTGTTGGGTTAGGTTCAATATTGAATATAGTTGCTGTTATTGTTGTTGTAGTGCGTGCGAGGCGTGAATTGTTATTGTTTCTGTGTTTGCATTATTGCTGCCTATTGCGTGCGCTGTATACGTGTGTGCGTCTGTGTGTGTGTGTTCGCTGAAGCGTCGCCGTGTGGGAATATCTCGTTGCGGTTAATACATTGCTCAAGGCAAAACAATAAAGAAGAAAACAAAAAAAAAATAAGCTTCATGTGCTTGTACACTCCCCACACCTGCGCCCCCGCACTACGCAAGACGCTACGCAACTAAGCACACATACATACGCAAGCACAAAGAAGAAGAGAGGGCGAGAGAGAGATACACAGTTAGTGAGAGCGAGACATTTGCAAGTCTTCTTCTTCTCTTCTTTTTTCGTTTTCATTTTCATTATTTCGTGTTGGTTTTTTTTTTGTTTCTGTGTCGATTGCGTTGTTGAATATTTCCACTTTGTTTATATAATTTTAATCAAAAAAAGAAGCAGTAAAGCAATATATATTTATATATGTGTGTATATATATATATATATTTGTATTTGTGTTCGTAAAAAGCTTCAACGTTTTGAATAAAGTAGGTTAGTGGGTCACCATATCTAACAACGGGGCAGCAGCAGCAGCGGCAGCAACAACAACTGTGGCAACGTCGACAGCGACGTCAGCGTCGCAGCGTTGTCAGCAGCCAGACGAAGCAATTTTTTTTTTATTTTATATATTTTTCTTATTTTATTTTACAACTTTTTGTTTTTGCTTCTTCGAGTTGTGTCCGTTTTTGATTTTTTGTTGTCTGCTCTCGTTTTTCTTCTTTTTTTATTTTTGCTTTTGTCTGTGATTCTTTTTCGGAAAAACTTTGTTGCAAAAAAAAGAAGAAAAATAAATAGTTTATAAATAGTTTTGGATTATCTTTTAAATTTTGTTTGGGCTTGTTAATGTTTTCTCGGTTTGTTTATTATTTTTCTTGATACATTTTATGCGCGAAATTGTGCCAAATTTGAAGAGGGAAAATTTGTGGTTTTTCTTTTTATTGTTTAAATAAATAAACAGTTAATTATATGGTAGGAACTAAAATATATGTACATGCGTTTGTTTGCCTACTAAGAAATGCCATTATTAGGCTGGGATATTTAAATAGAATATTTGGTTGTGAAATTTGTATAATTTCAATAATGGAAAAACATAAAGAAAATAATAAAAAAAAAAAAATTTAAATAAAAAATAAATATACAATTCAAAAAATAGAGAAAATAAAATAAAAACAGTAATTAAAATATAAATAAATTTAAGAATAAAATAATAAAGAAAATAATACACCTAAAAAAAAAATTCAGAATAATAATTAAACGTATACATATTTTTTGCCGATTTATGTTTACTTCGTTTATTTCTCTTTTTTAATTTATTTTTTTCTCAAATTTATTTTTTAAATTAAAAAAATACGCTTTAATAAATCAATAAATTAAGATTTTTCCAATCTTTATAATTAACTATTGTAACCAAGAAACCCGTTTTTAGATCCAAAAATCCATTGATTGGATACAGCAAGTTAATTACCAAATAACGAAAAAAAAAAATAAATAAATAAATAAAATTATTTATTGTAAAACACAATGTTTTGAATAATTTGGCAAATTGTAAACATGAAAAAGAAAAAAAAAAACCAAATAAAATCTTTGTCATTTCTTATCTTCTATTTAATATTTATGTATTTGATTTTATCTCGTACATTGTATTCACAAATGTTGTTTATTAATGTTAATAAATTTAACATTTGAAGACAAAAAAAAAAGAATACATTTATTTATATGCTTAATGTTAATTATAAATTAAGCAACAACAAAGCAAAATGTGCCCAATTAATTTGTTGTTATTTGTTGTTATTTTTTGGCTTTTTAGTCTGCAAACAAGCACCTTGGGCCTTTAAACAATAATTAAAGAAACACAACTAACTTTTTTTTTTATGTTTAATAAAAAAATGAAAATAAATATAAAAAAAAATAATGAAAAAATATATATAAAAATAAATAAAAATAAAAAAATACATAAAAATAAATAAATAAAAATATTGAAAAAATATATAAATAAAGTAATGAAAAATATATAAATAAAAATAATGAAAATATATAAAAATAAAAAGAAAATATATAAATAAACTATATAAAAATAAAATTTATAAATAAAATATATAATAAAAAAAAACAATTTATCAAAAAAAATTAATATACAAAAGAAATAAATGAAAAAATATGCTTTCTGATGAGAATGTGCTAGACGCCTTCCTCGGCGATTCTCATAATTTAGTGGTAGTATATATAAAAGGACTTTAAGTTGAAAATATAGCAGATTTTTTTTTTAAATTTAAGTAATTCATTATTATTTAATTTATAATAAAAACTGTTTGATTCTCTGTGTCTATCTTATCATTTAATACTTCATTGTTTAAATATTTAATATTTAACAAAATAAATCGATTTACTATATCAAAGCACATATTATCTATAAATCAACTATTGCAAGAGTATTTAATTATCGGTTTTTCCATACAAACAGCTGTTCTATCTTGTTTTCTTTTCATATTTCGTTTGTAGGTTTTTGGCACAGCCACAAATTGTTAAAATTCCAATGATAACTCAGCAAAAAATATAGAAATATTTATTAATAATTTTGTTATGCGTTTTTTTAGCCATTTAATAGACAATTATTAACATATTAAAAAATGAATGAAATAATGAAAGTAGTGTTGGTGGCAAAAGTTCATAATTACTTTATAAGTGGGAATAAATTGAAAATTAAATAAAAAAAAAAATAAAATAAAAAATGGTATATTATTAGATATATGTATGTAAATATTGAATACTTGCCTAAAATATGAAAGATAAAACAGTTTAAATTTAAAATTAATTGAATTTTATGTATTTTCATTTTATTTGTTTTCATTTTATTTATTTTTATTTAAAATTATATAAACTGTATTTTTTTAAATATAATATCTGAATTTGTGCTTAAAATTCTAAACAAGGAAATTTATTTATTTAGCCTATTTCTATATTATTTTTGGGCGTATATTTTTCAGTTTTCAAATTGCTTCCTTTAAATTATTATTTTTATTTTTAAAGAACAAATAAACTTTAATAGTTTTTGGGAATATTTTTTTCTTAGTTTTAATTTTTATATAATTTTTTTTTTAATTGAGAAATATTAATAATGATAAAATAAAAATAAATATTAAAAATATGGGGAATTTAAAAAAATGTGTTATCAATATATTTTTATTATAGGAGCATAATTTCCCATTAAAATTCATGTCAGCTAGGTACAGTCATCTCTTCTATCCCTATTATAGATCTGCACTTAACTTAATTTTTTTTTTTTTGCATGCGGTTAATAAATATTGTTTTTAATTTTAAGCCAAGTTCAAAACCAGTACAAATTTCTTAATTTGAAACCCGCTGAAACAGACTCTATAACTAATTTAAAACTTAGTCAAGTTATGATCAAAGTACAGGGAGAATGTGCGGGGAGGTTGTAAAACATACAAAAAAAAAATTAAAAATTACAAAAACCCCAAAAAAAACCCATATATTTTTAATTAATAAAAGGCTTGTATAAAAAAACAGAGAAAAACAATATTTTTAATTAAGCAGCAAGTTGCAATGGCGACCCACATCCTGGCTAGCTTCAAATCCGCAAAAAAAAACACCACAAAGCCTCCCCCCGACAACCGGCGCCCTCCCCCTGTTGGCCTACTATGCTACACCACTGCATGTTGCCCTCTGCCCTTTATCCCTTTTTTTCTTTTCGCTGACTGCCTCTGGCAGCTCATTTGTCTATACGCACACGGGCTTACCGCCCCCGCCTACCCTATTCCCCCTCACCCTTCCATTTAGCCGCTTCTTCAACTAAAATGCGCATTGCATTTTAAGCAGTCAGCGTCGCTGTAACATATCTAACACCCACCACCCACCCTCTGCTGTACCACAGCGCCAACCTCTCTACTTCGCCTCGCTCTAGTCTTCCCCTACACCACCCCCCTTTGCAGTCAATCCGCCAACGCTACTGCAATTGTTTTTGTGGCCTCGTGACCTAGTTTCGAGCTTCGTCAACTGCAACGACAACGTTGTTGGCAAAGGGGGCGGCGTCGCAGCAGCAAGGCGGCGTTGGCGGCGGCGGCGGCGTCGTCGTCGTCGTCTCTGCTGACGCGCGCGTGAGACGTTTAAATGAATTGCTGCAGTTGTTTGTATGTGTGTGTGTGTGTGCAAAAATAAAAATACATGCCATAATAATAATATAGCGCAAAATCGAGCGAAAATAACAAAAAGGAGCAGAAACAGAGAGAAAGAGAGAGATGAATGTATGCAAATGGTGAGAATCAGCAATGGAAATGAAATTCTTATTGGAATTGTAATGGCGCTTAGTCAACAATTAGCACATGAAGAAAGAAAGAAAGAGAGAGAGGTTGAAATAAGAAGGGAGTAAGAGAAGACAGCAAGATTTCATTTGAATAATATAAGATCGGCTGACAGAGAGTAAAGAGTATTTGTGCACTTATCAAAGGATTTATGAATGCATTAAATTAAATGATAAAGAAGAAAGGAACAAACAGATGATAAATTACATATGTGCTATATTTTAAAAAAATAAGCAGAGTGTTCCTTATGAGAAATACTTAAAATTAAGTATGAAAAAAATAAGTTTTATTGCTTTCACACTGAGTACCCCTAACAAGCAATTACAGCTGTTAAAAATATAAATAGAGAGCATATGCAAAGGGCTGGAGCAAAGAAGTAGAAAAAGAAGCAGAAAAGCACGCGACAATAAAAAAATGATGGCCGCACCTGTTACGATATCGATATCGACAGACAGACGACGACGATATATCGACATATCAACATATCGACATATTGACATATCGAAAACGTCAGCGTTGACGACGCGTCGCTTGATCTACAAAAAAATATACACATACACACATACATATACTGAGTGATTTTTGTGTGGTCTGTGCCCATTTACAGAGCTTTTGCTGTTGTTGTTGCTGACCTCAATTGCAATGAGTGCTAATAAATAAAGAAGCAAAATTATATATGTATGTAAAAGTGTGTGTGTGTTTGTGTGTTTATAAATATTGTATAATTTATATGCGTTAATTAATTTAATTAGCTTTAAACAAAATGTATGTGAATGCGTCTAAAAGGGGGTGTTGGGCGCCTTGGGGCGGGCATATGTTAGTCAAAATGCAATTTATTGCGCATCGCTCAGAATTGCACTCTATATAAGTATGTATGTACATACATTTATACAATTATACAAATCTACACGTTAAACTGACCTCCTCGCAGCAGCAACAACAGCGACAACAACAACGTCGGCGAATTGCGGTCGAAACCGTCCCTGGGCGAGTATCTCTCACTGTATGTAAGCTTGTATATACATATATTTGTATGTGTGTGTGCGACGCGCGCACAAAAGTGTGTCAAGGTTTTTTGAATAATATTTTGTGCAGCGTTAACGTTTACGAACAGAAGCGTTGCGACGTCAACGTCGACAGCAGCGGCAGCAGCAGCGCCTGCCCAACACACGAACACCACCAACCCCCCTAGACAATACATTTCAAGCTTTTGATTTGTTGCTGTTGTAATCGTTCGCCTGTGTGTTGTGTTTGGTGCGCTTCGCTCTCTTTTGTTCGACGCCGCTTCGCTGTCGCTGCTGCTGGTGCTCTTTGTATTTGTGCGCGTCGCTGTTGGCTGCTCATTTTGCGTTGTCTCATCGCTTCACTTTTTTATATGAATGTACGTTTGTATGTAGTTTCATTTTAAATGTATTTATTTTGATTTAATTGTGCATTGTAAGCTTATATTTATTTATTGTTGACTTTTGTGCTGTTGTGATGAATTTAATTGAAATTTGCGCTTACATTTTAAATGGGGTTTATGGCTGCATTTGCCAATCAAGCATTTATTTATATGACTTCTGCTTATTGCGAAAAGAAATGAAGAAGATAAGCATAATTGTGTTAATGGGTTAACCAGCCCAGACCGCCCGCCCGTCCATTGAGAGGTGGAATGAGCAGTAAAGAAGGTGAATAAGCAGGAGTGAGCTTTTGTGTGAGGTAGGTTCGATTAATGATAAATTTTGAATATTGAGCTTTGACTTGTAAGCTTTGCGATTTAAAGGCAAAGAGGAATAAGTTAATTTGATATTATCTGCTGTCTTTATCTCTCTCGCTTTATCCTTTTTAACTTATATATTTTAATGGATTTGCTTAATTAAATATAGCATACTTTTAAGCATAAACTCGGCTTAAAAATTATAAATTATTTGTTAGCTCAATTATTACAGGGTATAAGCCAACTGACGCAACACAACTATTTTTTTTTAGCATGCGTAGGCTTTAAACACACACATACACGCACACATACAGTTATCTTGTTCGGTTTGCTCCCAATACCCAAATTTCAAAGCCCAAATAGGCCTAAAAAAAAACACGGCCCAGCTGTTTACTTAACTTGATTATTTATGGGCGCCACTTTAGCAGTTTCCACGTAACTCTAAACCTAAAAATAAAACAGAAAAAAATGTAAGGAGCAAAAGAAAAAAAAAAAGTTTGCTGTCTTAGAAACAGATGTACACACATGCTGTGGCACGCTACACCCGCCACACCGCCCACCCTAAAAGCAAGCGCCACACGCGCCCCACTAAATTTCCCATTGACCCATTAACCTTAAAAGCAAATGCAAAGGCAAAAGCAAAAACAAAACGCAAAAGCAACAACAGCAGCCCCCATAAAAATAGAGTCGAAGTCGAACCTATCCTAAGGTTTTTGTTGTTGGTGTGTGTCTGCGCGCCACCCCCCAACCCGCTGCGCGCCCCTTGACGCACACGCACAGTTGGAGTTCTTCTCAGTCGGCGTTGTCGTCAAACCTACACCAACATGGCAACAGTTTTCCATTACAATGCACAGCACATAAGCCACTCCACTTCCCCTGTTCTGCCCTTCTTTCCCAATGCGGCCCACTTCATTAGCAAACGCATGTGCTTGTGTGTGTGTTTGTCTCGCATAGGCATAAAAACGAAACGTAACGAAACGAAATCGAAATTAATCTCTCTAACATAGACCTGAATCTGTACAACAAAAAAGTAGGTCAGCAGAGGCAGCGCGCACGCCAGCAGCGACTGCGATGTCATACACACACACAGCGCCACACTTTCACTTATTACATTATTCAATGATGCCAACGTCAGGCCCCAGCAGAGCAGCAGCGCCAGTGAGAGAGCGCGCGCGTTTTTTGTGTCTTGCCTCTTGCCGCGCTCCATTTCCGACAATGGGGCGAGAAACGAAGCATGTGGGCGAAAACTTGTTCGTACGCTCTCGTTTTTGTTTCAACGCTCAGTTGCTGCTGCTGCTGCTGCTGCTGCTGCTGCCGCTGTTGACGTCGCTGTCGATTATTTCATATTGAAAGCAAAAGTGATCAACGCTTGAGAGAGCAAACAAACCAGCAAGCAATTTGACGCTCTCTGCCTGCCTGCCTGCTGTTTGTGTGTGTGCTTGCATTCGTTGCAGCGTACACACTTCAAATCTCCGTCCACACCCGCTCACCGCGCTGCCGACCAACGTGTGTAAACCGGCACGTCAATTAAGCTTGAGAAGCAGCGCAGCAGCGGCGTCGCCAAGCTGGGGAAAAATGTTACAAGGTTTCGTTTCAGGTTAAGACGAGTTTTTTTTTTTTATATTTTTGGGTTTCTTGTTGCCATTTGTTGCTGCTGTTTGTTGTTGTTATTTCTGTGGTTTGAGTTTTGAGCACAAATTGTATGTATGTAAATGTATGTATGCACATATGTGTGTGTGTTTGTATGTATGAAAACATTTTTCGTTTTCTAAATTTAGCTGCCGCTTGTGTTTCTTGTTGTTTTTGTTTTTGCTTTTGCTGTGTGTGTTTGTTTTTGCTTCGGCTACTTTAACGACAACGATAATGATGTTGTTTGATGATGATAATTTTAATAATGAGGATGATGATGATGATAATGATGATGACGTGCGTCCGTCGTCAAATAAGTGACCTGCCTCATTTGAAAATTGTTTGCGGGCGACGGCAAAACGGACGGGATGGGATGCAAATGGAATATGAAGAGAGATAAGAAATAAGAGAGAAAAGTAAAATAATATTAATAAAAGGAGCTTTTGCCTGGAACTATTAAGGGTTAAATATTTGGGAACAATTTGGAAAATTTGTTTAAACTTTCAATATTTTGAGTTTTTATGGGCTTTAAATAAAAAAAAAAACATAATTTTAGTTTTTTGGAAATTTAATTTAAAACAGTAAAAGTTAATTTATGAATATTATAATACTAATTTACAATATTCTTCAATAAATATGCCTATAAGTTTTTGAAATTTTGCAATTTTTGAGTCTTGTTATAATATGAGTTTTATTTTAATTTATTAATTAAAAATTTTTTTTTTAAATTTTGAATCTAATTTGAATAAAATGTATTTAAATTTATTCACTTTTTAATTTTTTTTTTAAAATTTTTTATTTAATATAATTTTTTTAATATAATTTTTTTTTATATTGAAAATACCAAATAATTTTGCATAAATTACAGAACTATTAAATAAATAATAAAAAATAGTAATAATAATAATAGTTCAGCTATTTATATAAAATTATTTGGTATTTTCAATATAAAAAAAATTATATTAAAATAGTTAAAAAAAAATATTAAAAATTAAAATATTAACTTAAATTTCTTAAAAGCGCCTGTATTTTAATTTAAAACAATTTTTTAAATAATTTTATTATTTTCTTATTTAATTTTTTTTTTTATATAATTTTTTTTTACATTTTTTTTTATTTAATATTTTTTATTTAATATATTTTTTTTACATTTTTAATAATTTTTTTTCTTGTTTTTTTATTTTTAATTTTTTAATATACTTTTTTTCTTTAAAACTGTTTTTTTTTAATACCATTAATTTCAGAATTATTGTAATTTTTTAGTTTTCCGGTTTTTTTTTTAATATAGGGCCCCATAGAAAAATTATTTTCTCTTTTCCAAATATCCCAAATTCAAAATTCAGATTTCTGTAAATAATGTCTAAAATATCATAGTTATATAAATTTACTTAAATTAATATCACTTTGGTAATAAAAATACATTTATGTAAAATTTTATTTTTACATAATTTTTAAAAATTACATTTTCTCCTTATTAAAGATTCATTTCTTTTTTAATTTTTTTTTTTTTTTGTCATTTAAGCTCACTTTTTATCTGATTTAAGTAAACTTTTCTTTTACATCACAAATCCTTCCTAGAATATGCTTACAATTTTAGGCTTTTTGTTAATACCGAACACATGGCAACAATTCCATAGAAAAACAGGAAAAAACCCAACAATTGACCCAAAAAAACGAAAAAAGCAATAAAAAAAACAACATATGATCAAAAAAAAAATAAAAAAATAAATGTAGCTTACGAAATGTTTGTTCGCTTGTTGTAAGCCCCACACACACACACGCACACCCACAACACATAAAAAAAATACAGAAAAAATAAAAATAGTTTCCAGAATTAAGTCGCCAAAAATAAAATAAAATAAAATTAACTGTAGATTGCGTAAATTGGCAACAAAATAAAAATAAATAAACAAAACCTTCAACAGCCCGAAATTCGAAACAGAAACCAAAAACCAAAAACTGAAAATTGAAACCCAAAACTGAAAACGAAACTGAAACTGAACCAATCCAAAAAAAAAAATTAAATAAAATAAAATGCAGCCAAACAACAATAATAACAACAACAAAAAAACAACAATTGGAATCTCGACTTAAATTCTGCGCACGTTCCAAGCAAATTTTATACGTTTAATGTTTTATTATGAAATTAAGCGCAGCCAACAAAACAAAACTAAATAAAATAAAATAAAATAAAACTTAAATTTAAAAAAAATCCTAAAAAATGTAAGTAAAATAAAAATACCAGCAAGAAAAGTTATTTTTAAAGTGAACAAATTAGATACACTTGCTAAAAAGGTTTATTTATTTTTTTTTTGTCATAGAAAATTTTTTTTTTTTTTGTCAGAAAATTTTAATTTTTTTGTTTTTGTATAGAATATCTTCATTTTTTTTGGTGTAGAAAATCTAAATTTTTTTTTTGTATACAAATATTTTATTTTATTTTATTTTTGTATAAATATATTCTTTTTTTGTCAAAATTTTTTTTAAATTTTTTTTATAAAATTTTTTTGTATTTTTTTTTATAATTTGTGATTTTTTTTTTTGTATAAATGTATTTTATTTTTTTTTGTCTAAATTTTTTTAATTTTTTGTTGAAACTTTTTTTTTTGTATAACATTTTTTTTATTTTTTTTTTTGTATAAAAACTGTATTTTTTTTAATATAACAATTTTTTTTTTAATTCTTTTTTGTATAAATATATTTTATTTTTTTTTTGTCTAAAATATTAAAAATTTTTTTGTATGAATTTTTTTTATATATTTTAAATATATACAATTCTTTTTTTTTTTTTTAATTGGGGTTTTTAAAAATTACAAATTTTTGAAAAACTAAATTTTTAATGCCAAGAAAATTTGCACATTTTATGCAATTTTAAAAAATTATTCAATATATATTTATATATTCTAAACCCCTCCTTTAAGGCGTTACATATTTCATAACAAAATCTATAATACCTTTGTGGCCAAGTGTGTATAAAAAGAAAAACCTTTTTAAGATCTCTGCTCCCTCAAGTCAGAGTCCAGAAACTTGCAACTTGAAGTCGAAGTCCACGTTAAAGTTGAAGTGGCAAGTCGCAAGTCTCCAGTCGCGTCATCGCAGCACAGATCCCAAAAAAGGCAACAAAAACAAAAAATAAAAATACATATAAAAAATTAAAATAAAGCCAAAAAAAATAATTGTTGTCTGTCTTTTTGGGTACCACACGACATTAACATTTGTGCCACCAGCGCCGACAAAACGCATGCAGCGTCTTAACTAAGCGGCCAAGGCGGCAGCCGCGGGGGCATGCAACGCTCATTTATTTAGTTTTGCTTGTCCGAGGGGGTTGTGCAACCAACAAAAATGTCAAAGGTGTTTAGATTTTTATGGGAGGAATTTGAAATAAAATGGATTATGGTATTTAAAATTGCCAGCATATTGGTATTATTAATTTAAATAATATCTGTTGTTTATGAAAATGTAAATATTTTCTAGCTAAAATAATTTTTTTAACTTTTTTATCTACAACTTTCTTAACTGAGAAAAGAAACTATTTTTGCGGAGAACTATTTCGGTTTTTTTTTTTATATTAGGCTGTATATGAAATATTGTTTATTATATTAGACTATATAATTAAATATAGTTATAAGAAAAAAAAGAACAAACATTTCACTTAAAAATAACACAGTTTATTTAAACTGTTTTGACTTGCTTTTTGGGCAATTCAATATTTTTTTTTGGGTAATTATTTGAAATAAATAAATATTGATTTTAAATTTCTGGAATTTTTATATATTTTAGTTTTTTTTAATTTTTGGATTTTTTATATATTTATTTATTTATTAATTTTTAATTTTTGCAATTTTTGTGTATTTATTTCATGTTTTTATTATTTTTGCAATTTTTATATATATATATATATATATATATATATTTTTTTTTTTTTTTTTTAATTTTTGTCGCCTGCACAGACTAGTTTGAAACTTTGCAGTCTGCTGCCTGGCGGAGCTGCCAACTTGCGATTGACAAACAACTGTCGAAAAAGTCATTGCGCATGCGCACAAGTCAAAGGCAAAAGATACAAAAAAAAACTACAAAAAAACAAAAAAAAAAGATACAAAAATAAAATATAAAAGACTGAAAACGAGAACAAGCAAACGGAGCCAAAGTTAACAGATCTTTAGCGGGGTTTTTGGAGATATATAGAGGTGGTAAGCAGGGGGGGTTAAAGCGGGCTTATATGTATTGCAGGTAAGAAAAATATATATAAAAAAAAAAAAACAAAAAAAAAACACAGGCAACAGTTACACAGCCCATTTAAATGGAGTAGCGAAGTGGAAGCTGAAGCTGCCTCAACGCAGAAGTAGGTCTTGTATCTTGTATCTTGTAGCTTGAGTATCTTTGAGTTACTTTGAGTATCTGCTGCTATGTGAAACCTGTTTTATATTTTTTGGCATGATTCAAAACTGAGAGTGAGAGTGAAATTTGTAACTGTGTGTGTGTGTTGGGTGATTGCCACACACACACACACGCACAACAAAAAACGCATTGTGCTTTGTCATTACCTGCCTTTGCCTTTGCCTTTGGCTCATATGAAAGACTCCAAAAAACTTAAAAAAAAAAAAAAAAAATACTCGAATATTTTTGTATTTTTGTATTTTTTTTACGGTCACGAACAAATTTGTGGAAGGAAATGAAAATTACCTTTGTGTTTTGTATGTTTGTATTTGTTTCTTTTTTATATTTTTTTTTGGTTTTGGGTTGGATCTTCAGTGCGTTGCAGTTTCGTAAGCTGACGAAACTAAATTCATCGTCATCTCAGCAACTGGAAACAGAGGCGCCACACTGTACTGTGCACACTAAGATAAAAGGACAGTCAAACTTCTGTAGATTGAACGCTTTAAAATTTAAATTAACAGAGCTGAAATAAGATTTTAGCAGCGAAATTGTATTTTGTATTATTTTGAGCGTAGAAAACTGCAAATGTTATTTGAGTTTTTAATTGAAAAATTTGTGGAAATGTTCATAGTATTTATTAATACTATTTGCAATAATTAAAGCTTCGTTTAATTGAAAAATACGCCGTCAAGTTAACAATTTAAATGTAACGATATACCTTTTCGATTAATTTTTAACGATATGTCTATATAAAAAAGTGTAAAAATTGCAATTTGCATTGTAATTTGACTTTTTGGAACCTTTATTTGTGAAGAAAGTTACTAGAAACATGAGGTAATGGTAAATATATTTAGATATTGCTGAAAAGCTTGCAGTTGTTTTTTTATTTTTTTTATTTTAATATTATCTAGTTAGGATGTCTTGGTATTTGCATTCGTATTTGCCTTTTTTTTGAGCCCTCAGAAAAAGTATAAAATTTAACAAATTATTGGTCAATTGGTAAATTGGTAAATTTTAAAAATAAAATTATTAAAATACATTTTTTTTTCTTGATTTTTTATAAAAAAAAATATGAAAATAACTTAGTTTTCGATTTTAAAAAATTAAGATACAAATATTTAAGTTTAAATTTTTAATGAAAAATCATTTAACTTTTATTAACTCTTCTTTTTTTTGTTTTAATTTTTTTATAATTAAAAATAGAATGTTATCTTGTTACCAGAATACTAAATTATAAATTGTTATAACTATGATTTTTCCATTTATGTATATAATTTTTTTCGGGTTTGTTTTTGTTTAATCTCGATATTTTTTTGAGATTTGATTAAATAATAAACATTAAAGTTAGCAAAGTTTTAGTTTTTCTCTTTTTGCTGAAAGCAATAATAAAAGTATTCAATAATATAAAAACGAAATATTTCTAATTGCTGTGGGTTAATTTTTTTGTATTAAAAGAAATTAATTTATTAAGAGAAATATAAAAAAAATGATTTAAATTTTTGTCAAGGCGAATTTATTTGTTTTTATTATATCCCGGTTCAATTTAAAGAGTTTAAACTGTATTTCCAAGTATGAAGCATTGAAATTTTGTAATTCCCTAGAGACAGAGATAGAGAGAGAGAAAGAGAGGGACAGAGAGCGATCCATTGAATATCTACAAAAACGTGTTTCATACGCAAAAGATTCCGACTTACTTTGAGATACATTTAAGGTATTCACGTGCAGCGTTTCTTTCAACTTCATCTTCATTTTTTTTCTTTGTTTTTTTATCATTTCCAGTTTAAATTTTTTTCAATATTTCAACTGCATTTTGTTCCGTTGCGTTGGGTTTTTCCCTATACTATATATATGTATCTGTATCTTTAGCTTCCAGCTCCAATACCAAAAATGTGGCAATATTTTGCGGTCTCTTTTCTGTTTTTTTTATTTTTATTTTTTAAATTTTAACGTTGCATTTTAATGGTTGTTTTGTTTTTGAGCTTCGGTTTCGGCTTTTAGTTCCGTTCGGTTAGTTAAGGAATTGAATTTTTGCTGGATGAGTGAAAGTTTTGTTGTTTATGCTCCTTTCCAGCGACTTATGTAATTCTTTTTTGAATTTTTTTATTTTTGTATTTTATTTTTATGTATCTCATTTAGGGCGTATCCTTTTTATGGCGTCTGTTGTTGTTTAATGGGTTTTTTTAAGGGACTTTGACTTTATGTTATGTTACGTATACGCAGTGGTAAGGGGGCTCAGAATATGTGGCATATGTGGCAGGAATGTCGTTAAATAGTAAGAATTATGAAGTGAAATTGCTAAAATGTCTTAAATATGCGCAAATTGAGTTGAAAAATATAATTATGTTGGTTAAAATATTTTTATTAAAATTATAATTAATGAATATAGAAAAAGGGAACTTTTATAAAAACGTTTAAGTTCCTATTAATAATAATAGAATTAAAATTTATTGTATAAAATATAATATAAATTTATGCACATTTTAAAAATAAATCATACCCAGAAATGTAAATAAAATAATATAGAATATACGATAGACAAAAATAAGTCAATAACGTTCTTAGAAAAAACATTTAAAGTGTGTGAAAATGATAAATTAAATTAATAAATTAAAAAATTACATCAAAATATAAATAAAATAACAAATAAAATAAAATATATAATAAAAAAAAATAAATTAAAAAGAATTATTAAAAATGAAGTAAAAAGTATAATTAAAAAAATATTATAAAAAATAAAATCAAATAAATTATTTAAATAATAAAGAATTAAATTTGTAAATTTAATAGATCCTAATAAAAAAATATAAATAAAATATAATAAAAAAATATAAATAAAAAAAAATATAAATAAAAAACAATATAATTAAAAATATAAAATATAATAAAAAATTAAAATAAAAAATAAATAATAAAAATATTAAAAAAAATTAAAAATAATAAAAAAAATAATACAAGTTTTTTTTAAATATTATTTAAAATATAATAAAAAATAAAATATATTATTTAAATAAAAAAAAACCAATTAATTTGTAAATTTAATAAATCCTGATCAAAATAAAAATGTAATAAAAGGAAAATTAGAATTTTCAGGAACATTATAAATTAAAATAATAAAATGATGCTTTTAAAAAATAAAGCTAATTCTTATAAATATAATAAATTTTAATATCAAAATAAAATTAGAATAATGGCAATTTCCAGCATAAATTAAATAAATTGTTTAGATACTGTAGTATTAGGAATTAAATGCATAAGCTTAAAAATTAATAATAATAATTTTAGGCATATAACAAGTTTACTAAGTTTGCCAAATAAAGTCTTTAACTTAAAATATCAAATATTTAAATTAGTGAAAAAATTAAAAATTATATAATTTAAATAGCAATCAAGTGGCACATAAAATAAACTAAAAAAAATATATATAAACAATAAGCAACTAATTTATATAAATATATAAATATAAATTCAAGACAAAATGGCATAAAAATTTATAACAGTCGATGCTTTTAGCCAAAAAAAAACATAAAAATTTTAAAAAGACAATAAGTTTAAATTGAGATTAAAAAACTCAAAAAAAAAAAATTAAAATAAAATAAAATAAAAACTACAACAGAAATAGGAAACGAAAACACGCCACATGAAAACCGTGTCATGAACAAATGCAACAACAACAACAATAACAGAAACCCACAACTAATTGAGACCAAAGAGACGCGCAAAACATACAATAAAAAAACAAAAACTAAAAAAAACAAGCGCAGCCGCCAACTTGGCAACAAGAAGACAAAAAAAAATAGAAAAAGGTAAAACATAAAAAATGCCCAATTGGGTAAATGAAGCTAAAAAGTGAGTAACAATTACAAAATAGCAAAAGCAGCTTTAAAAGAGAAGCTTTAACGCTTTCATAATAATATACATATATATATATATAGATGTAGCTTTAACGGTGCTACATCCGAAAAGAATGAGTTATCGTTGCCTTGTATTAGTATTAGTGTGACTACAGTGGCTCAAAAGCTATGCCAAAAGTTTCACTTTCGCTTTCAGCGCAGTTTTGAATTTCAATGCAGCAATAACAACAACAAGAGCAGTCGCAGCAGCAGTCGCAGCAGCAGCAGCAACAACAAAATAAAAAGGGGGGCACTAAGTCAAGCCAAGCAAAGCAAAAGCAAAAAAGAGAGCGCGCCCACCAAACTAAAATTGAGAGCGTGAGCGAGGAGCGCGCGCATTGAAAGTGAAACTGGCTCCCACACACACAAACACACTAACACACAAGTGGCGCATACGTAATATCGCAATATTGCTAACGAGAGCGAGAGTAAAATGCTGCCAGCGCACACAGCAGCGCTGTCAGCGTCAACGTCAACAGCAGCAGCAGCGACGACGGCAGCGGCAGCGCTTTAGTGTATGGCGGGTATCCTCGCCGTTTGCTTGGGTTTAGTCAATCGAGATACGTGGTTGATGTTGGTCGTGTTTTTCGCATAGCAAAACTATATAATCTACATACAAACAACAAAAACAAAAACAAATACAAAAAAAAAAATTAAATATTATTCTACTACATAGTATATGTTACATATGCCAAACAACAACAACATCAATCGTGCTTACCAACAAATTGTGTGTGCGTGTGTGTGTGTGTGTGTCAAATAGAAATCACAAAAAAAATAAATATAAAATTGCGCTCGCTTCTGGCCTAAATAAAAGCACCAATTCAATACATCAATAATATACACAATATATATCAATACATCAAATATATATATATCAATAATAATAATAAAAAACAAAAAATTGCATTCGTCTTTCTCGCTCTGGCAAATTGTACACCCCACAGCAGGAACAGCCCAAGGATTATGTTCTCTCTGCTCTGCTGGTGTGTTTTGCTGCAAGTGTGAGTGAGAGAGCAATGTACAATTTTTGTTGTTTGTCAAAAAGTGCAATAAAACAAAACAAAACAACAAAAATAAAGCAAAGTATAAAGGAATAAGCATAAATCAACTACAGTGTGACCAAATGCAACAAAAATCAGTGTTAAATTTTTAAAAGCAAAAGTTACAAAAAAAATACAAACAAAAATTTTCAAATCTCTTACAAAATTTGTTTCAACAACAACGCACACAATCAAAGCAAAAAAAAAGTTAAAAAAAATAAATGCCCTACCTCCTAACCAGGCAAAACTAATAAAAATATTATAAATATTTAAAATACACACACATCTATATATATATTTACAAATCAATAAATATTATAACTTCTCACTCACCTCGTCAAAGTACCTGCAAAAAAGTTAAAAAATAAAACAGAAAATTTGCAATATTATAAAAAATTGTTTATAAAACACGAAAACGAATTTCTGATCTAATTATTGTAAAAACTCAAAGTTTCAAATCAATTATAAAACTTAAAACTATAAAAAAACACAATTTACAAAAAATATACTTAAAAATTTAATTAATATGCCAAATGCTTGAAAAGCATTTTTATGTAAGCACAATTCCAAAAAAAAAGCAAAATATATAAACTGCATAAATATTTAAAATTAAATTTTAAATGTTCAATTGTTGGCAACAAAAATGTTGCTTATAAAAATTAAACAAGATTTAAGTGCAAAGGCTAGACCACCGTATGTTAATAACAATAAAATGCAACAAAATAAATAAATAAAATTGAAGTAAAAAAAAAACTCTAAAAAGTGCAGCAAACTTGAGGAAAATTCAAAAAATACAATTGTTTAATAATTGAAGCTAAGATATATATTCAAAAATATATAATAAAATTATATTAAATATATATTAAATATAAAAATATATATTTAATTAAAAAACCGTCCAAAATAAACAACAGTCTACACTCATAAATTCCATGAAATGTTATTAGAAATGGATCAACAACAGGCGACTGTACAATTTATATCGTCGCTAAATTTGTCGCCATTTAATATGCAGCTGGAGCAGCAACAGCCTGCGAGTCCAGCGCATAGCAGCAACAACAACAATAATAGTAGCAACAACAACAACAACAACGATAACGATACAAATGCATTGAGCAATTCCGATAACGATTACAGCGCCTATACGCTGCAATTAAACAATCATCAGCAGCAACAGCAACAGCAGCAACATCATACGCACCACCAACAACAGCAACAACAACATTACCAACAACAACAACAAAATATTGCCAACAACAATAATTCAAACACCCAACAACAACAACAACAATTCAATGCCTCCTCCTATTCGTATATATACAATTTCGATTCACAGTATATATTTCCAACAGGATATCAGGAAACGAATTCATCGCATTCACAGCAAAGCGGCAATGGTGGCAACTCTGGCACAGCTGGCGGCGGCGGCGGCAACTCTGCTGCTGGTCAGCTTTTAAATGGCGTTGTTGCCACAGGCAGTTCAACGGGCAATCCTGGTTACATGTTGCTGCCACCTGCTGCCGGTGGCGCCGCCGCTGCTGCGGCACACATGTCTGGTAATGTGGGCGCTGGTGGCAACTCCGGCCCTGGCACTACAGCCGGTGGCGGTGGTGGACATCATGGTGGCACTAGCGCCAGTTCGGGCGGCAACGGTGAAGCCATCGATTTTAAACATTTATTTGAGGAACTGTGTCCTGTCTGCGGGGACAAGGTGAGCGGTTATCATTATGGCCTACTTACCTGCGAGTCCTGCAAGGGTTTCTTCAAGCGCACCGTTCAAAATAAAAAGGTTTACACTTGCGTCGCGGAACGCTCCTGTCATATCGATAAAACCCAGCGCAAACGTTGTCCATACTGTCGATTCCAAAAGTGCCTGGAGGTGGGCATGAAATTAGAGGGTAAGTTGTAGGCTTTATTAAAAATATGTATTTACTTTAATTAATATCGATTAGTGTATATAGGGTGGATTATGATTGCAATAATCGATCTATCGATTGCTCAAATAAACCTGCTTCGATTAAAAGGCTGCCTTTTTACAAATAAGTTCTTTTCTCGTTAGTCAGCTTGATTAAGAATATAAAAATATCCATAATAATTGATTTGATGTTGTTAATCTAAAAATATTGATATTGTATAAAAGAATTGAATTATCGATATTTATTAGCATCCCTGGGGCTGTAAATAAGAGCATAGGATAGCTGGGGACTATCAAATAATATTTCTCGGCGTGTCAGTATTATTAGGAGAAACTTATGTATTTGTAGGCTATTCTCAGAACTCTTTTATCTCCTTGCACCTAGCATACGATTAATATTATAATATTTTTTATTCAAATAAAATAAATATACAAATTCTACCTGAATATGGGGTAAAATGACGACGAAACCCGTAGGAGAAAAATAATTTAATATTTTAATACATTTCGATTTATTTACGCTCTTAAAATGTTATATTTATTGATTCTATTTAAAATTGTTTACTAAGTTTTAATAGAATAGATTAAAATAGATTCCAAAATCCTATCTGAATACTTTTTTTCAATGATCTTTCAAAACCAAATAATATGCCTAACTTTTATCATTGTCAACTAATTAATGAAAAAAAATTCTTGTAGCGGAATATCCATATAATAAATAAATAAAGGTTGATCTATAAGATTGATAATATCACTAAATATAGATTTTTAAATGCATTCATTAATTTGTGTGCAAATTTTCAATATATAAAATTTCTTTATATTTATTTGGATTAACATCTCAATTGCATTTAATTGAAACTACAGTTTCCAGTTGTTGACACTTTTTGATTAATAAAAAAAATAACAATATAAAAAGTATAGATCACAATTCGTGGAAATTATTATTCAAAATTGTATAATATTCAAAAAAAAAGAAAAATATTGCAATTTGCACCTTAAATTAAAAGATAGCTCGCGATTTTAATTTAATATTTTTGGTTTGTCTTAGGAATTCTTTAAAAATGTTTTTTATTTTGATTATAATACAAAAATACTTGTTATATTTCTTTCTTTATTTCTTTATAAGTGTGGATTTTATTTTCAATCATAATAAATCATTTAAAATTTCCTTCTAAACTCTAAATTTGGAATTTTATTTAATGATTTTTCTTTGCTAATATTTTGCAACTATAACTTAACTTTAAAGTCTTTTTATTTATGTTTCTATTTGTTTTTAAAGTCTGTCACAAAACAAATTCTAGTCTTTTCGATTTAGTCAGTAGACTTAGCCTTGTTGTTGCACGTACTACAACTCAACCCGAGTTGCAAATTTGACCCTCAAATTTGTTGACAACATTGCGTATGAGTGATATGTTTTGACCCTGTCGCTAAAAGGCTTTTTAATATGCAATGCACAGCAATTGGCAATTGTTTATATATTTATTATATCATTTTAAATATGTATGTAGTAGTTTTTGCCTCTTTAGAGATACAGTTTTATGAATCAAAGTCAAGCTTTTTCAATTTTCACACGGGATTTGGATGACATATAAAAAAATGATTCATTTGCTTGTTAACAAACTTTTGAGTTGTGGATTGAAGCAATTTTCTTGGCTTACATTGCGTTTGCGTAATTTTCTTAAGTTAAACAAATTTTATATGGTATTAAATTGATTTTGTATTGTAATTTAAACACACTTTTTGTAAGTCTTTGAATTACTTCATTTGATTGTTTATTTTGCTTGCAATTTAAACAAATGAGGAATGTAAGATGGATTAAATTGGAATTTTAGTCTTCTTATTTGAATTTAGTTGTATTTGTTCTTTATGGTGTTTTGCAATTGTTTTGCATTTCTTTAAATTTAAAATATATCAAATATTTCTTACATTTTTCACATTTTAGTTCTTGAGTTTATATATTTTATATTTATGCAATTTTGAGCTCTTTTTCAACTCGCTTCTTGCTACCTATGACTTTATTGCTCTTTATAATATTTTTAATAAAGTTAAATAAAGAATTCCATGCGTTGAAAACAAATTTTCATAGCAGATTTTCTATTTAGAAGATGTTAACTCTAAAATTAAGTTTTTGTAGCCTTCAACAGCCTTTTCTGACTTGGAGAAACGATGCCTAATTCAATGTTTTGAGTTCTAAAAATTATTGTCCTGGTGAAAAATGCTTCGTCTCGACGATTAGTCAATTCTTCAATTTCAACTCCTGGCGAACAAATTTTTGTGTAGCACTCGGAATTGATCGTCCTACATTTCTCTGAGCAATTTTTCCGAAAAATTGTACCAGTTTTTTTTTTTTATTGTTTTTCACATAGTTCTTCGTTTCAATAAATTAGAAGTCCCAAGTCCACGTTTTAAAATAGTTATATATCATAAGATATACCTAAATTTTTTTGAGCTCATTTTCTTTTTCTGTCGAAATATCGTTAACAATAGAAACATATAAAATTTATTTTTTTACTATATGTATTATCCCAATATTCTGTTCCTTTTATCAGTATTTATTTTATTTTATTTTTATTAAAACTTCTTTAATTATGTTTAAAATATTTTATATAATACAACTTGTATTTCCAATCTTTATCCTGCCTATATTTTTCCGTATAATTTTATTAAATTATTGCCATGGATTGGTATTTTAACATTCAAGAAAATTTCTTTAAATTCATTTAAAATCTTTTCTTTTATTTAAAAAACATTTTTCCTATATTAAAAAGTTTTTAAAATTCTACTTATTCTCAACTAATTGACTTTAAACTATACTTAAATGTATTTCAAAATCATTCTTATATTACAAACTTACACTTTTTCAGCTGCTTGACGAGCTTTACGAGTTTATCTATATTTTAAATCGTTTGTAATTGTTTTTTTGCTTGAATAAATGTCTAGTATAGATAAAAACCCCCTTTTTATATATACTATATTTATAGGCCATCCATCTAACAGCACAGCGAACAAAATGCGACGAATGAAATTAAATCGATATTCCTTATTATTTATAAATGTACGCAAAAGAAAAAAAACAAAAAAAATACATCAGCAAAAGTTGGTAAAGGCTCTGGGGAATTGATTCTGAAACTTTGACTGCTTGTTTTTTTTATTTATATTTTTTCAACAATTAAACAGCAACATAAATTATGTAAATGTATATGTAATTAATTGAAAATGTCAACAACTTTTGAATTCTTTGTATGAATTTTACTTATTTACCTTTTTGTATTTTGTATCTGAATTAGCATATTCCAGACCTATCCCAAGTTGAGAAACCAAAAAAAAAAAAGAAGAAATATATAAATAAATACAACGGGAAAAAAACAACAATAATATAAACAAGCATATATATTGTAAGTTTGTTTTTGCTGAGTTTTCTTTTTTCTCTTACCTCTCTAGAATTTCAAAAATGACGACACCAGAAATTGTTGATTGACTGAAGGAGTGGGGCATTACTTAATTCTCTTTCTCTCTCTCTCTTTGTTTTTTTCTTTGTGCTTATGGCATTTTTATTGTTTTTTTGCCTTTGTTGTTTTTCAATATTTAAAATTGCCTGGTTTTTGTACTTTGATTGTTTCTGGAAAATTTCAATATATAGAATTTGGGGGAATATTTATTTTGTTTTTTAATTAATCTTATGTAGCAATATACTATATAAAACACTAGCAACAGCAGAGGAATTGATATAGTTTAATTTATTATGATTGATATTATAAATGATTTTTAAATTGTTGGGAAAATAATTTTCGATAATTTTTAGAGTCAAATTAATAATTTTGCATTACTTTTGAATAAATGATACTTCAGAAAAAACAACTATATATTTTATTAACATTAAATAATAGTTTTTAAAACACATTTAATAGTTTTATTGTTTTCTTTACTACTATATGCATTTTTGAATAGAGCTTTATATGTAAAAAATTAGATTAAAGCGGTTTCTTATAAATATTTTGTATTTATCGATAAAAATCGATATTATAAATATTGAGGACTTACCGGTTCTATAAATTAAAAAATTGAATAAAATCTGTGTTAGCTTGGATCTTAAGCTCAATTAAAATAAATATATATTTTTGGGGAGGCTTAAAATTATAATTTTTTGCGTATTCTACATTTTTTAAGCCTATATAAATAGAGAAAGATAAAGAAGTGGAAGCAGTATATAAAAACTATATTAATATATTATAAAAACATTTTTTTATTGATCTAGATATTTTTCTGTGAATTTATAATTTTTGATCTCATTTATTCCGAATTAGTATTATATCTTTGAATCTTATTTTCTTATTTAAAATAATCGATAGAAAAAAATGAATTTGAAATACATATTAATTTTAGATAAAACATTCTTAATTTTTACAAATTAAGTTTGAATTTATTGTTAGTTCAAAATTCACATATAATTTACATTAACGATTGTCAAAACTATCGATAATTTTGAAATACAACTGGAAACATTACAAAAATTTCCAAAAGCTCTGTATAAAGGATACAACGCAACTGCAGTGAAAATAAAACTTTTGCTTTTCACACATTACATACGCCCACAATAAGGCAGAACAACATACACACACACACACACACACACATACATACATATGATGTGTATTTGCATGACATATATATGTATGTATGTCAGAGCCAGTGCAGCATGCACTAGCACCAAAAGCCGCCCCCGGCCTTCTCTTGCCGCTCACACACTCACTCACTCACCCACAAGCCGCCTAAACCGCGCTCTAAAATAAGCAGAAGTAGAAGAAGAAGAAGAAGCAGAGAAGAAAAAAAAACCGTAACAGCAGCGCGACAACGTGTGACGTTAGCAGCGCTGCATTTTGCTGACAGCAGCGCTGACAGGCGTTTGCCGCTGCTACAATAGGGCCGCATGTTGTTGCTGACGCTGAGCTGCTGCGGCTGAGCTGCTGCTGCTGCTGCTTTGCCTTTGCTCTGCTCTCTAGCTGTTTCAAATGGCGCTGTGAGATTGTGTGAGTGTGCAAGTTTGAGCGCGAGCCGTTTGTCTTTGTTTGTGTGCGTACGTGAGCCTCTTAACATTGTTTGAATTTTGTAATAATATTTTTTTTTTTCATTATTATTTGTGTTTGTTCATACACATATGCTGCGCGCAATTTTTTTGTGCTTTATCATTTGCAACGCTCACTTGCTCACAGTGTGAGGCCTAAATGGGCCATAAGACAAAGTGGGGTAGGGTGCAGGGGTGGGGTAGGGTGCACATTGACAACAAACAGCCGTAAATTATTATGCAAAGTGCTGTTAATATCGAGTGTGGAAAAGTGTGAAAATTATATGCGCTACAACGAGCCTAATGTGCCTTGGAAACAAAATAAAAAATAAACAAAAAATTAAAAAATAAAACAACTGTATGTAGTATAGTGTAATTGAAGTTGGTGAAATCTGAGTGTTGAGTAAGGGCGGGGGGAGAAGTTCACTGAAAGATTAACGATAACAATCACAACACACTCACATGTGTGTGTAATGTGTGGGTGACTTCTTTTTATTTCTTATTTTTTATTATGATTTCTGTAAATTGTGGCATGTAAATTACAAAATATTAAAGTTATGAGCCTTGGCAATTTTTTATAGTTAAATTTATATTTTTGCATAAAAATATTGTCTTTAATTTTTTAACTAAATTTTTTTGTATATTTTTCTTTAATTTGTTTGAAACTACATACAAATTCTTTTCGAATTTAAATTAATATTTTGTAAACTGAAAATACTTTGTTTATTTTTGAATTTATTAATCGGAATAAATCGGCCTTAAAAGTATGATTTTTTTTGTTAGGGAATTATTTTTTTCATTATTTAAGTATTTTTATTTTTATTAAATTTTTACTCCATTAAAAATCGGGTAAAATGGGTTAAAAAATTTTTATTTTTAATACTTTGTATTTTTTTGCCTTAAACAAAATATTCGGAAATGAAATGAAATGAATTCACTTATTTAAATTGTATTATTAATTAGTTTTTTAATAAGTTTAAAATATATTTATATAGTGTTCAATTTTCAAATTTTTCTCAATAATATACCTCATTTAATTTTTACTTTTTTCCCTAATTCCTTAGACTTTACCAACACTCATTAATTTTATCTCACATTACTTAACACTGTTTCTGCCATTTTGCATGCCAAAATCAATTTATAATACGAATGCAAATTTATTGTGCTTCCGTACATTTGCACCACATGAGCGCAAAGGCAATTATTATTATTATTTTGTTTTTTTAGTCAAAAAATACATTTTTTTTTTGTCTTTGGCTTGGTTTAGTAATATGTTGGCTTAGCCTTTGCCTTTGCCGTGGCTCCAACAAAAACAAACATACACACACTCACATACATACAGCGAGGTAGTGAGAGCAAGCGAGTGAGCGCTTGAGTTGCTGCCGCTCTCTCACATTTATTTGTAACATACATATATGTATTGCCATCTCATTTCCGCTTTGGCGCACTTGGCCCATAGTGCTATCTCTTGCGCTCATGACCTAGATTCCAAAGCGTTTAGTTGTGTGCGTGCACGTGATATATAAATATAAACGTGCGTCTGTCTGCTGTGCCTGTGCTTGTGCCTGCGTCCATGTGTGTGTGTGTGAGTGTGTAATCAATGCAACATGTAGAGAGCGACGACGCTGCTTTATTGTTGTTATATTTGCTTGCTTTTATTTTTAATACTCTGTGAATTATTTTGAACGTTTTGCCATCGTTCGTTTGTCGTTCGTTCCGTCCTTCCGTTTTTGTTGTTGCTGCTGCCGCTGCTGCTGTCGACGTCGCGACGCGCCGCTGCTATGTCAACTCTGTCGTAATCTCTTGACGCTTCGTCAGCAGCAGCAGCGGCGTTAGCTGCAGCAGCGTTGTGTGCCTTTGCTGCGCTCTCTGCCAAAGCGCAACGCTTTTATAATTGCGGCATTTTGTGTTTTTTTTTGTTTTTTTTTTTGGCAGCAAACTCTGACTTTAACTTGAACGCGGCGTCGCCTCTGACCGCTCTGCCCCCGCCCGTGCGCCTTGTGTCAAATTGAAGCTTTGGAAATCAGCTGCTGAAATCGAATGAGAATGACTCACATGTCTGCATATTGTTGTTGTTGCTGTATTTGTCTCTCTGTGTATTTGAGATTTGGATTACGTGCCTGCCTTTTTTTTAACAATGTGCAACGTGGAACAATTGGGATTTAAACAAAATGTTAAATTACGTTAAGCGTATTACAAATGCGAGCTTTAAGTGTGGTTGGGCAGAGGGATGCGGTGTTGGGGGAAGTGTATACACGATAAATGTTGTAATGTTTTATTGTTTTTTATTTTTTTTTGTAATTGTGGTAGGAGTAAAGGGTGTAAAGAAGGAAATGAGAAAATGAGTCACATATGATGCGACAGTATTGTTTATAAACATTTAAAGGCGACTAGCAGATACCCTATATGCATTATTGAGCCTCTTTTAGAGAAAGTGGAAATTAAGAGCATTATTTATTTAATAAATGTTTAAAGAATTTTTAGTTCTAATTTATATGGTTATAAAGCCCAAATTTAATTAAATTAAATTAAAATAAAATTTTTTGAATAAATTTAATTTTTATAGTCTCTAAAATTGCATTTTATTTATTAGAGTATAGCTTATTAAAATTATTAAATAAACTCGATTTTATTTATTTTATTTTATACCTAACATCCCTTATATCTTATAAAAAATCATACACTTATATTAAAGTTTGTAGAACGAAAATTTTACCTAAATTATTAACTTAACATATGATATATAAATTTATTTTTTTATAATAAAAGCTATAAATGTTCCGGTCCCTGATTTGGACATTAGAAGGAGATACTTTCATTGCTTTTATTTCATTAAAATTTCTTATATTTTTTAGTTGTTTAATTTATGTGTAAAGTAGCTCAGAAATGTCTTATTTTTGAATATTTTATTTATACTTTTTTCCGTCTATTATTTTTATAATTAACGTTTAAAAGTGTTCTCCTTGTATAAGATCATCTTTTGTAGATTCAATAGACCTTCAATTCCTGCAAAAAAATGAATCTTTGATTGAAGAATCCTGTAAAACCTACGTAAATCTTTGTTTTTTGCTTTTTGTAATATAGTTTTTATTGGGAACGCATTACACAAAAATCAATCATACGCGCTGTTGTTTTCCATTATATTATATACTTTTTAGCATTTTTCTTGTTTTTTTTTTTGTCCAAGTTTATTTAAATATCGAAGTATTTAATATAAATTATTTTTGTATCTGAAAATGCACCTACAATTGTGTTTTTTTTTAAGCCCTATCCTTTGATAACTTTCTTCCACTTTACTCAAATCTAAATCAAAGATAATCCCTGTGCCAATCAATCAATATTAAGTTTTCTCTTATTTTTTCTAGTTCTTCTAATTAGTCATCCACTTTATTGGCGTTAAGTGGACTAACAAACAATAAAAATTGCTCATACGCACCATTGACCTAAATTTAGTTTTGTCTTTGCTTTAAAAAAAATAATAACATTTGGGATGGGCAATAAATTTGTGGCAGCCAACAAAGAACAACTGAAAACCCATTTATTGATTTCCCGGTTAAGCCTATGGATAATAAAAAGTAAGAAACAAATATAAATAAAAGTAAAATAAAACGGAAATGTTTTATAAATAAAAAAAAAAACAAAAATTCAACAATTTTGGCTGTTTGCTTACGAATTAAAATGTTTAAATTTGTTTAAAAATGTAAAAATAAATAAATAAATGAAAGTGTCACTTTGAAATTGAAGCTAAGGGAAATGATGTAAGCGCAACTTGAAAAAAAGAAATAAAGGTGTTTCAGATAAAAAGAAACATTTTTAAGTCGAATGTTGCTTTCTAAAGCAATTGGTGATGTCAGAAATATATCGATATGTTGAGATATATCAATATTTAAATGTTTATTAGGGTGTAAATATTAATTATAATAGCAATGGAAAAATATTTAAGACAATATCGATATTATCGATTAATAGTTTCTTTAATGAAGTACCAAAATTAGGATTATCGATTTTTTTCGAATTTTTTTGAATTTAATTCGAATTTTGTAGTTTTGCTTTTCGTTTTTGAATGTGATTATGTATGACAAAAATAAAACAAGTTTATATAATCAAAAATGTAATAAATGTAGAATTTCCATAAATAATAAAACTTTTGAAATCTACTTAGCATATTGAAACATAAATATCATTTTAATCGATAACATATATTAAAAAGCTTACCTAAAACCTCCTCTTACTTGATCGATATATTTAGAAAAAACCTATAATCGATAAACAATCTGAGAATTGACATCTCTAATGACAGCTGCCCTAAAAGCTCTTACCTTAGGATTTGGACCAGAAGCATTAGCTGGCTATTTATGTGCGCAATAAAATGACTATAAATATTATAAAAATAATAGCCCTACCACACACACACACAGCCACAACAGACAAATATGTACATTAGAAAACCGTTACCCGCATAAACTCAACATAAATTGGCTTAAACTAAGATGGCTCAACCGGAAAACCGTTGTAAGCGCGCGCTCGCCCACAAAACGAAACCAAACCAAACCAAATCAAACAATTGAGAGTGAGAGTACGAGTGAGAGTTTCACATTGACAGACAGAGAGTGAGTGTGAGTGAGTGAGTGTGAACGAGCGAGAGTTTCAAGCGACGGCAACAACAACGCGCATGTTGTCCCAGTTTTCACAAACTGTCCTTGACCTACTCCACTCAACAAAGTTGTCTAATGCTGCGGCGGCAGAGTCGTCGACGTCTTTGTGTGTATGTGTATGTGCGTGTGTAAAAGAGTTGCCCGAGCGAAATGTCGTAATAGAAAGCTTTTCAAGTTGCCATGCCAGCAGCGAGCAGTGAGAGCGAGAGCGAGAGATAAAGAGCGTAAATTGTTGGACGCTCTTTTGTGCTGCCGCTCAGTGCGTTTGGCCATGTGACGTTGTGACGCTGGCGTTGGCTTTGGCGTTAGCGTTAGCGTTGGCAGCGACGTTAGCGTTTGAGAGCACCAAGCGTTCAAATTGACGCTTGCATTTGTATTGCTTTTGTACACACAAACACACGCATACACACATTTATATAAACATCTATGCACATACGCGTTGATTATTTGTAAACAATACGCTTGACCTAAATTACAGTTACTTGTTTTCGTAGAGAAACAAAAACGACTTTGCAATTTTTGTGTGTGTTTTTGCTGCTGCGCTGCATTTGAAATGCAGTTCGTAAATGTATGTGTGTGTGTGTGTGTGTGTGCGTTGTCAGAAACAGCGCCACCTGCCGGCGAAACCTCCTTGCAAAATGTCTCTCATTCACTCAATGCGCTGTTATTTCAGTATATTTTATTTTAGTTTTTTTTTGCCTGTTTCTTTTTTTTTTGCATTCTATGCACGTCTATTTCGTCTTCTAATCAACTACTTGGCGCGGCGCCGCTGCTGCTGCTGCTGACTGCATCATTCGCCGCAGTTGGGGCCGGCGTCTCTGTATTTGTGTCATTCTCTGTGTGTGTGTGCGTGTGCTTGTTTCTGTGGCGCGCTTTTGGCTTAACTCATAACAGAAACTGGCACCCGCAATGCCCACTGCCTTACCCCCCACAAACTACCCAACAACAACTTTTACACCCTACCCACCACCCCACTAACCCACCACGAACCATCCAAAACGCCATTCGCATATTTTTTTTGCTATTGCCATAAGAATTGCATTTTTATTGCGATTCCGTTTACCACTACAAACATATAAATATACATATATTCATATATGTATGTATGTGGAACAGTTTTTTTATGTGTGTGTGTGCTTTGTTTTTGTCATGCTGCGTTGTTTATGGGCGTGGCTTGGGGTTGCAAAAAAATATAAATAACTAAATAAAAGGGGATGGCATTATTTTTTTTTATTTAGAGGGTTTATATGCATTTTTTCCTATATAAAATACAATCTATAAATTTTAGTTAACTTTTTGATTCTTTTTTTTTATAACTAATTATTGTTTTTTTTTTTAAATTATTGGACCAAATTTTTATCCACAAAAAATTATGTATTTAAAATTTATATTTTTAAATTTTTTATTTTTATTATTTTGCGATTTTAGAACTAAATAAAAAAAATTTTCGAAATTTTATTTATTTCTTTTTTTTTTTTAACATTTTGCATTCTTAGAAAGAAATAAATTAATATTTAAAATTTAATTTATCTTTTTTTTATATCTTCGTTTTTGGAACTAAATAAATAAATATTGAAAATCTAATTTATATCTTAATTTTTGTTTTTTTAATATTTGGGGTTTTTAGAACTAAATAAATTAATATTAAAAAATTTAACGAATTTTTTTTTTTGACTATAAAAATTATACTTTTTATCAATTTTACTTAATTTATATTAAATTTATTAATACAATATTACAAAATCAATATTCCATTTAAAAATGCATTCTATATAATTGAAAATGAAGTCGAAAAGATATTTAAGTAGGATAGTTTTTGATAAAAATTGAAAAATTCTAATAAATGCGTAGTTTGTTGATAAGTTATCTTTATTGTCTTTCAAAAGTCAACACTTTTACAATCTCAAACTCAAGTGCTTTGTCTATATTTCCTTTGTATTTCTATGTGGTTTTTTTTTAGTCAATTATGTTTTTTATGTATCGGTAATTTAAATAGTTTAAATATTTTCTTAAAAAAAAGTTAGTTTTAAAAATTCAATTTTTATATATTTTCTATATTTATATTTATATATTTTATATTTATATAATTTTGTATTTCTATATATAAATATATTTAAACTTATTTTTCAATATTTTCGTGCCGCATCAACAGATTTATCAGAATAGAGTTAATCTTTATAAGAAATCAGTTTTTAAAGAAGTTTTTAATATTATATACAGATTGAGAAATTTAATAAAATAATATTAAATATTTCTCAGAATAAATCATCGTTGTTTAAAAGACAGATATTGAGTGTAATGCAATAATGTTGCTTAATATCTTTGTATGTTTTTTTTATCTGTAGTCTATAATTATACCAAAGATTTTTGGTTATATTTTATTAATACAGAAGAAATTGATAAAACTTTAAAATATATTCAAATTAAAGCTCATATTTACTTAATCTTTAATTTATATGCACTATCGTTATTCTTACCGTTTTATTTGTGTTATAGAAACTGTAAATTCGTTTTATTTTTAAACAGAAAAAAAATATGTAGATGATTTACTGAAATTTTGTACTTAAAATGCTAAGCATGATCAGAGCAGAATACTATTTTTATATCAAGAAAATAAGGGTTAAAATCATAAAAAAAATATATTAAAAAAAAAAATTTATTTTTAATTGAATTTCTTGTAATTCTCAAGCGGGTTTAGTATATAAGAGCTGGGGTATCGGTGATTTCTTGTCCTTTTTTTTTTTGTTGTATTTTTTTTTTTTTTTTGTATAATTTTTTTTATTTATTATTTTTTGTATTATTTTTTTATTTTTGTTGTATTATCTTTTTTTTTTTTTTTATTTTTTTTTTATTACTTATTTTTTTGTTATTTTTTTTATTATTTTTTTTATTATTATTTATTTATTTATTTTTTTTTTGTGTTGAAGTACAAAGAATCTATTGATTTTTGAGTGTATACTCTCTAAAATAGGCAAAAAGGGAGTATTAGAAGAGTGAAAAGGAGGAAACTCAGACTCCATAAAGAATATATATATATTACTTATATATATACTAATCTACTGCATGTCTTTGGTATCTCAGGAGGCATCTCCGATGCCATAAACTATATATATTTTTGATTAACATAAATATCCCAACTGATCTACTGCCGATATCAAGGACTATAAGAACTAGAGACCCCGTATAGCCGCAGCAGGTCAGGATTATTTTAAATTTTATGGGAAATAAACTCTAAAATATATAGACCATGTAGCATACACCTTAGTATTATAGATTTCAATATCTATCTATATCCAAACTAACCTTATTTAATTTGATATTTTTTTTCTAGCGGTTCGAGCGGATCGCATGCGTGGAGGTCGCAATAAATTTGGACCCATGTATAAGCGGGATCGGGCGCGGAAGCTGCAGGTGATGCGGCAGCGGCAATTGGCGTTGCAAGCGTTGCGCAGTTCAATGGGCACGGATATAAAGCCAACGCCGCTTTCGCCGGGCTATCAGCAAGCATATCCAAATATGAATATTAAGCAAGAAATACAAATACCTCAGGTGAGTGTTTGAATAATATATATTTAGTTGGAATAATAAAATACCCTTTTTCAACTTGATTTTAGGTATCCTCACTCACACAATCGCCGGATTCATCGCCTAGTCCCATTGCCATTGCTTTGGGCCAGGTTAATGCTAGCGGGGGCGGTGGCGGTGTGATAGCCACGCCCATGAATGCGGGCAATGTTAGCGGTGGCAATGGCAACTCATCCCTGGGCAACAATGGCAACAATAGCAACACCAACAACAACAACAACAGCAACAACAACAATAGCACCAGCAGCAGCAGCACAGGCAGCGGTGGCATAGGCGGCGGAGGTGGCAACAATGCGGGTGGCGGCGGCGGTGGCAACAACAATGCTGCCGATGCCCTGCAACGCAATGGAAATGGCGGCAATGGCAACAGCAACAGCAGCTGCCACGAAAGTGGCACAGGATCTCTGCAGAACTCGGCCGATTCGAAATTGTGGTATTTAACCAAGAAAAAATCCCAGAAAATTCAAAGAACCACAAGAAACAAATCTCAACTGAACTATCAAATAACGAGTTCGAAATTTTGCAATTTTCAAGTATTTATTTTATGTATTTTACATTTCCTAAAACAAAGTTGCAAAATGTAATCTACAGAAAGTATATTTTTAATTTGTATTCCACGGATATACATCGATCTATTAAACCTTTTTTGAGTCGAATATTGCAACGATTATAGAACTTATTGAATCAAACTGTAAATCCTAGTCAAAAAGAATATATATCTGTATTCAAAGGATATACATCGATTTATTAATTCTTTTTGTATCAAGTATTAAAACGATTATAGAACTAATCGTATCAGACATACTAGTCAAAGAGAATATATATCTGCATTTAAGGGATATAAAACAATCTATTAATTCTTTTAATTAAGTAATTTATTTATGTGTCTTTAAGGAACAAGAATATATTAATCCTTTCTTGAGACCACAAAGTGCAAACTATCGATTGCCTATTATATATCTATAGTTTCCTCAATTAAAGATTCACACAATCTTTGATTTCTACCAAAGAAACAAAACAAACTAGTTAATGTACTCATGTATTTATGCATATAGTTTATTTATAGCTTTGTTTTTAATAACTTTTTAAACATTTTCGGAGTTTTAATAACCCTAAATGTTTTTGAACTCAAATTTTGATTTGTATTAGTTATGAGCAATCAATTTAAATTCCTAATTGCATAGTTATGTATTATTTTGCAGTTTAGTTAAGAAACTTTTGTCTATAAACCATAAATAGACAGATTTTTGGTTTACACAAAAAAAAAAGCAGAGAATATTTATTTGCATAGCTTAAATATTTTTTATATATGAAATATGTATTTTATTATTATGATAAATACGTATAGTTCAGTATCTATATAAAATATTAGTTTTCATTGCAAATATTTAACTGCCATAAGTTTTGTGAGGATCATTATAGTAAGAATAATGTATGATAAAAAGATTTAATCTGAACTGAGTTTTGAGCTACAGAAAACTTATATGTAATCTGAGAATTGAAGTTAATATTGGATGACATTGAAAAGCAATGCATTTTGTCAAATTTTTTTTATTCAACAAATATTTTTAATTAATAATCTTAGATGACTTGAACTTAACCCTAAATTCTTTAACATTGTGGCTATTTCCCTTAATTTTAAAATAAGCTAAAAAGTGACTTAAAGAAATTAGAAAATCAGTATTAATATTTAAGTAGATGCAGATTTTGAATAGATTATAGTTTTTTATGGGGCTTGCAATTTACATTCTGTTAAAAAAAAATAAGGTTCAACAATATCAATCGATAATTCGATTACAAACGTCCAAACTATGTGCCTATCGCCTTACAACAACAACAACAACCACATATGCAATTTTTTACTATTCCCTTTTCTCTTTATTCTCACCTTAAAGCTTCGATTCTGGCACACATCCATCAAGCACAGCCGATGCGCTCATCGAGCCACTGAGGTGAGTTGGGGAAAAAATGCTACCCACCACGAAAGAACTTTTACTTAAGAAAAGCTTTACTATATATGTATATTCTATTCAATTGCAGGGTCTCACCGATGATACGTGAATTTGTGCAATCAATCGACGATCGGGAATGGCAAACGCAATTATTTGCGTTGCTGCAAAAGCAGACGTACAATCAAGTTGAAGTGGATCTCTTTGAATTAATGTGCAAAGTGCTCGATCAGAATTTGTTCTCGCAAGTGGATTGGGCAAGAAACACGGTCTTCTTTAAGGATTTGAAGGTATGCCACAGACAAAACGAACAACCAATTGCCAAACAAAAAATCAAACCAAAAAACCAAAAAATAAAAACATAAAAAGCCAACAACCACAACCAGTTTTCAAGCTAGGGGCCAAATCTGCGTTGTGTTATGTAAAAACCAAAAAAAAAAAAACAAATACAAAAGCAACAACGCAGCGCTGCGACTGCGATGACGGCTATTTAAATCTGCATTGAATTTCGATTTCATTTGGCGTCTGACCTACTTAGCAAGCAAAGCTGAACCAGTCAGAGACCAAAGCAGCAGCAGCAGCGATGACAACGACTGCGACGCGACAGCGACGATGACTGCGACTGCGACTGCGACAGCGACAGCAACAGCAAGCAACGTTGCTCGTCGTCAGTGACGCAACTGAGCGCGCTTGTACACAGAGAGAGAGAGAGCGTCAGTTCGTAAAATACGCGAGAGAGCGCGTGTTGAAATCAAGCTAGGCTTTTACCACACTTGTTACACTCAGAGAAATAACTCAACAACTTTGTTCATCACATCAATTTCATATTTGTAAGCTACAAAATTACAATGAGAAAAAGCGCCATTATTAATATTAATAATTATAAAAAAAAGAATAATTTTTAATAGTAACTGTTCAAGTTCAATTTCCTTCATTTAACATCGTACTTAATTTTGTCATGTTGTTGCTTATACTTTTTCTCAGTGTATACATATTTTGTATCAATTATCGCGTAAATGGCAACACCCCAGGTGGGAATACTACCTAATTGCTGCCCTTTGCCCAACTTTTTACAGGTGGACGATCAAATGAAACTCCTGCAGCACTCCTGGTCCGATATGCTCGTCCTGGATCATCTGCATCATCGCATCCACAACGCTCTGCCCGATGAGACGCAACTGAACAATGGCCAGGTCTTCAATCTGATGAGTCTCGGCCTCCTCGGTGTGCCCCAGCTGGGCGATTACTTCAATGAACTGCAAAATAAACTGCAGGATCTGAAGTTTGATATGGGCGATTATGTCTGCATGAAATTCCTAATATTGCTTAATCCAGGTGAGTATCTGTGTATGAAAAGTTTAAGCTCATAATATTTAATTAAATTTAATTGTTTATCGCGTTTTGCATTCTTTTGGCCCAGATGTGCGCGGCATTGTCAACAAAAAGTTCGTCCTGGAGGGACATGAGAATGTCCAGGCAGCGCTACTCGATTATACACTGACGTGTTATCCCTCAGTAAATGTAAGTATTATGATTTTAACTACATAATATTATTGTTTGTTTGTTCTTTGATTTTTTACACAAAGAAAAAAAATCAAAATTAATTACAAATAGTCGAATGGGTTAAAAATTAGCAAGAGAACAAAGGAAAGTGTTCTCCAGGGTGTCAAAAACTTATTAGTCCTGCAAAAATACTTTCCCACCACTATAAAATACAACAAAACTCAAAATAAAATACCGATTTAGTATTCCTTTGTATATATATAAATTAAATATTTAGAAAAAGAACTAAAATTATAAGTATTCGAATATTAGTCCGATTTTTGGTTAAATATTGTTGAGCATAACAGGGATCGGTAAAAAATAAGTTTATATAAGAAAAAAATTATTGTTTTTTAAAAAATGGCAGTTTAATTTAACTATTCATTCATTGTTTTATTATTATCTATGCAACTATAATAGATTCTATAAAAATAGGGCAACTATATCTTTTAGATTGATGAAAAATATTAATAATCTTTTAGATACAATATAATTCATTTGTGGAAAATTGTGTTGTTTGAACTACTTTGTGGACTTTCGAACATATCTCGAACCAAAACTCTTCAGTTATTGTTTATAATTATATAAATAGATTAAACGCTTTGTAATTATATAAATAAATTTGATGATAATCCGAACACTATATCATATAGCTCCCATAAAAGAAACCGATAGTAAAATTAATAATTGTATAAAAACTGTTGTAAGGAAAATCTTGAAAAATAAATATAAAAATATAGAATTATGAGAAATTTTTATTGTATTTATTATATTGTATATATATTTTTTTCGAATTTATCAGAAATATCTATAGCATATAAATAGTTCAACCTAACTGACTAACTGATTGACGACTCAAAAGCAAGCCCAACGGTAGAAGCTAGAAACCTGCAATTTTTACTGTAGCTTCTTATAATAACGTAGATTGGCGCTCTGAAAAAATTTTTGTCAAAAATATATTCAAAAGTGGGTGGAAAATGCATTTTAAAATGATATGAAAATCTCCGCTGGAGCACATCAGGTGGCGGAGTAGGCTTCAATATTAGTGACTAGTTTGTTTTTTTTTTCTTATTTTATTATTTTGGGAACGGGAGCGTAGCAACGCACGCTTTCAACTGCTTAATTATTACTCCACTCTTTTTACGTCTTCACAATTTATAAAATATTCATAAATTTATATATATTTTCAGGATAAATTCAGGAGGCTATTAAACATATTACCGGAAATCCATGCGATGGCCGCACGGGGCGAGGAGCATTTGTATTCAAAGCATTGCGCTGGCAGTGCGCCGACGCAGACGCTGCTAATGGAAATGTTGCATGCCAAGCGAAAGGTGTAAGAAGAAGAAGAAGTCGCAGGAACTCTAAAAACCAACGAGGGAATAAATATATAAATAAATATATATATATGGAAAAAAAGAATACTTAAACAATTTATGGAAAAATATGTAAATAACAAAAGGCAAAGCAAGCGCAAAAAAATTGAAAGAATATAAAAAAAAAGAAATTTGTTTGCTATGCGAAGAATATATTAAATTTATGCATATATAAAGATGAAAATACTTTGTATATGTATATAAAATAGAATACAAACAGAAAGATCATCACTACCACCACCAACAACAACACACACATATATACACACACACACACAACCAATTGTTAATTCAATGTTAATTAATTATATTATATTATGTTATATGACTTTAGCTTTAGCCTATGTTTAAAACAAAAAAACAAACAGAAACTAATTAATTAATTTTGTCTTAATTTTTAGTCTCGTGTCCTCTGATAAAGAAAAAGCAATTTAAAAAAAAAGCAAAAAAAAAGAAAACTAAAAAAACTACCCAACAACAAGAAAAATTTGTGGAAAGTGCAAGAAAAAATAACTTTCTTTAGAAAACATATATAACAAAAAAGATAAAGAAGAGCATAACAAATTTTATTTTTATATAAAACTATATACACTTATATTGTAAATCTATTTTTAACGTGTAAAACAACAAATTGGCGTAATTTTAAGACTCCCCCCAACCCTCACATTCTCTCCCCCATACACAAAAAAAAAACAAAATTTTTATGAAATGTTTTTTTTTAAATCCTTTTTTCCCTGTAATTATTCGCGCCAAGTGTCTTGCATAGTATTTGCGTCTACTCTAAATTTAAATAACTTCTAAAAAGATAACAAAAAAAAAAAACAAAGATTATCAAAATATTGAAAAAAAAACAAAACAAGGCAAATTTTTAGGTGTTCATTATATTAGAAATACACACACACACACAAACACACAATACATAAATGTAATTATATATATATAAAAATGCATGTAAATGAATTATTTTTAAAAAACAATAATGTTTTGTGTTTAAGTCGATAAATGTTTAGAAAACAATGCAAACAACTACCTACAACAAATCGAAAAAAAAAAACTAGAGCAAGAAAAATTCTCTTTAAATATATATATAAAATAAAATGTTTAAAATTATATTATAAATAATTATAACATAGTTATATATATATATATATATATATACACATATATATGTATATTTAATTAAATTTTAGCTGCAAAGTTTCAAAATGTTTGTCATTTTAATTGTTTAATTGTAAAATATGTAAAAGCTGCTTATTTGTATAAAAAAAAACTAAAAAATAATATACATTTTAATTTTCAAAAAAACAAATAGTAATCGAAGCTGAAATATTCTTGCAGAATTCTTAAATCCTTTTCCAAATTGTCAACAATTTTTAAAAGTTAATTTTTTTGGTCCGTTGAGGCTTATTTAGCAAGTTTCTAACTAAAAAAAAAAATCATAATAAATCAAAGAATTAAAGTTGAAAAGTCACGGTACAGTCGGACTTGGCGAAGCTCTTTATTAATTTAAATAATGTTAACAAATATTACAATTGATTATTTTATTTTGAATTTTGTTAAATTAATGTCCGAGGCAAGAAATTTTTTAATACAAAATAGTTTGCAATATCTTTATCATATATATAATTCCGTATTCGTCGATAATTGATTTATTTATTTAAATCTTTATTCAAAATTACACTATTTATGTTAAAAATACACTGTTATGTTTACAGAATTTTAATAAGCATTCTTTAATTATAGATTAAACTTTTTCATTTTTTCCTTTTCCAATTCACTTTTAAAAAACTTCGCTTTAAAAACTGAATGCACAGCCAAAAATTGGGCAACAGATTTTAAAATATTTAAGATTGAGTTTAATTTTTTTTGGGAAAATTATTAGGAAATTGCTTGTGTTGGTTTATGGTTCAATTTATTTTTTTTTTATATTTATGTATTGTATATATTAACTAGCTTTAAATTAAAATTTTGTTTAAAAACAAATTTAACTGCCGTTTTAGTTGATTTTATGATGTACTCGATTTTTGGCTTTGCATTGCGCTTAAACAAAATGTACCTTATAAAATTAAATAAATAATATATAAACTCACACAAAGGCAGCACTGTTAAACAAAAAAATTTGTTAAAAATGTATAAAAAAAAAGAAAAACTAAATTTATTGCATGTTATGAAAATTATTGTTAGACGCAAGAATTGTGGGCATAAGCAGCGAGTAAATAAAAACACACATCCTTGTAGATTGCCTAGATATATATATATACATATATGTTTATATATATTCTAGATTTCTAGATGGTATGTAATTTCTGTATGTATTGTAAAATATATAAAAATAACTAAAAATTAAAAAGAAAACAAACAGATCATTAAAAATGGCTTAAAAAAAAAATTGTAACAGAGCAAGAAAGTTAGTTTTAGGCCAAAAAGGATATAAGCAGCAGAAAAGGTTATATGTATGTATATATAAATATATATAGATATATATATGCAGCGACGTTTAACGTGTAAGTGGCGGCATATTGTTAAAAACAAGTTAAAGAAATTTATATATATATATATCTATATCTATATAAATTGAGCATTAAGTATGGGGCATAAATACTGTGTGCGGTTCTGCAGGAAGTTAAGAAAAATGAATTAATAATTGTGTGTAATGGGTCTTATTATATATATCTATATATATATAGGCAAAAAGGGCGTTAGGTATGTTTATTGTAAAATTGATTACGATGTGAACCTGTTATTGCAAATGAAAAGTGATTTTAATTATTAAGCAAATCTATAAATATATATATATGGAAATAAATATATATATATAAATGGAAAACAATTTAACAATATATATATATAATAAAGCAGAATAAATCCAAGTTAAATCTACATTTAAAGTTTAATAAGTATAATGCAACACACACACTACACACACACACCTGTTTTAAGTTTTGAAATTGTTGAAAGCAAGCAAAAAGCGTCAAGAAAATCATTTAACTAGAATGAAAAAAAAAACAAAAAAAAAAAACGAAAACTACCTAACAAAAAAACAACAAAACAAAACAAAAACTAAATGCATAATTATTATGTTTATTATTATTACGTTAACATATAAATGTCATCTCAGAGATGTTTCAAAACAAGCAACCAACCAACCAACAAACAAACAAACAACAAAAATGTAATAAAAAGTAATTATAAAAAGAAAATATATTTGAAATTTCAGAATTATGGGGGCAACGCTATCTTAAAGATTTTATATCCTTATAGAGATGCTCAATTGAATTGTCTCCAAGATTATCAATTAAACAGCAAAAAGAAAAATTTTTGCCAAGTCTCAAGATAGATTTAAAATTGATACTGATCGGCAATATAATAATATTATATTCTTTATGAAATCGCCTCTTTAATTTTCTGACAAAATTATAATCCCAACGTCAAGGCTGTTAAAAACCCACGTCATTTTGTGCAGTGCCTTAGCTTTGCTTTTATTATTTAATTAATTACTGTTTTTTATATAATTTAATTGTATAATTTATGTGTTTTATATTGCTGTCAAGTGTGTGTGAATGTTTTCAAGCTGCGTCTTTTAAGACATGTTAAAGTTTTGCGTAAAATCGTATTCAATTGTTGGTATGACGGTCTGCACAAATTTCAAAAATATAATTAAATATAAATGCACGCCCAATTGACCGCCGCCCTCCTCCACCGTCTGGATGATCTTCTTCATAATGTCGGCATGTCGACACGGATGCACTGAGGCCATATTGGGACCCGGCAAATGCGGATGTGATTCCATAGTAACAGTCTTTTTAGCATGATCCTGTGATACATCCTCGTACATTTGCTCCACGGTTAAAGGCTTACGCTGCTCATCGTAGCCAACCACCCAGAGCCGTGGCGTTTGATAGTATTTATCGTATGTGATGTGCAGATCGTAGGTGCGTGTGTGCAGCACGGAGTCGCCTCCGGAGGCTGACTCGCCGGCAGCACCAGCAGCTGCACCGGCTCCTTTGCCGCTGTGCTGCGTTTCAGGCTCTAATTTGCGCGTTGTGGTAGCCACCGCGGGATCGACTAGCTCCAGCATGCCACTCTCCTCAAATGCATCCATATCAATGGCCTCATCATCGTCCTCATCTTCCTCATTAGCTGCCGCTGCTCCTGGCGACGATTTATCGCTGTCGGGCGTGTGCATTTCGTCCTAAATAAAAAACATAATTTTATTAAATTAAATTTGTTAAGGCAAGTTCAGACTATCTAATATTTATGTGCTATATTGCGCCAGACCTTTTGATTTATTGCATGCCTAAAACAATTATTATCAACGATTTGATTAACCAACTGAAACTACTTTAAAAAATTAATGGAATCAGGTTTTGATTTTAATCTTGAATAATCAGTTTGCTGATTAAAAATCCTATTAAATTTATATATTTCGTGACGAAACAAGCATACACATTCCAATTTATAGCGCACTAGATTAAACGCAATATATTCGAGTAATATTTTAAAAATTACTCAATAATCAAGTCATTTAATAAAGGCACATAAATATTAGATAGTCCAAGCCGATTCTTTAGCTTAAATGTATATAAACCTTGCTCTCATCTAGCGTCAATTCGCATATTTTGTCATCGAGCTGATTGGTGCCGTCATCATTTAATTGATGTGTCTCAACCCAGCCACCGTCGCCTGATTCCTCCTCCACCAGCGTCTCCTCGCCAACATATTCCATTTGTTTGCATCGTCGATAGCATGGCACATTGCGTGTTATCAGAAATTGTTTATCTGTGTGTACGTGTGTGTATAATAAGCTTTAGTATATTTCATGTAAGTGTTATAATTAATATTTATGTACATATTTACCCTTGGGCAAATATGGCTTTATTTTGCTTTCATCCCCCGCCGCCCACTGCCAAGTGGGACAATGGTGCACTAAATGATCGCCAGCTGCAACAAATTCCTCTGGCGTTAACACACCAGTCTCGCGAAATTTAGACTCCTAATGGAAATATATTAAACAAAGAAAATTAGTTTTATTTTAATTACTTCAGGTGTCGCCACTTGGACGCCGCCCCGGCGGCAGCGCCCCTGACAGAGATGAGCGATTTATTGATAAGTCACGAGTCGCTGAATATGTAAACGAGCACGTACAATGTCGTAAGTGAGCCTTTGTTTATAAAAATGAATAGCAATTTTGGACTGCCAAAGATTTAACGATATATAAAAACATTTTATAGGATTTCATTACACAAAACATTATATTTGTATAATATCCTTTGCAAGGACATAACAAAAGGCACTTAAAGGATATTCTTTCATTTAATAATTCAGTCACTGTGACTCTCTATTCACGCTCATCTCCAATCCAAACCTAGCACCCGTATAGAGGACTTGCCTTTAGCACTGGTGTTAAATATTCGGCCACATTAAGTGCTGTGCCTTTAACTGTGTTTAGCATGCTTTGCATTGTTTACGATTTGAGTATTTATTTGTTCTAATGCTACGAACGATTAACGCAAATGCGTTGTATCTACGACAGTTTTAACTGAAATGCACACACGCCACTTTCTTTCGTATTGCTACTTTGGGCGCTGTGCAACACTGCAGTGCAGTCGCGGTCGACAGCTGATGGCAGTGCTGCTCAGTGTGTGAAGAGCAACTCCTTATCGATAATTGCGCTAAAGAAGATGTCCGATGCACGAATATTGGATTCACAGTGATCTCAGTAATATTTCACTATATAATTTTTTTGTAGAGATAATAAGCGCCAATTTTAAATTCTTTGAAGTGTAAGAGTTTGCTAGTTGCAGTAACCAGTCACGGCTACCAAATATATTTTTCTGCGTTGTGACTCGTTACTTTTATTTATCAATGAGTACTCGTGCAGTTCGCACAACACATGCTGTCGTTTAAATCGCAATGGAGCCAAAGTTTGTGTTACCCTCGCCAAATTTTAATAAAAATAGTAAAGAGTCCAGCAAGAGCAACTTGCATTATTTAACGCCATGCGGAATGACACTACTACCACGATCCAAACAACCACCGCCCATGTATGGAGCACGCGGCAGCACAGTGCCCGCAAAGTACCTCAAACAAGAGCACCAACAGGTAAGTTAATCATAGAATTAATACATAAAATTCAAGTTTTGCAATGTTTGTACACAGGATAGCAATAAGATCACAAGCACAGTTATATCAGACACCCCGCCAATTTACACGCCCCCACCGCGTCCTGAATATTGTGCAAACTGTTGCATGGAACTGGTCACAGACCACGATATGAAACGCCATTTGGAACAGCATGAACCATGTCCAGCTGATGAATGTGATTTTGCGGCCATGAGCAGCATATTAGAGCGACACATTGAAGCAAATCACATAACGGGCTTATATAAAAGTGTTAAGAAAGTGTGGACGCCAGAAGATATTGCCGCCTGGCGTGCAGAGCGACGCAATAGGTAAATATTGAGATAATGTGTATATACAGCCTCATATGTATTATGCCATATTTCAGATTTCCTACCGCAGCCAATGTAGAATTAGCCAAACGTGCCAAGGAGCAACGCATGAAACGCGGTGAACGCTTGGAGGCATCCAAAGCGCGTTTTGGTAAGCCCGAGGATCGACGGCGAACGCGTCCGCAAAACACTTCCAAGGAGAGACCTAAGAATAATAAAAAACAGAGAAAAAATGCTAATAAGACAGACGCTAAAAAGGAATCTCCGCAACAGAAGGCAAAAGTGGAGGTCCAAGAAGTAATACCACCAGAAGAGCCTACACGTATGAGTTCCACAAGCGTGCCTATGTTTCGTGGCACCAGTAAAATGGTAGACTACACTCATTTTAAAGAAAAAGCAAAAACTAAGGTGAATGCATTAAGCAGCATGTTGGGCATGTATGGATCGGACAGTGAGGAGGATGAGGATGATGCATCGGACAGTGAAAAGATGTGTGAAGAGCCTGTTGCTGTAGTAGAAACCAAAACTAATTTAGATACAAAAGAAGAATTGCAGAATGTTTCTAATACGACGCAGGAACCAACCACATTGTTGACTGCTTCAGAAACTAAAGAACCTCCTAAGGCCGAGTCTTTAATTGAAGTCTTGCCAACTGAGCCATCATCAGCAGATATAATAAATAATGAGCCGTCAGAACCTGAGGCTATCTCTTCAGATGAAGCACCTGATGAAGTGCCCATTGAGCGGAAAACAGAATCTTTATCAGGACAAGCAGAAAAACCTCCTGTTACAATAGAAAATCCAAAGCCAACTCCTAAAACAGTTCCCAAACGTGCTGCACCCAGGAAACGACAATGTGGCTTAAATTTCAAGCGGGCGCGTCTAACAACTCAACAGAACACAATGTTATCCAAACTATTGGCGCCGGATATACGACACGAGCGTAATGTGCTCCTGCAATGTGTGCGATATGTGTGTGAGCAGAAATTCTTTGGAATTGGTGCCAGCTCAAATGAGTCCACAAATCAAACAAGTAAGAGTCAAGATATTCAAAATAAAACTTAATTTTAATATAATATAAATTTTTGAATATAAAGTATAATTTGCTTACATCGAAATTTTCCACTTAAATATCCCTATTATACAAAATTGTTTATCAATTTGTTGACATGCCACTGCCAGCATCACCACCACCAGCACCTCCTCCGCCGGCAGAAGTGCTGCTGCCACTAGCAGCTCCACTGGCATCGGCAGCTGCTGAGCCGGTTACGCCGGCACCAGCAGCCTGTTGCTGTTGTTGCTGAGCTGCTGCTGCAGCTGCCTGTTGTTGTTGCTGCTGCTGTGCGGCAGCATGCTCCTGCTGGCGCTTCTGTTGCTGTCGAGCTGCATGCGAATGTTTGGCCTTGGTCTCTTCCAACTCCCGTACTCGGGAACGTGCGTGCTGTATGCGATGCCACGCCATTTGTAGCACTTTGGCAGAGGCATAGCCAGAACCTTCGTGTGGCTGGCCGGTTGATACTTGTGTGAGGTAGTTGATTTGCTCGGAGAGTTTAGACTCTACACTGGATAAACTCTTTAAGAACTGCTGGGATTGTGTTTCGGCACTCTTTTGTGATGATTTTTCCTTGCCCAGCTCTTGCAGTGCTTGGCCTTAAATGTCAACAAATTGAGTTTGCTGAATAAAATATTTGTGTTTTATTGCGACTCACCGGCACTTTGCATGCAGAGTATTATATCCTTCTCAATTTCATCTAGGGCGTGTATTTTATCCAAGGGATTCATGTTAAATTTAAAGCGAAAAGCGGCTTTTATGCGGTTTGGGCTCTATTGAGTTTAGTGCGATTGTCATTCAGTAAATACGCTGACATAACTAAGTCACATTATCCAGGGCTGATTTGCAGTCATTTGACATTCACAACAAACAAGCTATCGATAGTTTGGCGAATGCTGATCTTCGATAAATCGAATTTTAAATGAAATTTATGGTCTATATTTACTTTAAAAATATTTATTTACTACTTTTTATACAAATTTAATTAATAATACGATTATTTTACAATTTTTCTTAACGGCAATTGCTAATGCCAAACCAAGCAAATTTAAAAAACTTTTTTGGCAGCAATAAACAATTTTCATAGATTTCCGCTGTCTCGCCTTCAATGTGCGAAATCATAAAGCCACGTCCACAATTAATTTCTTTGTGCAGGACAAATTGCGAACGATCTGCAAAATGTATTTTACAGTGTCGACACACAAAGACATGATCCTTTGAACTAGCTTTTAGAAATTTTGTCAAATTGCGTATTTCATGCATGCCACGAAATTCGCCTGCAACATCAGTTTGTATAAGAAATGTGGGCGTGTTGTCGAAATCCTCACTCCTCAGCAAATATGGGACTGCATAGAGGTCCTTACTGGTGGGGCAAACACGCAAACAATATAAATTCACATGCAGGGAGGGTGGAAAGTGACCAAAGCGCTGTCCGTGGTATTCCATGTAGCCTTCAGTCAGTAGCTCCAGATCAACAGGTCCGGCATTGTGGGTGCCCAGACAACGTGTATCGCTCTTCACACGATATTGCAGGGGAAGCTGCAGCTGACCGTTCCAATGACGCTTAACAATCACCTTCAAACGCTTGATGGTGCATGCCTCCAGGGGAACTTGTTGGTGTTTCAGCACATAGCTGCCAATCTTCTCCAGCAGAAGCGAAAACAACATGTCCACTGTCTCCACTATGTCCAAATGGTGACCAATTCTGACGGAACAGCTCTCAAAGTACATTCGCTGCTTGGTCACATTCACATAGAATCCAATTGTCACATCCAACCAACTGGCCTCATAATTTAGGAATCTCAGCAGCTGCGGCACTGCCTCCATGCCGGCCTCCAGTAAAAATTCATTGGTACGCGCCACGGCACTCTCATCGCACAACATAAAGGTTTCAATGCGCTTCCGTTCGATGCGTTTCAGCAGCAACTTATCCTCCAGGTTCAATTTCAGATGCTGAGCATCTTGGCCAGTCATCCAATGATGACTATACGGCTCACGTACACCCACGCTACTATAACAGCTTTCACAGTCCACACTAACATCATTGATGTATCGTTGATGTCGAAAGATTCGCACTCGCATGTCATCACATGTCTCAAAGGTGTAGCGCGAATATGTACGAGGTGGCATGTTGAAGGTTTTAGAATAGACTAATATGAAGTTGTCATGTGGAAGTGGACTTTATATAGAAATTATTTGGTATAGCAAATAATCCCAACTACCTGCTTAAGTCCTTGTAATTCACTTAACCCAACAACAGCTGCGCTTGATGTGGAGTTACCTGTATATTACAACGGTTATAAAAGTTTCATCTTCAGAATATTTAGCAGTCTAAGTAATCCGAACAGCTGCACCATACTCAAATACCTGTGTTCTAATATAAATCCCCAAAAGTAATTTTTGTCGTTTATCCTTTAGTACATACATAGGTTTGAGTACCTACTTAACGAATATAAAATTCCCAATCGTTGCCCTTTTTTGCCGCTTAAGTACCTGTTTTTATAGCTACATATACCAGTTGTTCTATGTTCTAAAATTATAGAAAAACTAAATATAGCAACACTTACGACTTTTTCCCTTTAATACAAAAATGTCCTTGTTTGTGGTGGCGTTCATAGATAATGCTTTAGCTTTACACTATGAATAATTGCCTTTATATGAAAAAATTGACCATAGATTGTGCATAGGCACAGGACTTTGATTCATTGTTAAAAAAAAGCATTTGGGCTCATAAACACAAGATGAACGCAAGCAATGTTTTCACAAGCGAAAATAAATTGTTGAAACATTTATTTAAACCATAAAACCTTACTTTGATAAGTATTTAACAGTGGTAAAAATTTATATGAATACAGAATTATTAAAATACAAACACATATTGTCAACTATCTTAAATTTTATTATGTGATCGAATAGTCAACCTTATCCACTACCCATCAATATAGCCAAGATTTGAACCCAAATTTGGGCTTAAATTAACAATTGACTATGTAGATGGAATTTTTTTTTTAATGGTCGTCCTAAATTTTCAACACTCATAAGTTAAAATAAAAAAAAAGCCTGCGGGGTTTTTTCTTTATATTTTTTTTTATTTTTTATTTAATTAAAAAACTAATTGGTACATGTTTTTTGCTTTTTATACGACACCATATCAAGCCATATAACAACTTAAAATCTAATTTTCTAAAATGATTATTATTTAATTATGAAAGCCAAAATATAGCCATAGAAACAATCTGCAATTGTTCAGTTCCCCTTATAATTGCAAACCAGTATTTCATCCCCAGGATCAAAACATTTTAGTTCAATCTGTTGACATGAAATATTTCCCCTGCAACTCAAACATTTAAAGGAAAACAGGGTTGTGTTGTAAACCAACTTTACTCTGTTAAATGCTAAAAGGACATGCCGGGACAACACGAATAAACGAATGCCAAATTTTGAAGGGAATGTGAATATGTGTAAAGAAATTTTCAACGCCTTTCCGTAGGTAAAAGTCGATTGTTGTAGTCGTTGGCCCGTTGGGTTTGCTTTATGGCTTCTTTAGTAGTTCAAGCATATTTAAGGCTTTTACGTACGTTCGTCCTTCGCACGCACACACATCTATACTCTAGTCATGCCATACATACATATATGCTATATATGGAATGTATATAAATACGTGAATTGTATTTTTGTTGCTGCGAAACCTCACGTGTGTCATCGTCATCGTTCTCGGTGCCGGGAGTCGGATACGGCTCCCCTTCACTTCCCTTCCTTCACCCGCGCCAACAGTTTAGGCTAAGGGGAAAAACTGCTGTATGGCATCTTTTACGCTTTTTCGGTTGTTGATTTTTCCTATTTTAACGTGTTGGGTTTTCCTTTATTTTGTGCTTTGCTTTGCATTGCGTTCCATATCTCTTTTTTTTTGTTGCCTTTGCCAGAATTATGAAATCGTCGTCAACGAAAGTTGTTTGGGTTATATCCTTCTCGCTGTGTCTTCAGCTGCTTGGTCAAAATGAAAGGCATTTTTCTGCTATATTTTTTTTTCTGTAACGCCCTGTTTTCTTTTTTCCCTCGCCTTTTGTTCTCGTCTGATTAAAATTTCGTGGGCCCTGGACATTTGGGAGAGCGTGCAGAATTCTACTTTAATTTATAATCAGCAACCCTCGACAACCTTAATTTTTGGCCTTGGCTTCATTTATTTAAGTATTTATGCAGCTTTCCTTCAGCCTGAGACACTAAAGCTGAAACCATTAGCGCTTAGAAGCTGCCTTTAGGGTTTCAAGCTACTTTGACAAGAGGATTTTAAGCTAATTGGTAAACAAAAGTTGTAAGACACAAATTTAAAATTAGATTATCAAGTTTAAATAACAGTGTTGCTCAGTGATAAGTCGATAGACCGCACTAATCGATAACTATATCAGTAACAGTCTAAAAAAAAAAATTTAAATGCATTTTATATTAGCTTATTTGAGTTATGTTTGCAATATCCATTAAAAATTATATATGCAAACATATATTAAATATTTTAATATTAATGGTAGCTGTGTATATATTGTGTTGACAGAAAGTAATTATTATTATTATGCTTACATGCAATTTGTTTAATTAATAATGCGTTTTAAATATGCCATGCGTAAATTTATGTCTGCTTGTGATACTTGTGCCACATCTAAAGCAACAAATTATAATGCAAACATAATTGGTACTAAAACACATTTTTTTTTATTTGAGTAATTACATATTAATTTAGGTTATAGGGCTTTAAACAAGCTCTAAAGTCAATTAAGCACAAGTACATGTACTTAGCTCTAATTACACTATGCAACAGCATTTTGTGTCTCGGCCTTTTTAGAGTTGATTTATATTTAAAATGGTTCACTGATGCCGAAAAAAAATGTGTAAAAAATTTGTGGCCTGGACCGTTTTGAGTTACTCGAAAAAAGCTATATTTTCGACTTTTCCAAAAAGGTAGCTTTGGTAAAGTTTCAATAACTCCGAATATAGTTTAATGATGTCAATAGTGTTTATATATTTTTGAAAAGCTAATAAAATGGTCTATCAAACTGCCATACAACAATTTTTAAATGGTTTTTTCGTTTAGAAATTATTAAGGACTGAAATGGAAATTTTTGCATAAAAATATGCGCATTTAAAAAAACTATTTTTGTGTCCAATTTTTTTTTTCCAAAACTCGATTTTTGTTTTCTTGCAACACTTTAATTTTTTATTAATATAATTATGTTATTATCTATTACTCTAATTAGAGCTAAAAGCCCAGTAGCTAGCGTTCTTTAATTATAGTAGGTTAGGAATTTATTTGTTAACTTTCTTCTCAATAATAATAATAAATACTTTAATTAGAATTTTCGTCGAGAAGTTATTGCGGATTGAAATGAAAATACTGCCTATTTTAAAAAATTATATTATATTATTATTATTATATAATATTATTTAAATTAGGGTTTTCGTTTAAAAGCTATTGCGGATTGAAATGGAAATATCACATAAAAAACTGTCGATTTAAAAAAAAAATTTTTTTTGTGCAATTTTTTTTTCAAAACTCGAATTTTGGTTTTTTGTATCACTAAACTATTTTTAGAGTTATTTTTTGAATTTTATTTTCATTCAGTAAATTTCATTCAGAAATCCATTTTACATATAACTCGACTCTAAAGAGTTCGGAATACAAGATATTTTTTTTCCTAAATTGTTGCATAGTGTTGTGTGTATATTTAATATATATATATATTAGGGTAAATTTTAGCAAAAATTTTTGTTTTTCTTCAAGTCTAGAAAGTTTTATTTTGCAAAAAAAAAAAATAAAAGAAAAATTAACCCTCGCTGTATCTTTAACTCTTTACCCTAAAATTTGTCTATAGCTTCGCTGTCTGTACGCTTGGCTTCATTTTGTTGTTGTTGTTGTTGTTGCCCCCACTGTAATTAACACTTTGTTAAGCTCATAAATCTTTAAACATTGATTTTTAATGATGGCATTTTAACGCCTCACCGAGCAAACCAAGCCACCTGAGCATCTCCCCATCTCCATCTCCATCTCCTTGGGCAAATTGTCAGGTGAGCGCAACGCGACGAACTTTGCAGTGATTAATTTTTTCTCCTTTTTTTCTTTACACTTTCATATTTTTTGGAAAATTGATTGCACCCAAAGGAATGGGGGTGTTTCGGAGGGGGATTGCTTTTAAAATGTCAGTAGTTGTGTGTACTTAAATATGTACACAAGCTGAAGAGCATTACTTCATTTTTATGTAGAAAAAAAACCTAATGCACATTTGACATAAACAAAACGAAAACAGAAAAAGCAGAAATATAAAAATAACAGCTAAATCTGTTGGGATATCCGCTGAACAAGATATATATGTTTGTATATATATATATATGTACATAATGTACATAACTGTTGTCTGTGTCAACGAATTATGTTGCCCAGATGTCAGTGCAATACAACGGAAAAACATGACAATGCCCGCCCCCAGAAACCCCCAGCAAAGTCAACCTCACACACACAGGACAGACAGGACATACAGTTTTAAATGCACTGGCATATCCCATAAGTATTCATGCATTTATGCGGGTTTTAGCCCCCTCGTCCTGCATCCTGCGTTTAGTTGTCCGTTCTTTCTTATATAAATCTCAGCTCAGTTTTGTTTGCGCTGTTTTGGGTGTAGCCAAATGTGTTCCATTTGTCAACAGCAGCAGCAGCGGCAGCTCATCCAAAGTCCTGGCTAAGGCAGCTAAAGGACCAGTGCAAAGACACAGCTTCCTTTCCCCCCGCTGCTGCTGCCGCTGTTGATGTGCCAGCATCAGCAGCTTTATTATTATGCAAATACAACAAAATATGAATTATGTTAATGCCAAGTGTACACACACACACATACAAATATATACAATGGTACACATGTGTGTGTGTGCATGTCCTTGCTGTCCTTGTCCACATGCAGGCGTCGCTTTAAACTGCGTGCAAAGCCGACAAGTTCGACCCCCGAGGCGCTTCTTAAAATGTCTGTAAAAAAAAAAGTTTTTTGTTTTAGACTCGCAGCTAAAAAGGCCGTTAGACTCACATTGAACATGACTGTAAAGAGTATTAGAATAGTAGAAGAGAACAAGGAAGAAGAAAGCTTATATATATATATATCTGCCTGAATAACTCCAGTCGGTCTGATGGGGCGTGCAATGTTGTTGATGCTTTGCCAAGCATTCAGTTTGAAGTGTAAGGATTGAAGGATTGAAGGATTTCAGTTTTGCCAAGTAAGCAATATTTTGATTGCGTATTCAAACTAAAGACTATCATAAATTGAGCAGCGTTAAGCAGACAAACATCTACACATTTATGTTTAAAAAAAAGCAACCAATATTTATTTGTGAAAAAAACATATCAAGAGAGAATTGAGAATTTATGGCAGCAAAAAAAAAAATAAAAAATAAAGTCTAATTGATTTCTTCACTACTAACTAAAGAATGTTTAAGAAATTCCAGATTTTCATATTAAATAAATTCACAAATGTTTCTTCTATATTTTTGACAAAAACTTCGTTGATTTCCATGTGAAATTCCATAAATATAAATTTTTTTCATTCAAAATTTATTTGTGAGCTAAATATTATTCGGTTCAAGTTTCTTTGAAAATTCGAAAATATAAAATATTATTTAAATCAATTAAGAACAGCAAAATTGATATAAAAAATGCCTTTAAAATATTTTATATTTCAGTTCAAGTTTCTTTGAAAATTCGTAAATATAAAATATTATTTAAATCAATTAAAAACAGCAAAATTTGTATATAAAATACTTTTAATTTATTTAGATATATTTATTCATCTAAACTAGTCGAAGGCCCAGCAACTGATGATCGGTATTTATTAAGTCTAGTAATCAATTCAAGATTTAATTTGTTAAATAAATACAAAAAATCATTTAAATTTAAAAAAAAAATCTTCAAACATATCAAGTATTTTTCGATTTTATGTCATTTTTTGAAATAACTTTATTTATTTTCATGTGGAATCCTATATTTTTGCTTTATTTTCATGCCATATTTTTTTGCCAGTTAAATATTATTCAGTTTAAGTTTCTTTGAAAATTCGAAAATATAAAATTTTATTTGAATTAATTAAGAATAGTAAAATTGATATATTTAAAATATATAAAAACTTGAATTTATTTAGATTTATTTATGTAAACCCAGCAACTGGTGATCGTTAAACATTTATTAAGTCTAGTAATAAATTTTAAAATCCAGCTCTAATTTGTTAAATAAATAAATAAATTATTCACTTAAATTTATCTACATTGCCATAAATTTGTCGCAACTAAATCAATTTGATTTGCAAAATGCCATTTGAAGCTTTTGCAAATTTATTTGTTATTTCTTAATATGAAAGACATAATTTACGATATTGAAAATTCAACTTGTTTCAACTCCTGTGAATTGAATTAATTTCATAATTAATCAAAATTTCACTGACCTTCAGTAATTGTAAAGTTACAAAATATGTTGGGCAAATATTTCTTTGATAACTTTAAGGGCAACTGTGTTATGGAAACCCCGGGAATAATTCTGCTTGAGTAATTTGTTTCTTGGCTACATGACAGTTTAAATTCTCTCTCCTTGCTCAAATGCGAATATGTCTCCTCTGATGTTTTAGTTGCCTTTTGGTAGAAGTTCTCCTCAATCATAACTGGGGCTTTAGCCATCTAACCTGAAATTGCTAGGATGGCCTTTCAGCAGGCAGGCAGGCAGGCAGAGGCAGGCAGGAGCAAACGTTTTGCAAAATGCTATCAATCTTTGATGATAAAGGCATCCAGCAGGCAAAAGAAATGCAATAATTTAAGGATATCACAGGCAATCGCACACACATATCTTCATAGTTGGATATGGTATAGAAGGGCATCCTTGGCTAGAAAGGATACGTACCAGGAGCACGATATGCATAAGGCGATAAGTGCTAGCAGCCGTACAAGCAGCAGCAGCAGCAAATGCAACAATACTACGGATTCAGATCTCGGGCAAAAGCGTAATAAATTGTTTTTGCATAAAATTCTAAAAAAAAAAAATAAAAAATAAAAAAAATAAAAACAGTAAAGAAAAGAATGAAGCAGATCCGGATGTTTTGTGCGGAGTCGGGGGCGTGGACAGATGGCAACTGAGAAATGCATATAAAAATTGTGCACCTTTGGCCCGATTGCATATTTATCATTTCAAGCTGCCAGCAGCTGAGTGCTGAGCTTGGATTGGGGGCTTAGACTTACTGTTGGGTTTTGTGGTATTCAACAAACAACAAAAAGGCATATATACACAAATATATATACACATTTGCTTAGATTTTTTAAACAAAAGCCTTGCATGGATTGTCAGCATTTGAACTTGCGACACAAATGTTACCAGCTCCATCTTCAGCTTTTATTGTGGCACTTCAAGCCAATATATTCATCAAGTGCACTTTATATTTATATTGTTATATATATGCTATATATAGAACTATATATATTATATACAAATCAATCCATGTCTAGTTGCATGAATGAATGCTCTGATTTGCAGCCTGTAATATGCAACATTTGCGATTGCAACATTTTTGCAATTTTGCACATTTTCTATTTGTCACTCGACTTTCTGCTTGACTCCTGTTAATACCTGTACTAAAATATATATATAAATAGGGTATTTTCGGCTTTATGTCACATATAAAATTTTGTCAAATTTTTGTTGGCAATATTATTGTACTTTGGGGCAGTTTAAATAAACCAAAACGTTATTTATAAAAATTGATTATTATACTTAAATTTTTGGAAAATAGCTAAAATAAATGCTTAAGTATCTAAAGGCTAAATTGCTTTTTAAATGCTGCAGAAATAATTTCTTTAAAGTTTAGAATTTGCATTTATGAAATTTCGATATTTATTTACGAGTATTATATAAATTTTACAAATAAATATCGTTTTTGTTAATTAACTCCTAGACATGCTATGAATTTATGCAATATTCTTAAATAAAAGTATTCAAAATAGTATAAGTTTTTTCGTTTTTATAAAAAAAGGGTATCAGGTATTTTTCAGTTGAGTGTTAAATTGTAGTTTATTTACTTGATTTGATATACCCTCACTTTACATACTTAAAAATTAATAAATGTCACAATTTTTTGCATTGAATATAACAAAAAATTTAATAAAATTATTAGTACATTTTTTGTACATTTTTTGTATATTTATTTATATTTATTTTATTTATATTTATATTTATTTATATTTATTTACTAATATATTAACGAAAAATTCAATATAATTTTAATAAAATTATTTGTAAATTTTTCGTATATTTATTTACATTTATTTACTAATATATTAACGAAAAATTCAATAAAAAAATTTAAATCAAGTTATAAGCTAATAAATATAAATATACGAAAAACTAAATATAATTTTAATAAAATTATAAGTTAATAAATATAAATATATATACGGAAAACTAAATATAATTTTAATAAAATTATTAGTAAATAAATATAAATATATACATAATCCATATATTTAATAGTTATTCAAATATGATCATAGAACTTTGTGGACATTTTCAACGAATAGTTTTAAACTTTATTTGTGTGGTTTTTTTTTTTAATTTTAAGCGATAAAGCTTGCAAATATGATATGTATAAAAATTGGAATATATATAAAGTATTTTTCACTATTTCACATTTTCCTTTCCAACTTTCAATCAATCAAAATGAATTGAAAACATAAATTGCTTTGAAAATTTCTATTCGCTAGTCGTATATTTATTTAAAATAAACTTTTTTTTTTTCTTAAATTAGAGCATTTGAAATTCGACGTGTTATAATTGTGAAACAACAATTCCCATGTGTATAATGTTTGCGTTGTCATGACGACAATAGCATGCTCCATAGAACAATTGAAATTGCAATTTGTTTGCAGATGCATTTTGTATTTTGCAATTGACGTTTTGCACAATTTAATAGTTTATTATTATGTGATGTTATTATTATTATTATTATTCTATAGCTTATTATTATGCATATATTAGTATTTTGCTGATGTTGTTTGTTTTCACATTTTGTTGAAATTGTCTTTAATTACAATTACAATGGCTTTCCCTCATTATCCACCATGCACATTTTGTATTTTATAATAATGACAATAGAATAAGTCGCACTGCTCGGTTCTTGGCAATAATTACAATTCAAGGATATTTGTAAAATAACAAAAGACAGAGATAAATGCATGACTGTACTTAAATTTGTAAGACATTAAAGATTTCAGATAACATTTTCTGTCTCTGTTTCAATTTGAAGGTAAATTTGGATTGAATTCAGCAGAATTTTCGATTGTCATCGTTAGCCGCAAATGCTTGGTAAAATTAATTTAATTTAATATTTACAATAATCAGTGATTTGTCTTATGTTTATTTACAGAAATGTTGAATAAACACATAAATTATTTAATTTAATTAATATGATTAATGTCATATAAGACAAAGTTCTGTATTTGATAGAAATTATTTTTCTTTTTATTTATCTTAAATGTAAAATTTTAATATAAAAAATATTCGTGTATTTAATTGACATTTTTGTTAAAACTTGTAGAAAATGATTTATATTTTGGTTAGAATATTTATTTGCAATTTAATGTAGAACATATCTGTGCATTTTATTAAAATTTTTTTTTAAGAAAATGTTTTAAATTTTGAATAGAATATTTTTTGGTTTTTTTTTCATGCTATATTTCTGCTTTTTGACGATTGTTTGTTTTAAGTATTTTAATGTTAAAAAAAAGGTTTTTTTGCCTTTATTTAAAATTAAATACAATATAATATATTTTCTTTTAGTGCAAAATGTTAAGGCATAAATATTACCAACCAACATATTATTTTAAAAATATGTGATATTTATTTAAGTATTTAAAAACAAAATTGTAGCAGCATTTAACTTTAAAAATGTGTTAAAATTTATTTAAATATTTAATAACAAAATTGCATAGTTGGGGAATGTAAATATGCTTTCTGTTTACTCAGAAAAATTAATTGAAGTATTTTAAAGTTTAATAAAAAGTTTCTTTAACTTTATTTCAAATTTAATGCAATATACAAATTTTTCTTTTAGTGCAAAATGCTTTAGAATGAATATTACCAGTCAACATATTATTATCAAAAAATATGTATAATTTATTTAAATATTTAATAACAATATAAACATAGTTAGAGCTTGTTAATGTTCTTTCTGTTTTCACAGGAATTTAATATAAATTTTATTACACTTTTAAGTAAGTTTCAACTTGTTGCACATGCCCCATGCAATGCACAGGTAACTTTTCTCAACACAAATTCCAAGTTATATTAAAGCTAAATTTTGTTTCATATGTTGCAGTTGGGGCACGTAGCAAAGGCAAATGCCACATTTGAATGGGGCTCCTAATATGCCATCAATGCTGGCACAATTTGCCACACAATGTGCTGACTGATGGGGGATAACCAAGCCACCTGGCCAAGGCAATACGCCCAAACATATATATATACTCTATATGTATGTAGATATAACCTACATATAGAGAGAGATGGTTTTTTTTGTTGTTGTTGTTGGCCTTCTACTATATGCAATTTTACGGGCACGTAAGCAATGGCAACAAATTTTGCACACCTCGGACAACTGGCCGGTAAAGTCCTGGCAAAAGGTCCTTTCTCCCATGCAAAACGCGCATTTTGAGTTTCGAAAATGTTGCATATTGCAATGTGAAATTGATTTGGTCAGCAGTTTGCTGCATTTTGCTGCATGTTGCAATGAAATATATTTGAATGGATTTCGTTTAGGGATGTGCTCGTCTGTGGGATTTGATCTGGTCATCATTTTAATTACAATGGGCTTTTTGGTAACTCGGCATCCTTTTTGGGGATATTCAAACCTACATATATATGCATATTGCATTTGCCTCATCAGTTGTTTTGGCCACAGTTGTGGCTGGCCAGTTGTATTGCAATTATTTACATTCGTTTTTGGCCAAATGCAACAAATGGCATACAATATTTGCCATATCTAAATAATTGACAATATGTATTGGCATTGTTTGAATAATTTTTGCTGACATTTGACATTTTTATTATTTATTTGATTTGGCAATTTTCAGACACAGTTTTGTGGCAAACATCTTTAAGCTACAGACTTCTAAATTGTGGTTGCATCTTCTGTTGCAAATGTGGCACGTTTTACTAGCCCTGACATTGATGTATTTTTTTTTATTAAAAATGTTTTCCAACCGCATATAAATCACAGTTGGTGCCATAATCTACTTGAATCAGTTTTGTGCAATGAAATTTTGTTTTTTCAAAGAATTTGGCATTTATTGGGCGTCACATGGATTTATGTGATTTTCTATTTTAAATAGTTTTTATAGACTCACAAGCAAAAAATATATAAATTTAAATAAAAGCCTTTATTTGGTTTGTTCTGAGTTGTTTTCTTAATTATTAAATATTCCTTGCACTGATTTATAAAACACTTTAATTTCAATAATTGTTTTAGACAAAAAGGCTGCTAGTTCTATAAATAATATTGTAAAACAATCAATTTAATCAATTAGTTGATGCACTTCAATCTACATAGACTTAATCCATTTATTTTATGGCATGCCATTTTGTAATGTTTCTTTTTCATATTTTATTTATTTTTCTTTTTTTTGTGTAATGCGTGTACATTTTGCATAGATATTTTTGCAAAACGATTTTGATTTGTGCGGCATGTGTTTGGCATTTTGTTTTTAAGTGCACAGCAGCAGCAGCAGCAAAGTAACAACAACAATAAAAACAAAATACATAAACAACAACTAAGTTTTCTGTTTTCTGTCCAACAAGCGTGCAATATAAATGGTTATATCGATCATACGAGCATAAACAATTTTCTACGCTGCACTTTAAAAATCTAGCAATGCATTTATATTTTTTTTTTGTAATCGATTTGGAAAGAGTTGAAATGGAGTATGCTGGGTTTGTGTGGCAGCTATGGAAATTGGTATAAATGTAGCTAGAAAATTTACTTTAGATAAGGTATTAAAATACTTAAAGCAAGTTCAGTTTAGCCTTCTTTATAAGACATTAATGTGATAATAATTAATTTAAAAATAATAAATACACGCCACAGCTTTATAGCTTTATGAAATTTTAAATTAATATTTTAAGTTTCTTGTGATTTTTTGGGGAACTTTCTTTAGATTGAAGATTGAAGAAAAAGCTAATGTTTTATTTAAGAACATAATTTGCGCTCGAGTCGACTAAACTAATCTGCCAATTTTAAGTTTTTTTTAAAAAAATTTATTTAAAAATAAATATAGCACGCGTAGTTCCGCCTTGTAGAATAAAAATCAAGTATATAATTGTCGGGAAAATAATCTATAAAATAATAATAATATATGATCAATTTATACTCATTTATTATACCCATTAAAAATGGCTAAAAGGGGGGCTTAAGAACACTGAAAATATAGCTAACAGGCAGCAACTGCTACCTAAAAAAATATATATAAATTCCTGATCAGAATCAGCAGCAGAGTCGATCTAGTACTGTCCATTTTTATGTTCTATATAACAGCGCAGATCTCTGGGAATATAAAGAACACAATATGTGTTTGCTGTGTAACCACAGTATACCGCAATCGGGCATACTCTACTATAAACCCTTTTATATCTTGTTTTTTTTTTGGGGGAAATGCGATTCGTGTTCGCCTTTTGCCGTTGTCCTTATGCTGTGCTAGAAATCCTTTTTCAGCTGTGCCGTTTTTTCCAATCAATAAACAAACAAATCGGCGGCCCATCTATATATATTTATACCAGTATGTGTTCTATATATATATTGAGTATTGAGAACTGTGAAGCTTCTGCCCACGCCAGTTTTGCATTTTATTTGCATTTTTACCTTGTCGCTTGTCGCATTAGATAAACAAAAAAATAAAAAAAATTTTGTATTTTGCCAGAACGGGTATATCCTTTATTTTTTTTTCTGTTTTTTTTTAATACTTTTTTGTGTCTATTGCACATTGCATAAAATCCCAAACGTTTACATATTTTTGTTGAACTGCCAGTTTTTATTTTTTTCTATTTTTTTGTAGTTTATTTTTTTTTTGTTTTTTTGTGTTTCTTGTTCCGAATTTGCCTTTTCTTTTTTTTTGGTCACTTTTTGTGCTTTGTTTTTATTTTGGGTTTACGTTATTGTATCCATTTATTTGCTTGCGGGGTTCTAATTTTGCTAGTCATACGAAAAGTTTTTTGCCAATTTGTTGCATTTTGTTGACAATTTAGTGACATGGATGCAAAAAGCACCCAACCCCCCCTTTCGTGCCCTCTGGTACAGCCCCTGGGCAGCTGTTGGCTGTTGGCATAGTTTTGGCTTGTTTTCACTTTTTTTTGGTACTATATTCTGAACTCGGGGACTCCCCGTAGTTGTTGACTTTGAGTAGCTGGCAAAAGTTCAGTTTGAAGTTTGTTAAACAGTTGGGCGTTTGCTACAATTTGAGTACGGCAAAGTACGAGTCTATCTGGTTGGGAATTGTGATTTTTATATATATATATTGTATATATATATATGTTGTTTTTTGTGTTCCTCTGCTGACTCGACTGTCAGCAGCTTGTTCTTTGATTATACATTTCTGGTTGACTTGCAAAATGTCACCATAGAATGAGCAGCAGTTAAATTGAACTTGTTCTGTGTTATTTTATACTTTGCCAAAGGGCTCATTGAGTCTTGTGAAACTGAGAAAACCGGTGTAAATAGCCTGGTAACATAGGAAAATATTTTTAGCACATATAGAGTTTATTAATATAATTTGAAAAATATTAATTTATTAAATTCTGTGTGCTTTTTTATACTACTTATTGGGGTGAAGTATAATTAGCCTTTTAATTTGTGAGCATTTTTATAAAAATCTTTAAAAGTGTATTAGATTTTGGGTATTAGAAAAATAGCTAAACTTTTTTTTACCACTCAATTTAGACAGATTTCTACTAATATTTAAAAAAAAAAATTTTTTTATACTTTTTCTAGAATTGAGGTATAATAAACCTTTCTTTTCTGAGTAATTTTATAAAAATCCTTAAAAGAGTATTAAATTTTCGGCTCCCCAAAATATAGCTGCACATTTTTTTTAACAACTCAATTTCGATAGGTTTATACAAATAATTATAGATTTATACCAATATATTTTTATTTATATTTTTCCTAGAAGTGAGGTATAATAAACCTTTCTTTACTGAGTAATTTTATTAAAATCCTTAAAAGAGTATTAAATTTTCGGCATTCCAAAAATAGCTTCCAAATTTTTTTACCATTCAATTTTGACAGATTTACACTAATATTTAAAATATATTTTTATTTATATTATTTCTAGAAGTGGGGCATAACAAACCTTTTTTTGTGAGTAATTTTACAAAAATTCCTTAAAGGAGTATTAAATTTTCTTCAACCAAAAAAAAAGCTGCACATTTTTTTTATCACTCAATTTCGATAGAATTATACTAATATTAATATATTTATACTAATATATATTTTTTTAAATTTTTTTCTAGAAGTAAGGTATAAAAAAACTTTAATTTGCATGTAATTTTGTAAAAATGTCTTAAAGAGTATTAGATTTTCGGCATTCCAAAAATAGCTTTCAATTTTTTTTACCACTCAATTCCGATAGATTTATACAAATATTTAAAATATATTTTTATAAATATTTTTTCTAAAAGTGAGGTATAACAAACCTTTCTATTTGTGAGTAATTTTATAAAAATTCCAAAAAGAGTATTAGATTTTTAGCTCCCCAAAAATATCTGCACATTTTTTATCACATAATATCAATATATTTTTGCTTATATTTAAAATATATTTTTATTAATATTTTTCCTAAAAGTGAGGTATAATAAACCTTTCTTTTCTGAGTAGTTTTATAAAAATCCTTAAAATTTTATTAAAGCTTCTGCAACCCAAAAAAAAAACTTCACATTTTTTTTAATCATCCAATTTCAATAGATTTATGTTTATATTTAAAATATATATTTTTATTTAAATTTTTTGCATTAGTGGGACACAATAAATCTTAAATTTCTGGCCAATTTATTAAAAACATTCTAAAAAGCGTATTAGATTTTCTGCAACCCAAAAAAATAGCTGCACATTTTTTTTACCACTCAATTTCAATAGATTTTTTTTTTGTTGTTTGAGCAAATTCCAATTAAATTGGTTTAAAATACCATACGCCACTTAATATTGCCAATAAATCAAGTTTAGACGCGCTTCTCTGAACTCTATTTAACTGTCATGCCTTAATGAAACTTTACAGACTGCAACCATTCGAAACTTTTCAATATTTCCATTTCAATTAATTTTTATTAAAGAAGAACCTTTTTTTTTTTTATAAATTTTTTGTATTTTTTGTATTTTTGCAACTCTGGCATTTACCCAGCTACCTCTTGTCGAAGAAATCAATAGCTGGCTTTGTTAACTGAGGCGTGTAATAAAACTTTTTGACCGGCAACAAAACCAATAACAACAACAACAACAATGTAAAGAACTGTAGAGAGAAAAACAAGCTAACAAAAATTGGCATATTAATTTCTTTATTCTCTTCTTTTTTTTTTTTTAACTTGTAGCTCTGCTTTAATAAAGTTTCTTTGGGCGAAGATGCTTTATTTTAATTATGCACTGACGGCAACAGATTCTCTGTAGCTGGTTCCACTTTTAAGTTTTGTTAATTAAATTAATTAAGCGGCCAAGCAATTACGCAAACTGTCCCCAACAGAATAACTTTCTTTTCTTTCTTTCACACTGCATACAGAGATAATAGTTAATAGTGTGAAAAGCAGAGATCGGGCAGGAAATCGGACGGGGGGATTATAATGAGTTACGCTTAAATTCACGCAGGAAAAAATGCAAGTTAAAAAAAGAAAAAAGAATAATAAAGTTTCAGTAGAATTTCCGCTTGAATAAATGAACTCTTTAGTAACTTTATATTTTTTTTTAGCTTGGGAGATGTTAAGTTACACATTTGCATCAAACTTTTGTGATAATTTGAATTAAAATTAAATTTAAATTTAAGTCGCAATTGTCTTAATATAAATTAAATAAATAGTAAGTTCTAATACAGTACCTTAATCAAGTCTAGTTTTAGGTTATCCTGATTATTTCCTTTTCCATTATTTAGTTTCATTTTAAATTGTTTTCAAACAGGCCAAAAAACAGCAAATTCTATTTTACTCAAATTCAAAGCAACACCTATTCAGCAACATTTTACAATATATTTAAAAAAAAAAAAAGAAACTTGATAGTTTCTAACTGGCTCCATAATCATTGCATGTCAATCGATAGAGTTTTGTATCCTTTTGAGCGTGATTAGAGGAAAACTTTTCTTTAGCTTTTACTTTGCTTTTTCCTGGCTGACTGCAGCCAAAAATCCTTTTATACCCAAAAGCGAATCAATAGAGCTCGTTCTTGTTAAACAATCATGTACTTCATGTACGGTTCGGCTCGAAGACTCATCGACAATGTATTTTACAGCTTAAAGAATGAAAATATGTTGCTCTGCTTGCCGCTCTGCCCGCCACTTGCTGATTTTTAATTCATCAACATTTGGGTAAGGACGAGCATAAGAAAGGAGCATAACACAACAACGAAAAGTCGATACGATACGTCTTCGTCACAATGGGTGCCACCGTGGGTGAGCCTATGCGGCCACCTTTGTGCCCAGGCAAATGAACAGTGTGGAGACAAAGCAGCGATGCCAAACAAAAGGCAAACAATATGGACAACAACAACTACAAGAAAAAGGACATCGCCTGGCGTGGCGAGGGTTGTCAGTGCAGCAATTCGGCGAAGGACATGTCAATTTTCATTACAAACAAAAGCAACTACATAAAGTATACGCACCCCCCCCCCCCCCCCCCCCCTGTCCAACCGAAACTGCGCATCTATGTCAGGGTAAAAGTTTTTACCCCTGATTAAGGTGACTTTAAAAGCGGCAGGATCCCATCCAAAAGCCCAAAGTACGGCCCATAATTCATCCCGAAACTGACACAACCAAGTGGCAAAGCCAAAAAAAGAGAAAAAGGTGACGTCGGTTTTAGTTTTGGGCACGATTCAGTGACTCTCAATTGGCTGTGATTTGGTTGGATGAAAGCAAACAGCCATCAGCTGCTAGCAATGACTAGTTCTGAGTTAGGTTTAGTAGCTAAGATTAACATAATAATGGCTTAAATGAGGGAACTTAAGTGGGCATTGGTTTACACTGCGTATGCGTAATTGATGCAGGCTGATGCACTAAGAAAAAAAAGATTTTTTTTTAAGTATAGAAAATTTTTGATAGGAAAAATAAATTAAATTGAAGAAACAGAGTAGGGAATTCTACAATGAAGTGCAAATTTCTCACAGTATGAGTATATTTTCTATGATAAAAATAAAAGAAAAAAATGTAGATTTATAATCGGAAGTGTAAATTTTCTACAATATGAAATTCAGGTGTTTTATGTGTTTTTTTTTTAGGTGTTTTATAATTAATATAAGATTCATTAATATGCAGAAAAGTTTTCGATGCTCAATATGATTTTTTACAAATTAAATTAATTTATTTTCTCAACAAAAGTAAAGTAATTTTTTCATTTAAATTAAAAAAAAACTATTTTTTTATTATGACCATAAAATTAAAGATTTATTCCTTGTTCTGTAGAATAAGTTTCCTCAAGTTATCGGTATAAATTCGATTATGATAGAATACTTCTGCATTTAAACAACATTTTCTCCACTATTTTGATATTGAAATCCACATGGCATAGAACAATTTCTATAAAGCTATTTTATCCCTTTTTCCCACAAATTTACATCAGTTTTTCACTTTTTTTTGAGTGTAGTAGAAAGGTGTTCTATAGAATTTCAATGCATATTAAATACTTTCACACCCTTTGACACACATAAAAGCAAATGTATTGCTAAAATTCCTAAGCACATTCAATGCATTTTCACATTTATTTGTCGCATGCTGTTATTAACAATCAATATTCATATGCTTTGTTTGCTTACCTTTCTCTTCTCCCCCACTCTACATGCTCTATAAATGATTGCAAATTCTAAATTTTGCTTTATATGCATTTGTCCTTTGTTGATAGCTGTCAATATATATACATATATATTCTGTGATATTCTTTTGACATCACATGGCACTCACTTCAAATTGCAGACATATACTACAGTGAGAGCTCCTTTTTTTCCTTTCATTTTCATATATTAATATGACGAACTACTCAGACAACGTCTGTCCTGATCCTTTCATGCATCCTGGCAAATAGCACAAAAGCGGATAAGACAGCAGATTTTTGTCGCCTTTGAGTGTGCAGGGGGGAGCGGGCAGGTAGGGGGTATTGCCTAGACATTCATTTATGCAAGTTGCATGCCACACACACACACACACACACACTCGTACTACAATTTTACATAGTACATTCATTAAGTCGCTCTGTCAAGTCAGCGTAATGAAGCGATAAGCTGCTGACATATTTGCCAGGCGCAACCTCAATTCCTCAATGCCACGCCCCCAAAAAACACCATATATACAACGACAGCAATTACTACAGCAACAACAATTGCAACAACAACAACAACAAACACATTTCACATGCTAAAATCAACGTCAAAGTTCAACTGTTTGCAAATAATTTGGCAAAAATCGCTTGAACTGCAAAACATGGCAGAATATGCAAATCGTGTCTGTGTGTATGAATAGATGTCTATATACATATGTATGTGTATATGTATGTGTGTGTTACATACACATATGCAAAGTTTACGTTCAGCTGCATTGTTTGGCATACAAAATTGTATGCACCCACACACACACACACACACACACACTCTTATCGTGGGCGGGATATATTCGGTTCGCGTTTTTGTGCTTCTTGTTGCTTCACGTAACGGTACGCTGAGCATTTTGGCTATGCCATATTTCACAATCGTACCAAATACATAAACGCAAAAGGCAATGTCGCTGCCAGAAAGCAAACAATGCACAAAAAAAAAAACAAAAAAACAAAAAAAAAAAAATTGCCTTAACCATATGTCTACCGAGTCGAATATTAAATGCTCTTTGAAATTGTCTCGTTCAGCAATAAATTAGATAATAATATTATCAAATAATTTATTCAATTCAATTAAATTTTTATTCACTTTAATGTTGAAATTTTGGTTTACAAGTGGGGTAATAATATTGTTTCTATAAATAGTACAGGCGACTTTTTATAAACTATAATTAATACTACTATGTAACATTTCAGAGCGGGAAAAATTTATAAAATATTAATACATTCAGAAGTTTTTGGAGGCTATTTCTATAGCTAAAATTGATCATGAATTCCAACAGACAAATTTAAATATAATAAATTATTTAGAAACTTGAATTTCTACATTTAAAAAAAAGTTGCTTTGGTAAAGTGAAAATAATTGCGGAAATAAATTAATTATATTAAAGTTGTTTATTTTTTCGATAAGGTAATAAAATAGCCTATCATAAAACATTTTTAAATTTATAAAAACGTTTGGGAGTTAATTGTGGCAATTCAATTAAAAATGTTGCAAAAATAAAATATACCTATGTGAGAAAAATTATTTTCTTATCAATTGTGTTTACAAAATATAAAAACAATGTCAATATTAATGGGATATTGGAATTGTTTCTATAACATATTTTGCAATTAGTTTAATAAGGCCGTTGTGTTTCAATTTTAATAAATGATTTTTTATTAAAAAATATCCTCCTACTCTTCGGTACATTTTGTACCTTTATCAGGGAGTCTGTGAAAAAATTAAAAGAAAATTAATTTTTGGCAATTTCTTCTTGAAAACATTTTTTTTTTTTGTATCACTTTTAGATGAATTCAATTCAGAGCGCCTTGGTACAAAGTACATTTCTCGTTATTAATAATTTATTTAGATTTTATTTCTTTTTTGTCTAAATTAAATAATGGTAAAATTGGCAAGGTTTTTATCCAGCTAGATTTTCACAATTTAAATTAAATAATCATAAATGACTATTTTATATATTTTTTATTTGAATATACTTGTCTGTTAATATTTAACAATACTAACAGGAAATATTAATTTTGATAAAAATACGTTCAGTTAAAATTTCAGAAGTGCTGTCTGTAGTTGCTTAATAGTTCTATTAATCGAGTATTTACTCTACTTTCATATATTCTTTTTTTAACAACTTTAATTTAGTATTCAAAATACTTATTATGTAAATAAAATATTTAATTTAATTTTTTTCATAGTATTAAAACTCTTATATTTATTTGCAATTTATCACATTATTACCAATAAAATTTTAATCAAATTGCAATATTTAATTGCAAAATCATCACATTATTATTAACACAAGGTTAAAGCAAATCTATTAAATAATTATAAACAATTAAAAACAATTTTTTTTGGGCACAACTATTAAATAATTATAAACAATTAAAACATAATTTTTTTTGCCCACAAATATAAAGCAAATCTATTAAATAATTATAAACAATTAAAACATAATTTGTGTGGCGTCAATCAATAATTTATAAATGAGAAATTAAATTATTAATTTGTTTTTTTTTTTTCAATCATCATAAATGCATAAATAAACGAATTGAATACTCCAGCAGCATTATTATATAAATAAGTATTAAAATATATATAAATTTATAAATTTATTTGAATATATTTTCATCAAAAATCTTAAACAAATTTATCATAAATTGAGGAATTACTTTTTCTTTAACCAATTCGTATTGCCCTCAATTCGCGTAAGCGTATTAAAAACAGAATTCATCTCCGAATACATATCATCCTAACTTCAGTCAACTCTCGGTATCGTCTCGGCATTTTAGCATCAAATTTCGACTTGACGCTATTGCTCCTGCTCCTGCTGCTGCTCCTGATCCTACTCCTGCTGCTGTAGCCTACCAAATGCAATGCAATGGCATATAGAGGATGGATGCTGCTATTTGTGAAGCTTGTTTATGACATTGGTATGTATGACAGTTGCATTGCATTCAATCAATATGCACACATACAGCAAGATTGAAAGGCAGAGAGAGAAAGAGATGCAGTTCAATCATATGGCAACTGCCGGCGGGATGCCAAGAGCCTCCTTTCATATGTCTTCTGATGCCGTTTACTATTCTGCTGCATTTTGTGTCTGCTGCATACTTTTGTGCGCCTGCTGCTGCTGCCCCAGTTGCACCTTTGTATGCAACATGCCACCCATTGAGGCATGCACATTTTATGGCATTGTTCGGCTAAAAATTTTATCAATATGCGTTGCGTATGCCATGCGATTTTGCATACTTATGGCATGTACTAGTTCACACGCCCCTCTACCCCTGCTATTTATGCGTTGCTTCTACAAGTTCTGTTATTAATTTCCATTTCTATTTTTTATTCATTTTCTTTTTTTTATATAAACATCGCCTTAAGCCCCGGCATTGCCACTCGTAGAGTCGTACAACATCCTCTTTTGTGTTGCGGGGCGTGAGCATTATTCATGTTGTACGTTGTGTGCCTTCTCATATACCCTGACATTTCTTGGCAGCCAAAGTTGGTAAGGACTCTTGTTCCTTGTGCCTTGTATGCGTAATGCACGTATGCCTCATTGTTTGTGGGCGTGGCACAATGACCGACCAACAAGAGCCTTAAATGTTGCCCCTATGTTGCCCCTATGTTGCCCCGACTTGCAAAATGGTTTCTTTCACTTGAAATATTTTTGTGGTGTTTTCTTTTTGGTTTCCTTTTTTTTTTTTTGGGACTTAAGGAGACAAGTACTGAATTCTATCCTGGCAGCCTGCCACTTGACATTGTGTTTCGCATTACTTGCTTACATTTGTCACTCTGCCACACAGGCAACAGTAAGAGTCGAGTGTTGTTGTGTTGAATGTCTCTCAATGTTGTTGGCGGTTGCTGCCACAAAAAAAAAAAGAAATAACACTTGAAATGCCAAAAGACTCAGGGTCAAGGTGAAGTATTGGCAGTAAGTTGGGGAGACCCAAAGAAAAGTAAAAATTTCATTGCTTAGAACTTGGAAATAAAAGTGTTTCAATTAAAGTTGTTAATAAAAGTGATTCAAATAAAACTGTTAATAGTTTTTCAATGAAATTTGAATTAATATTTAATAGGCAATTGTATTTTAAAAGTTGTTTAGAGAGTATCAAAGATATTGTTTTTATGCTGAAGTCATTGAGTTAATGGAATATTTATTTATTATATTTTATATTCAATTTAGAAATTTTATTTAAATGTGTGTCTATTGAAGTCAATTGAAGTGTCTATTGAAGTCAAATTAATGACATATAATATATATTTTTTAATGAATTTAAAATGAGAGAAAATATTAGAATAAAATTTAAAAAGCTATGTATTAAATATTATAGAGTATGTCAGAGTTAAATAAAATATAATGGAATAAAAATTGAATTTAATAGAAGTTGAATGGAATAGAAAAAAAATTTAAATAATTTAAGAATTGAACAGGAGTAAAATAGGACTAGAAGAAGTACAGATTATAATTATAATAGTAATCAAATATAAATAGAATAGAAATTAAAAAGAAATAAAATTAAAATATAATTAAAAATGAATAGTTTAGAACATGCAATAACATTAAATTAAATATAGCAAAAAATAATAAACCAAAATATAAAAAAAAAACAGAATAAAATACACTTGCATTATTTATGTTTAAATGTATGCAAAAATTAAACAACAAATTTAGATTTTGCTACACAATTAAACACAAATGTATAAATATATTTTAAGACTCACTTTTTAAATTGCAAAAGCCAAACAGCAATAATACTAATTAATAAGTGTTGTTGTATTTAGTATCTTGATCAAATTGAATTACTACTTAATTAGAGTACAGCTTAAATTACTCTGTTCTTAGCCAAAATTAATTCGATATCTAGCTAATTATAACTTGGCCCATAAAAATGGTATAAGGAAGACTTTTGTTTTGTTCTTGTTGTTGTTGTTGTTGCTGTTTGGGCCTATTCTCTCGCCGTTAACGCATTTTAGCTGTTGGCCCGCTTCCTTTTTAACTCTTGAATGTCTCGTTATCCGCTCGTTTGAAAGGATTTTCTAACCCGCTTTTATCGGGAGACTCTGCCTCATTGTGGCCCCAAACTCTTTCAATGTGTCAGCCTACAAATCTTTTGTTTACTTAGCCTTTTAGGCCCCGCAGCCGCATTGTGCCACATGTCATGTTTAAGCATTACACATGTGCCACAGCCATTGCCACATCGTCAGAGAGGGTAGGTGTGGCATACAACAACATGCTGTTTATGCCACACACCCACACATATGTACATTTGATGTCTATAAATAAAGCCACAATAGCCGCACTCAAAATACAAACTCAAAGTTGGGCTTTCTCCTGGCTGGCGGCACGCGTTAATGTAAAAGATTAAATTCTTTTTCGAGGAATTCTTCAGACACATGAAAGTACACACACAAAGGGAAAAGGAAATGGTTGTGATATTTTCTTTTTTTTGTTGCCACGCCCACATGGACTACATTTGTGGCGGCTGCTTTCACTTTTTCTTCTCAATTTATTTATTTATTTATTTTTTTGTTTTTTGGTTTTTTTTTTGGCAACTTTTCCACTCATATTTCGCCTCCTGCGCGTCAATTTCCTATTTGTATTTTGACAATTTCTTTTCGCTTTTCGCCGTTTCCTTAGCTTTATTACTTTTATTTTCCCCTGACATTTTCAATGAGCTTTTGTTTGACTTTGTGACTTCAGTTTGGTTGCAGTTTGATACGCTTTTGGCTTGGTTTTGTTTCAGTTTGTTTCAGTGTGGTTCGGTTCGGTTCAGTTCATTTCAGGTTTGTTATATAAATTCTTTTTTTTTGAGAGAAACAAAAGGTAAAAGTTTCGTTTTCGCTTTTTGTTTGTGTTGAGTCTTTGATTGGCATTAAAAGTGTTATATGAGCTACGCATAAGTTTTAATAGCTTTGCCAAGAACTGCAGGCACTCATCAGTTCCAGTCAGCTCCAGAGTATTCAGTTTTCTTCTCTTCACTCTCTCTCTCTTCTGCCTACAATCTTTCATCTTGTGTCTCCTTGCTCCGTTGCCCGCTCCAAGCTTGAATGGGCATTTCGTTCATTTATATGGCACACGAGCCGTTGATGTCTCTGTCGTGTATAGTTTTCTTTTTTTTTTCGCCCAGTCCTCTACTGAGTATGTCTTCGTATACCCTGTAATTGAGAAATAATAGGGCTTATAAGTTATTTTGCAGTGCAGACATTTTATTGGAGTTTTGCAATATTTGTACATACTCGTATCATGGGAAAGAATAATAATTAATAATTTTCGTATAAAACTACAAATTTAACTAATCTAATTTTATCAGGAAAACCAAAAACTTTCTCATTAAATTTTTATTTACATTACGAATATTTTTATTAATTAATTATAATTTATAACATTACTTATATTCTATAATTCAAAAAGAAACTGCTATTTGAACCAGAGTTCAAACTTTTGAATTTTGGCGCTCATTTTAGCCTTGTCGATGTGTCGTAGTGAATGGCATGATATTGATACATCGGTAAACGCTACTGGCTCAACGATTGCTCGATCGCTGCGTTATCGACCGACCGCCACTTTTTTTGTAAAAACTCTCCAACGACTCTCCAAATGTGCAACGACTCTCCAATACGCTCAGTCACAATAAAAAGCAATAACCGTGTTATTACATTTGTTAAAGAGATTAACAAAACATTCTACCCTCAAAAAAGGTATTTCTTAGTAGCAACTACCCTATTTTATGCATTTTCTATTTGTTTGTTTGTTTTTTTTCTCTCTTGTTTTTCTTCTCTTTGTAATTGCGCTGTGTGACAAAGTTTCAGTTGATGCTTGGTCTTGTGCTTTAGTAGCTGCCATAAAATACTTAGTCTGTAGTCGATGCTACTATATATATAGTATAAAGACTGTCAGGGAAAACTCTGAGCTGAACGTTTGTTTTTACACGCTTTTCATGTTTATTGTTATGCCATCACCATCAGAATCAGAATCAGAAACCAAATCGCCATCAGCATCAAAAGCGCAGTAGAAAATGTACTGTGTAGTTAGTATTCAATCAGAGCTTAAATCGTTAAGACTAGCAGTAAGTAGTAGGTACTAGCTTTTTGGGTTATGACCTATAGAATTTCATGTGCTTTTAATTGCCGCAAAATTGCTGTTGTAATTACAACTATAAGCTTGGAACATTGATTAAAATAGGTCATAAAAATCTCAAGTGCTCAGTAAACCTGGTAAAATAAAAGTAGAAAAAAATTGAATATTTGAATTTGAAATAAGTAAAAAGAAATAAAGCTGCTGTCTCTATCAAAGTTTAAAGTGGCTACTAAAAGTATTCAGTCTGCTATCATATCTCAGAGACAAACGAAAACATATTGCAATCATATATAATATAACATAATAAATAACAATATATTATAATAAAAAAAAAAATAAAAAATTGACATGGCAAACGCGCATCGCGTATCTCAGCTTCAACTTTTATTTGAAGTCCTTGCATTGAAGTCCTTTCGCGTACGTGTCTGCAGTGGCAAAACAGACAATAAAATGTGCAAGTGAAACAACAATACAAGTGTGATAGAGATAGAGATAGAACATAGTCTAGTTGCCATCTTAAAACTGCAGCAAATTGCATTGAAAATTGCTGTAATACTATTTTTTTTAACAAAGTCTGTGAGGCAGAGAGGAGAGCGCACAATTTCAAAAATTCAAAAAGATTTTTCAGCATTCAACCCCCAAGAATAAAACCAAACAATAAAATGCCAAACTTTACTCATAAAATATTCAAAGATATTTTGTGTGTTACCCATTCATTCACTTGGTATATTACTTTATTTTTCTTTGAATTATATATATATACAAGTTTATATACAAGTTTATATAGAATCATGTTTTTAGCCTGTTCGAGCGTTATGACTAGCATATTGTTTGCATAATTTTCATTGTTGTTTGCCGTCTTTATTGTTAGTTTTCTGAATGCTGTAAAGAGTAGCAACAATTAAATTGGCAAAAATAACAAAATAAAGCAAAAAACAAATGAAAAACAACATTTTTTGACTTACCTATTTATAAAGAATAGTTGTGCAGTTAATTGGAAGGAATTCGTTTTTATTTTAAATGAATTACCTGTTAGAGAAACTGAAAATAAATTTAAAATATTTTTAGAATTTTACTTGATTTATAGTGCTCTTATAAAAAATATAAAAAAATTTTAAATTGCATTCCAAACATCTCACAGTCAATTAATGTGTAATATATGTTGCTGTTTCCCAAAAAAAAAATATAAAAATATAACTAAGCTATTTTATTATAGTTCTAAAAAGTTCCCAGAAGATTTTGTTTAAAATTTTAATAATTTTTATCGGGAAGCTATTTTAAATATGAATTGATTGTTAGATGTTTCGAATACTAATTATTATAATATTTATAAAAATATTTTGATTGTTTTAACCTAACTTTGCAGCCAATAAACAAGATTAATATTTAATAAATGATACATTTAATTTAATCATCGAGTTATAATAGATTTATTGTCATATTAATTATGTAGATTCTGTATAAACATATCTGCGCATTTATTTTTATTTTATTTAATAAAAATATTTTGAGTAAATATATATTCAATTTAAATTGCAAATTAAATAATATGAATTGTTAGACAATTGAATTAATATAAATTCTAGTTTATCTTGAAAATGCTTTAAAAAAAAACCCAATTCAATAAACATATTTTGAGTAAATATATATGGAAGCTTCAATTTAAATAATATGAGTTGTAAGGCAATTAAATTAATAAAAATTCTAGTTTATCTTGAAAATTGCTTCAAAAAAAATCCTTTTTAATTAAAACTACTTTGAGTAAATATATCTTAAAGCTGCAATTTAAATAATATGCATTGTTAGGCAATTCTAGTTTATCTTGTAAATGCTTTGCTAAAGTCCTACTAAACATATATATATAACATATATATTCTCATTCTTTTTTACCTTGTTATCTAAACATTTGCCATATATATTTCACTTGCTTTAACAATCATTTCCAGGCTTTTTCTTATGCACATGTCGGTTTTTGCTCATTTCCTATTGAACATAATAAACACTTCCGCTTGCTTGGCGCATATCCTTACCACATTTGCTCTCCCTGTCCCTCCTCTGTCCTCTATCGTTTGTGTATCCTTAAGTGGTGTAGGATGCAGATGTGCACACACACACACTAAAATGCATTTGCTGTTCCATTTGAAAGCCATTTGCGAGATTCGTTTGCTCTGACCGCAAGCAACAAATCAACTATAATTGTATGTGCAACATCAGAGATGACCATGTGACACATCCTGGCCTCGTCTGCATATCTGGGAGTATAAGTACTACTATCTGTATCTCTAGAATGTGTACTTTTGCTCCTGTCAGACATATAAACATCCGCTGCACTGAGTTTAATTAGTGTCACTTCTATGGCAGCAAAAGCAGAAGAGTTCTTAGAAAGGCCCAAACAGCAAGGACAACAAGCAACAAGTAAAATTAATTACACACTCAACAAAAAGTTGTTCCTCTTTTACATTTATTCATTTAGTAACCATCACTTTATTTTTATTTTTTTTTTTGTTCACTCAACTTTTATATATATCTTTTTGCATCTAAAAATTTTTATTTGCCAATTTGCTGTTGCTGTTGTTTTATTTGTATTGCCAACGCACTTGACATCGCCTGAAATGGCAAAACTCATATATGACCCAAAGCATATTTAATTTGACTCTCTCTGTGGCACATTACGCATACGCCGTGTGCTGCTCCTCAAGCAATGAGCTGCCAGTTGAGTGGCAGCTGCTCTGGCAACTGTTGCCTCGTTGCCTGGTTGCCTCCAGAATGTTGCACGCCTTCTGACTACAGAAACAAATAATAATAACAATATTACGTACGCCCCTCAGTTGGCAGCTTTCGAGTCGCGCCTCTTGAAAATTTAATGACAAAATGTCACATTAACAGACGCCGCGGATTTTCAGGGTAGCTTGAACATCATTTCAGCTGGTTTCAAATACCTTTTGCTGTTTTTTTCTTCTTTTTTTGTTGTTTGTTGTTGTTGCTCTTATTGTTATGAGCCCAGCTCCATTGTGCTTCATGACAGGGCAAACAACTGGCAAACCAACAAACCAAACTCCCACATAACAGTTCATTTACCCGAGTCCATCAGGTAGCTTATTTCGCGCTTCGTTGACTCAACTTCTAACTCCTGGACCCCCATTTCCTGGTTTTACTTAAACTCTCTCTCTCTCTGTATGTATTGTACATACGAGAGCAATCAAATGAACATATAGAAGTTTTATTTTATATTGAAATATTCGTAGCATGTGCATTTGATTTTATTTTGATTGATATTATTGTTGCTTGTATTTTCAGCTGATTTTTATATACTTACTAGTTAACTTCAATGAATAGAATTTACGTTAATTGAAAATTGCAATTAAAATGTTTATTTCATTAATCATCTAGTTTCTGATATATAAATTTCAATTTAAAAAAAAGAAAGAATAATAAAAAGTACATATTTATGTTACATCATTATTTTTAGCATTTAGTTTTTTTAGGGAAAGGAGTAAAACTAACATTTGTGCGCAATATTTAAAATTGTAAACAAAATATTTATTTCATTAAAAGTCTAGATTCTGGAATATGAGCATTTCCATGACCTAAAACTAAAATTTTCATAAATACTATATTTTTTTAAATGTCTTAATTTTTAGAAAATATTTGGTTTCAAGAATTTAGCTCAATTATTTTCATAAAATAATTTGGCCCAAAAACTGATAAATGATTTTTTCTTGCTGGTTTTATAGTCATTTTTTGTTTATATTTATTTTATATGTACAACATATGTTATGGTTGCACTTTTGCTATATTATCTTTCTATTAACATTAAATAAGAGAAGAAAAATTTAAAGAGACCAAACTAAGATTCAATAAAGGAAAAATTGTATTGATAAAATTGTCCTACATTCGTGAACCATATAAATTTCAATTAAACAATAAAAAAATTAAAATAAAATAAAATAAAAAATTTACAATTTTTTCAGATTTTTTTGTTAGAATTTGGAGTTTAATAAAGGGTTTAATGTACTCAAATTTATTATTTTAGGACAATAATTTTAAAGCTATTATATATTATAGTATTTAATCTGATATCTAGCTTTAAACTATGTCAACGGATATCTCTTTAAATACAAATTAATGTACATTTTATTCACTATCTGCCAAACTTATTTGACCCTTGCAATTTGTAAGATTTACCCAGGCAATTTGCTATTAGGACATTCGTAGATTTTGCTCTAAGTCACACTGTTCATTCATTAGCTTAATGCTGCAGAGATTCCACAGTTTTAGCAACAATTCGTATGCGACTTTTATTCCGACAACCCATTAGCTGCAGTTCAGTTAAATGTCAACAATTTTTTGCCACGGATTTACTTGTCCTTGTACTGACTACTGACTGAATGTTGTTGTCCCTTTTGGCTTACATTACTTGTTAAGTATTTGGCCAAAAGGATTGCGAGTGTGTACTCGTTGTACTCGCATGTTGTTACTTGTAGCCTGACTGTGTATAACCTGAGGCAACTCGCATAAATTGTGCAAATACATATATATATATACACATGCAATGATTTACAACTGATTTAATATGATAATTGGAAAACGCACCGGAGATAAAAACCCATCAACATTGTGGCATTGATGTCGCTTTAAATGCATTGACTTTTGTATGTGTACACGCCAAAGGAACAAACTGAATGAATTACTACAGACGAACATGCCCCCTTGCCACATGCCACACGACACCTACTCCTGACTCTCTATTCAGGCACTTGAAAGAGTCTACCAGCCCCTCTCTCCTCTCTCCTAGACCCTAGAACGTAACCACTTTGCGGTTTCACAAAGTGCGCGCTGGCGTGTGCTGTGTGTTTTTTTCCCATATATATATATATTTTTTTTCATTTTTCAATTTTCTACCGCGTCAATTAGGCATCTCCCCAACAGCTCCAACTCTCTGCCATTTGCCTAAGCATACCATCTATGTAGAACCCACCAGAAGCTACACCGTCTAGGCAAAAAAAGAAAGAAAAAAAAATAAAATACATAAAATGCTTGTTATAAAATTTAATGAAACCGCACACGACGCGAACATCGCACATTCCTTTGCTTTTTTCTGTATATTTTACACATTTTATAGCATTATATAGGGTATTACAATTTTGTTGCGACTTTTGTAACGCACCAGCTGCAAATATGCTTAATTCAGATTGCATTTTGTTTAATATGCAAACAATGATATTGTTAAATTGGTTATAAAGTATTTTATTCAGATTTTTATTCATTTTGTATATTACAAGTTGAGTTAGTGTAAAGTGATAGATTTTATTTTATAGACAAAACTCACATAGGTTAGAAGGTCTGTCTTTAAAAGGCCTTAAAATACCATAAATAAATAATAATTTTATTAAATTTTTTATGGTATGGAAACATTGAAAAAACATTGTTTTTATATCAGACCTATTGCAAATTGACTTAAACCTTTGAAATTTACATAATATAAAATAAAACTATTTAAAAAAAATTAATAAAATTTTGGGCGTCTTTAAATACAATTTTAAAATTGTGTAAAATTGTAAAAAAAAATTTAATTAAATAAAACTGAGAAAAATTAAATGTAAAAATATTTAGTTAAATAAAAATTTGAAAATTTATCAAATTTGTTTAATAATTAATTTTAAAGTCGCTAAAATAAAAGTTCTTGAATTGCCTATAGAAAATTTACAATTTCAACAATAAACATAATAATTGATAATTTATAATATACTATAAATAAATCTGAGGAAAATTTAATGTAAAAATATTTAGTTAAATAAAAATTTGAAATTAAATTAAATTTATATTTAATAATTCATTTTGAAGTTGCTAAAATTAAAGTTTTTACAATTTTAACAATATTGCCTGCTACTACATAATAATGTTACTATATCAAATTCGTCTATACTCAAAAGAAAAAAGTTCCACCTAAGAAAATAACATTTTTACCAAGTTTTATAGTTTATTCTACAATCTTATACCATTTTGTATCTATATGTATCTATATATTTAATTAAGAATTTTTAAACATAAATTTATATAGTATAGAGTATTTAAATTTAGTTTCAACTGCATTTCTCTCTCTGTAGACCTACAGAATTTTGCTGACGTTTGTGGCAAGGCGCAACCTTCTTAATGGTTTATGAATTTGCTTATCACGTATTTTTCTGGCAGGCCATATACTCGGTTGCCCCTCGCCAAATTAAATGGGTCGTACGTGTTTGCATAAAGGCAGCTCACAGCAGTGTCGAGCTATATCGTACGTATACATATATATAGTATAATACATATTTTTCATGCTGACTCCCTCACAGAAGCCCCCTTTGGCGCCCTGTCTATAATGCGTACTGGGGGCAGCTTCATTAGCCCTCGTCCAGCTGGCGAAATTGCTTAAGCTGCTCATGTCGCAAAAAAGGGACGAACTGGAACTGGAGATGGTTAAGGAAAAAACCTCAAGTAACTGGCAAGTACGTTACTTCATTTGTTTTAATATTCCACAAGTGTTTTCAGTGGCCGCCATGTAAAATTTATTGCAGCTTAACAATTGTGAAAAGTGCGCGACTTTTTTTTTTCATTTTGCTTGGTCGTTATAAACTTTGGATAAAGAAACTTTCGGCATAAAAAGGAAGAAAAAAAATTGCAAATCCACTACGAAACACACACAAAAAGTCTGAAGAGCCTAAAGTTTTCCATTTAATGCACGCTTGCTCAAATTCACTTTCATACTTTCATTATTGCCATGCGGGTCAGGATCCACTAAAAAAAAACTAAGCCCTTCTATATATATAGCTGCCCTACGGCATACCTAATTCACTTTTTTCCCAATTGACACGAATAAAAAGTATTAAAGATTAAATATAATTCAAGTTACAGACCAGACCGTGCTATTAACAGCATTATAACATTACAGGTTGACCTTTCTGTTACCATAACATTACTACTTCTGTTACAGACAAAATATTTCTGCTAACACTATATTAATATAACAGGTTGACCTTTCTGTTACCATAACATTATGACTTCTGTTAAAATTGCGCTGTTAATTATTTTATTTAACAGCTTCAAAAGCAAGCTGTGTGATTATTGTTTAATTGATTTATTTGTTACAAATCATAAATACTATTTAAAATTAAATATAATTCAAGTTACACAGAAAATAGTCCTGCTAACACTACATTAAAATTACAGGTTAACCTTTATGTTAACATAACATTACTACTTCTGTTAAAATTGCGCTGTTAATTATTTTATTTAACAGCTTAAAGTAAGCTGTGAATATTGTTTTATAGATTTACTTGTTAAAAATCATAAATACTATTTTAAATTTAAATTAAAACTTTTAAACAATAAAATGAACTCTGAGAATTTAGTGGAAAATACTTCAATGGAGGCAGAAATTGCAGTTGGCGGTCTAATGATTGGCTTATGGTTTATAATCTCTCTAAGTTGTTGCTGTGCCATATTTTGGCCAGTTTTTGGCTGTATTATATCCTATTTTAGTTGCCAGAAGCACTACGATTATGAATCAAAAACTCAAAAAAAGAAAACTGAGAGCTTCAAGTTTACTCAAGCAAAATAATTAAGTTCTTCTACTAGTTGCAATAATTGTATAAACTGATTTATACACAAAGAAAAGAAATACTTCAAATCCGAAAAAAGCACTCTAAAACCATTTGTTAAAACGTCTTTTATTTAGCATACTTAAGAGATTGTGTAAGCATCATGTTATTTACTTTGGAAGTGGTTCAAAAGTGGCATACCTAATACTTTCTTTGCTTTGCTCATTTGCTGCCTGACCAAACAATTGAGAAACCGAACCTAATAGAGTTAGATAGATTCGTATCTTTTTTAATTTGGCTGCCCTAATGCTTGTTAGCTAGCTCATTAAAAAGTCAACCAGACCGCCAGCAAATTGTCTACTTAAGTAAACCCCATTGCAAAAAATGCTCAAGGAACAAATGACAATGCACAGAGTGCAAAAAAAATACAAAAAAAAGGGGAAAGTCCCGGCAAGCACGTTCCTTGTAAAAACGAGTGCAAAATTTTAAAATAGTTGCGAGTTCTTGAAAGCTTGTCTTAGACCGACTCGCAGCTTCTTCGACGGTTACTAAGCCAGTCAGTTAGTCAATCAGTCAGTAAGTCAGTTAGTCAGTCAAACAGTTATCTTCGGTTCCTTGGACTATTTAGTTGTTTTGTGGCTTTTACACAGACAATTTGCCAAGGCTAATAATCAGTGGCAGCTGGTAAGTTAAGATTTTAGGGTCCTAAGTCAACACACAGCCGCACATTTGGCATTTCCCTTTTAGGGATAATACAAAAAAAAAAAAAGAAAATAGAAATAGAAATTTTAGGCAAGCCAAAATATGGTTAAGTGATTTTAAAAGCAAACTTCCCATGCCACAGATGATCCCCCTGACGTTGCAAAATATTATACATAAGTATTGGACTCTTAACTGGTTTTTTCGGGTGAGAGTTAAAAATATTTGCAGCAGCAGCTTTTACTTTTCCATTAGTGCAAAAATTTTTGTTGAATGCATCCCCAAGGTAACCTTTGCTCGTATTTCTATTTGCCTTCCTGTCTTGTGTCCTTGGTTGAGATTGTTGTTGTTGCTTTTGCTAGCTAGGTTTTTAAAATCCATTTTGAAGATATTTGCTCAATAGCTGCTCCAGCAGCAACTAGAGTATACAAAAATAAAATAAATCCAGAGAGTCGCATTATGAGACGACAAAAATTGAAAACTAAAGTGCACTTCTGCGCCATCCACGGAAAGCACACGAAAAGACAGCGAGACAGTTGGCAAATATTCAATTTTTTAGCTTTTTTTTCGTAGACGAAACCAAACACCGAATGCCCACTAAAAATATGGAGAATAGTCCTTCTCGTTAGCATTTCGATTCAAGCAGACTTTTTGGTGGTGCAAATATGTTTTGGGATATGAATTTCACCAAGAGCATTTGAATTTTTAGTTCATTAAATGTAGGAGCAAATGCATGCCACTATGGTAATATATTGGAATATTAAATGTAGATTGAATTATGTATTTATTTCCAATTTAATGCAGATAGAATTATGTATTTATTTCCAATTAAAATAAATATAGTTACAATAATTAATTTTAAATTATAAAACATTAATATTGTATTGAAATTTATAGACTTTATAAAAGAAAATTTATTTAAAAATTCAAAAAGCGAGTGCAATTATATGCCCAAACAATGTTGGCAAATTTATATAAAATTAGAACACAAAAAAACGTGTAAACATTAACTAATTAATTCGGGAATTTTAAATGCAAATAACTAAAAATTCCAAAGCAGTTAAAAAAATTATTTTAATTAAAATGCTATAAAAGTTTTAACTATTTCATTTTAAAATTACTTTACGACTTTATCTACTTGTAAAATAATTATTTCTATAGTAGAATTAATATAAAAAATATATTTTATTCTCCTTGGGAATTCTGAAAATTAAATGGCAAAAAAAAACTCATCTGACGAAAAGCATCTTCCTCGCCGATTCTTAAAATTTCTATGAAGTGCTATGATTTTGTGATACCAAATATTTTTTTTATAGCTTTATAATTTTAAATAAAGAAAAATATTAAAAAAAAATAGAAGTTTGGGCAAAAAATCATGTCGAAAAGCGCCTTCCTCGGCGATTCTCAAACTTTCAAGGGAGTGATATGATTTTGTCTTGACAAAAATTTTTTCCATTTTATATAATTTTTAAATTATAAATAATAATTTATATGCATTATTTTCATTCTAGCCCATTGTGCCGACCATTAGTGTGTTCAATTTGAACAGGAAACGATTTGGCCTAGGTAGGCAGCGGCAGCGGCACGGCACACGGGAAGGAGCTGGAGTGGATGCGCCGCTGTATGCCAGGACTACATGGGTACAAGGATATACGAGTATGCATACATATTTAGGAGTAGTTGTTTATTTGCTGAATTTGGTTTTTGGTGCCACATGAGTGCCACTTGTGGCACGCGCCATTTTTTTCTGTTTTCAGCGCTACCATTTTTGGCGACGCAAATAACGAGGCGAATTTTGCATGGATGCTGCGTGGCAAGTGTCTAATACGCCCAGGGGACCTATATGAGTTCTGTCAGGACTCTGGACCAGGTATACAAACAGGAATGTGAGGACTTACAGTTTGTCAATCAATGGGCAACTTTATGGCGTTGTTTCTAGCATCATCTGACTGGATTTTGGCATTGAAAATGCTGAAATGAAGCTGATTGATTGACAATATGCGTAAGCTGACAGCTTGGAGAAATGCGTGAAGCGTGGTTTCATTGACACACATATGATTAAAGTGGCTGAAGCTGTTGACAAAATGACAAATCATTTTATTACAACATTCGATTTAAATCTACACTTTGCCCAACTGACAAATAAGTGAAAAACAATAGGTAATTGATAAATCTAACAACTCTACTTAAAGTATTTTCTTTTTTTTTGCATAATTATGATTGCAATTGAATCGAATCGTTATTCAAAATTCAAGTCTTATGCAAAAGTTGCTCCTCAGGCAATTGTCATTGGCTGAAACTCATTTGCGTTGAAGAAAATGATGCGTAAACCATTTGATGTTAAATTAAATTGTTTGATAAGAGCCAAATTTCATTTCGGGAAATTGGAAAATGGCAAATGGTTTTTGACATTAGCTGCGGCTAAAAAAAAAAAATTTTCTTTTGTCTTTTGCGTTTTCAATTAACGCAATAATGGCAATTGAAGTATTTCCTTAATGTCAAACGGAAGTTGAAAATTTAACTTAAAGTTTGTATTTTTATGTTGGCTTTTTAGGTAATTTAATAACATACTTAAATATTAAAATTACATTTAAGATCAATTTTATATTTATTAAGCATTTACTTATTAGCTCAAATTTCCAATTTTGGCACTTTCGCATTAACTTAATTGCATTTTGCATAAAGTAAATATTAAATCAAATATGCAGCTACTTGCAAGATTGTTTCAGCCAAACAGGAGTTAAGAAACATGATTTATAACTTTTATATTTCATTATTTTTTATTGCACTGCATCAACTTGACTTTTGATAGTTTACGTGGCGTATGCGTCATATAAGCAGCATTTGTATGCAGAGTTCGCGGTGTGCCGCGCTAATTGTTTAAAGCACATAATTATGCAGCCAAAAAGCGTACACACACACACACACACACACAAAACAAAAAATCACATATACAAGAACACATGCGTAATATGCTAATATATCATATTTTTTAGGTTGTTGCTGTTTCTCTTTTTTGGCGGAGGGAATGTGATGGAAAACTCTTTGCTGCAGAGCAACTTCATGCCAGGGCAGACATGAAAAATGCAAAAATGTAAAACAGCGACGCCCCGCCCACCCCGCGATTTCCACCTATATATGGCATATATATATGTATGCATATACATAATATATATGAGCGTGTATGCGTGCTGCTATAAATTTAGTCAGGACCCACATTTTGCCGGTCTGTCTGTCGGTCTGTCTGTTTGTCGGCCTGTCTGTTGCTTGGTCCCTCGTTCGTCTCACTTTGTTACACTAAAACAAAAGGCGACGCAAAAACCTCGTTTTGGACTCTTGAGTTGAAAATTTGAAAATTAAATGAAGTCAGTGACTGTGTCAGTGACGGAAATGAGTTTGCCATTTTGGATGATGCCATCTCGCCCTCAACCCTGCCCGCCCCCCACAGGACATTCTATATGCTGGTTTATCTACACACCCAAACACACACACACAATCATACATAAAACAGTTAACGTTGCATGAAGCATGAGGCAACCGGAGTATTTATGACTTTTGAAGTTGTATATGTATATGAATTCATTAGCATTTGGCATTTGCATGAGAGAAAGCTCTACGCAGAGATATTCTCACATGTACATTGCTTGGAAGCACATCAATCATAAACTATGTTAAATGTTAAGCGATAAATTCATCGTGTTCAATAGGCAGGGGCAAGTAAATGCTATAAATGCTACAAGGAAGAGAGACAGACAGACAGGACATTAGGACATGGGGCAGTTAACTTGGCACTCAAGTGTTGCAGTTGATTGACCAAATTGAATTGTGTTTTGTGAATGATTTCGACTTGGCTTATTCAGCATACGCTATACACTAAGTTAAATGCATTAGTTACACACTCTGACCACACCAACAGAGTGTATCAGGTTTCTGCAAATAGACAGCCAGTGAATGAATAAGGCATCAAATTGGCTAAAATAAATGTATATATATTACTAAAATGAACAATTAGCTAGATTTGACTTGTTAGCCAACTTGATGCTTTTAATTAAGGGTTTACTTAATGGTTCAATAAAACTAACGAAGTACTTAAATGCTGCACAACTGTGTGGTAATAAAATATATATAAGAAAATTTGTTACAGAGACAAGCAATGTTTAAAATTAAAGCTCAAATATTGTTTAACAATTGCATTTAAAGATATTTTAATTAAAAATGCTAGTAACTTTAGTAGTATGTATTTAGTAATTCAATAATTCGTAGTTTATATTTAAGTAAGATCTAATATTAAATACAAATTAAGAGTTCTATGCTACTTAAATATATCAAATTTAATAAGCAATTATATAGTGTAATACAATTTATAACATATCTTCAATATATTGGAATAATTTACTTTACTTTAATTTACTTTGTTAAATGAATCTTCTCTAGTAGAAAACTTAAAAAAAATGTGTAATTCTTATTTTGTAATTTTAAATTAAATATCTAATTTTAATTGTACTTATGTGATACGGCGCAAAAAAATATAAATATAATAAGTAATTTTAAGGATAATAAATAAAATTTTATTAAGGATAATAAATAAATCTATAAAATACTTATTATATTTATATTTTATTGCGCCGTATCACATAAGTACAATTAGTAGTTTAGCGACTTTGGCGACCGAAAAAATTAAATTTCCGAACTTCGGCTAACAGCAGGGTAACAGCCGAGTAACATGAGGGTGACGTCAGCTTAACAAAATATTATTATTTTCAGCAGCCTAACAGCATTTTAACAGCAGCAAGGGAAATACTTTTTTTTTTAAAAAAAACCTGGAAATCTTTAAAATCCCACCCCCTGGGAAATAAAAAATTCACTTTTAACCTTTATATATTTTGTTAATTATTTTAATTTATTTATAACTAATTATTTATTTTTTCTATTTATTCCTTTTTTTTCTAAATATTATTATAATTATAATTATTAAGTTTCTTAATTTTAAAATTTTCATTATTCTTAAATAATATTATATTATTTGTAAAGTATATATCATATTTTTTAGTTTTTTAATGTATAAACATAAGCTCGAACATATTAATGTATACAAGTTAAATTCAGTAAAATTATTTGAAATGAAATTTTTATATAAGTCTATATAAATTAATTAATTTATGTACACAAGACAGCTAAATATAAATAAATTGAATATGATTTTAAGTGTGATTTATCAGCTTTAGCTCTTTCTAAAACTATATTTCAAATGTATCTGTTTGTATTGCAAGTTTTGCAAGTTTAGCTTTGAAGTTATCATTAGGTTAAAGAAATATTAAATTTGCTTAAAATGCTTAGCAGCAAACTTTTTAAATTCTTAATATTTCAAGCAAAAATCATTTACGCTTTATTTTCTTAAAGTTTGCTATTTGTATTTGATATCAGAAGCTGAATATATTTTACTAAGTTATGTTCAACAGAGGTTTTACATTAATTTCTTTGGAAGTAAGGTCATGAATAATATTTATAACTTGATTCCAGGAACACAGTTAAAAAAAAAAAATAGGTCAGAGTCAAAGATTCTATTAACTTTTGCCAAATGATTTTTGCTACAAAATAAGGAAGCTCTCTCTGCCTGAATGCGTGGCTAATGAATAGAATACATTTTCTACAAACATTTTGCCAGTCGAAAAGTCGTACAGAATGCGCAGCACTTAGCAATTATTCCTATTTGGATGTTTTGAGTGTTGAAATCCAAGTTAAAAAAAATTGAAGAAAATTCTTGCAAATTGTTTGATGATATTTGTGCTTGATTTTGATTTTTTTTGTATCTTTAGCCCTTGCCCAGAGTCTTCTGCTTTTTATTCTGGCTCTGATTCTGGCTCTGACTCTGACTCTGGCCTGTTGCCATTTTTGTCTGTTTGTTGGCGACTTTATATTCCCTTTATTTGCTTTCATGCCAAACGCAATTTGCTTTTATTGAGTGCAAATATTTGTTGAATATTTTGCAATTTAATTTACAGCCATTCAGTCAGTCAGTCAGTCAATTGGTCGGTTCGTTTGGTTTTGGTTTCGTTTGGTTTGGTTCACTTCGATTGGAGGTTTATTTGGCCTCGTTGCGGGGCGCCTTTAACTGGCAAAACATATATTTTATGAAATGAAATTATTTCAATTTTATTATTTGTTTTACAGGTCCAATGGCTCTGATATGGTTTTAATCAGTTTAAAGCTTTGGCAACGCCACACGTCGCGGTTCAATGCACACATCCTATCAAAGCATATATTTTTATGGGCATTTTACTTTTAACAAAAAATGTAAATAAATAAATAAATAAAATTGAATATGTACATATTTAAATAATTAATATATATAAATGTTTGTACAACTCTTAGCTTTGAGCCTTTCCCAGTGCAGCAGCTCTTTTTTTATAATTTTAAATTGCTGATAAATAAGCCTTTATATTATATTTGAGCTTTAACATAAATTAAATTAATTTAATCTAAGGTCATTTATGCACAATTATCCTGGCTGCTTTTAGCACTATTTCTACTATATCCTACTTTTTTGGGCTCTACACTTGAAATACATTTCCTGTGATGCTGATGCTTGGCCTCCTAAACTACTCATAACTCAGGGCATCGCATTTGGCTAATTGCCAACAGCAGCAACAACTTCGACAAGGACACGACAACTTTTCAGGCCCTTCTGTTGCTTTAAATTAATGAAATCATAACGTAGACAGCAACAGCAGCAGCAGGAGCCAGGTAAATTACAGCTGATGTGAGAGTGACGGCAGCTACCCTTACAATTTAATTGCTAATTTTTTATATATATATTTTTATTTTTATTTTCCAGCCGGGTCTTTCTTCTCACCTGTGCCGCTGATTGCTGTTTGTTGTGTGAGGGTGCATATTTTTAAATTCCATTAGTCAAGTTTGCTGGCAAAGCTCGCTCGCTCGCTGCGTATACGTAATTCAATTTGCATTACAGCCCCGGTCCGGAGAGCCGAGCGGAAGCAAACTAAGCTAAATTAAGCTAAACTCAGACTCAGCTCAACTAAGTCGAAGGCGCCTTAAAGTCCTCTTCAGGCCATTGAGAACTTCTAAGGCCGTCGTGGCACTTGGTAGCAATGCCATTTGCCATTTGCCACATGCTTCCTATTGCCGTTGTTGCTGTTGCTACTTGCATCATCATCCAGCCAGCCTGTTGCAGCTTTTGAGGCGCCACACCAGCCGCCACTCGATTTAGCGTAGCTCTCAACTGGCTCAGCTGGCACGAACACAAATCTAACTAACTAATTGCCAAGTTTTGCTTGGCGCTATAATTGCTTATTACACGGCAAACTAGCTCACAATTCCATACCACTCCTCCACCCGCCACCTCTTCAAGTTTACCTCTACCTCTCTCCACCGCTTTCACCTCTACTTTCACTGCAGCATAACGTCATTGTCAATTTGCTGGCAAGTGGCGTGCCATGGCCTGGAAAGCCATTGACTCTAGTACGTAGTACCAGCTCAGTTACAGCAGTTCCAGAGCTATATCTATAATCGTGCCAGTTGCAACTACAGTTAACTACAACAACAACAACAACAGCCACGAGTTGCAAGTGCGGCAACAACAAAACAGCTTGCAGTGCCATTTTGATTGCATTAAATGCGAAAAGGGGAAAGCCTGAAGGATTAACTCGAACAGCAGATATCTGATACTCTCTCTCTCTGAAATTTAAGTAAACAAATTGAGTCGGCTAGCTGCTTGATGGTAAACGAAGTGTATCAATTGGATAGTCTTTTAAATGTTTAAAATTAATTTTTAGTTGTCAATTAATATTACTTTTCTTCCGTTTAACATATGTAAATTTTTTTTTTTTATATAATTTTGCTGTGTAACAATAATTCAAAAGCAAGTATTTAATATTGTTATTTAAATTTTACTTGTTTTTAAATTGTTTGTAATTTATTGTCAATAATTTAACTATCCCAAAAAAATTAACTGCAGATATAATAAAAATTGTTTAAATATCAATGAAAATATAATAACAAATTTACTTTGATAAAGTAATATTTTAAATATATTTTATCACATTTTTAATTGAGTTAAAAAAATTGATTTGTATTAACTAATTTGTATTCTCTTCACATTAAAAAACCTAAGAATTGTGTTGTAAAATGAACCGAAAGAAACATATTGAATATAGTTAAATATGTTCAATGATTTCAATGAAAATGTAATATTTTTAATATCATGCGCTTGTCAATTGAAAATTGCGATGGTCAATTGTAAGGGTACATGCCACATAACATATGTATTCTGTATTACGAATGAAAATATTACGTATACGCGCTGCTGCACATGGCATACGCGTATCAACGGAATAAGAAAAAACAGCTAATTAATTAAGTATTTACACCCAGCAAACACACACACACATACAGAGATAAAAGGGAAAAGGGATGGCAACCAAGCTGCAGCCATTGGCATTGCCTTTTACACTTCTTCCTTTTTGGGGGAAGCAACAATTGAGGTTAAGTGATTGTTGAGCGTGTAAGTGGCGCTCGTTAGTCCGCTGACAAGACGTGTTCATCAGAATGTGGCTCAGTCTGTTGGTGAGTCGGTTAGCCAGTCAGGTAGACTGTATAGCTACGTTCTGGCCAAGTTGGTTGCTTGGCATTAAGCAGACAAACGACCAGCAGTTAGAGAATGGCGCAAAACTCTGACAAACGAAACCCATTCGACTGGAGAGTCAACCATTTAAATTGACCATTTTTCATTTGCGGAAACCCAACAGGCAGCCAACACATTGTCCATTGTTAAGGGGGGCAGGGGCTAGGTGGGTAGGGGCGTGTCCATTAGCAATCAGCCTGACCAATCGACCAAATGTTGTGCAATTAATTAGCAACACGTTGTATGCCGTTGGGTTTAACCGAGAAATTAATTTTAAAATTCGCACTCACTTTAAAATGCCAAGCAGAAATTTGTAGCGTTATTATTATTTTTTTTTTTTGGGTTTAATTAAAATTCTTTTTGCGCTTGTCAAGCACAACAAGTTGTAAATTGGCTAAAACATGTTTTTAAAGAAAAAGCTGTAATATATTTTAAAAGTTTTAAAATATTGTCAATATATTTAATGAAAGCACAAGAATGCTGATAAAATATTTTAAAAGATTTTGTTAAGCTTTCAAATCACATAAAAACAAGTGTATTAAAGCGCATTAAAAGCTCACAGTTCAATGAAGTAATTGCTTAATGTTATCGGCTTTTTAGCAAGTAAAAATTAAAATATAATTTTGTTTCCTTTTTTTTGTTGCTATTGTTTTCTGTTCTGTGCCGAGGCGAGTAGCAAGGTAATTCATCATATGAATTACTCAAACCATTGTGCACACTGTCAATCTGTGTTATACACACACCCACACACACCCACACACACCCACACACACCTACACACCCACACCGGCTGAGTCCTTTTCCGCTGCACTGAGCTCATTTTTATGGCTTGGCTTGTTTTGTGCTGGCGGGCAAGTTGGTTGTCATCATCATCGTTATACTCTACCTCTATAACGCCATGTGTCTTATGCTTTTTTATTTCACAATTTCTTTATACATTTTCAACTGTAATCACATCATTTTACATCATATTTCATACTTCATCTTGTTCCTGAAGAGGAAGACGCACATCAACTCTGCGTTGTTTTTTGCCACTGCCTCTGCCTCTGCCTCTGCCTCCGCCTGTGGCACAATTCTAACTCGTTTTGTTCATAGCAACAACGCAGCTGTGTTTGTTTTCTTTTTGTACAGACTGTTGGATAATGGTTAAAGTAATGGTAATACGAATACAGCTACAATTTATAAACATAGTATACAGGAAATTACATTAAGCAGCGGCACAGATTTGACAACTTGACGCTAAGAGCCTTTAATAACAGGCTACAACTTTATCAAAGCCAAATGGAGTACAGAAAGGAACAGTAAATACAACATTAACTTGTTCATAATTATACAAAAGCATATCAAATTGAAATAAGCTAAATATAATGTCAATTAATTGTGCATGAAGCATGTAGAAGGGGAAAGGAATTTTATTTCTTTTTTTTGTTCATTTAATATGTTTTTTAATAACAATTTTTACCTAGCTTAAATGACAAATTCTGATTAATTATGCAGCAGATTTAATAAATATTGAATATGTTTATAAATTAATAACAAAATTGCAAAATTTACACTCAAGAAATAATATTAGTATAATAGAAATATTTTAATGCCAACAATTGATTATAATTTAGCAATATTTCCATATCATTAAATACTTTAATTAAAGCAACTTTCTTTTAAGGACTTTATGTGCATTTTTCTATAATATTTTCAATTTTTTAATTGGCATTCTTGATTTTAGTTAATTTTCCTATATTTTCAAAACATTGTCTAATTTATACATATTATATGCATTTTACACTCTGTTTCTTCCAGCTGGCGATTATTTAATTTGTTATCTGTTCATAAACAATAAAGCTTACCTGCTAACTAGATCATAAGGTGGTTTATGCTAACCATTAACGCATTCGCCGTTTGCATAACCTGCAGCTAAATGAGGTCAACATTGCGTATACGTAACATTTAATAATGCAAATCAATGCAGGCGCCACTTGTTGTTGTTGCTGGTTGTTGTTGCTGGTTGTTATTATTGTTGTTGTTGTTCTTATCCTGCATAAATGCAAACTATGCAAATTATTTTAATGGCAAACAAAATGCAACCACAAAGCCTCGAAAAGCAACCACTAATAACCAAGCAAAACCCACAACGAACCAGCCTAACTAACAGCACAGCCTATGCCAACGACTGAAGTATCCATTTTAGAGTAGTTTCACTGTCTAACCACAGTTAGATTCTACGCCCACAAGTCAGTCATAAAGTTAACTCTGAGCATTTATGCAAATAGCTTGGCATACACTGCGCCTAAGTGTGTTTGAATAAGTGTGTCTCTTTGCATGTGTGTGTGTTACAGTGTGTGTGTGTGTGTGTCATGCACTAACGCATTTGAAAATGTGTCATGCCAGACAGCAACAACAACAATAACTGAAACAACAACAATGAAACCTAACCACAACGAACACAAGCAGCCTCTACATTGGCTCTAATTTAGTTTCATTGCGAGCATTATTCTTATTTTTCCACACTGCCTCAAATTGCCTACTTACAAATTCAATTTCCACAATGATTGCAATCACTAAAATGTACTTGTAAATGGGTTAAACTACGCATATACCCTGTATTACAAAAGTGCTCATGTTTTAAGGTTAGTTGTATTTTATTTGCAGTTTGTTTGACTGAAACTATTAAAATAAAATGAAAAAACAAAAATATTTTATTTAATTTCCGAGCATACAAAAACTTCTACATAAAAATTTAGAGTTACCACATTAACTATATATTTATATATATCCTTTAAAATTTGCCTTTAATATACCCTATTTATACATTTAATGGCCACAGAGTATAAATACAGGGCACATATGTCAGAACGTATGGGAGAGAGTGTAGAGGTTCCTCAACAAGTTGAAGGATAAAATAGCGACAACAACACAACAACAAGAGGCAACAATGGCGCCCATACGTGCAACATTTACCGTTGCTTACGTGATGCTGCCAAGCAAATGATGCACGGATGTCTGCCTCCTAAACCATCCCTATCCCTATCCCTATCCTATCCCTATCCCTATCCTTCTCTTGTGTATGGATGTATATGTGTGCCCAGTTGGCATCTGGATGGAAACTATTGGATGGTCCTTGTAAACAAAACGTGCTGGCATTTAGCTGAACTTTCGTTTTGGGTTGGCGCCTTTCACGCGCTGAAACGCAGTCTATACCCCCTCCACTACCCCTTCGCAGCCGACGCCCCCCTCTGCCTGTCAAGTTGTCCAAATTAATGTTCATTAGTCACGTCGCGAGTGTAATCAATTTATAATGTGACAGAGACCGGCTGCGGTTGATGTTTGTTATGCTCCAAAACTGGCAAGCAAACAGTTCATAATATTCTATATAAAGTAGTGAATGTTTTGAACTATGCATAAAGATTGAATTTCATTCAGATTTAATAACTATATATATATAAAAATCGAGTGATAAATAATCTAAATGCAAGCGCAATTGTTCATAGTTTATATACTTCATTTTTGGAACCAGACTACGATTTAGACTCATTTATTATATTTAAAACAAATAATGGAAATTGAACAGAAACTATCTGTGTTTTGCATTCATCAGTATTGTCATCCTCTGAGCAAAAAAAAATATTGCAAAATATAAACAAAAATTACATTTTTTTTGCATATTCATCAGATTTAAATCCTTGCTGCAAAATCATCATAGAAGCCCAAAAGAGCTGGAAAACAAATTATTGTATTATTGCGATCTGCATTTAAATTTTCTCACTTCTCAGTTCTTAAGTACTCAGCATACCCTTCCTCGTCTTCATTATTGACATATAAATTAATAAATTAAAATAATTTTCTTTTCTATTCCAACATTAAATAGATACCAAGAGTTGATTTAAATCTACATAATATCAATTTATTTATTAATTATGTTCATATCTCAAACAGCTGACTGTTTTTGAATTTATTTTAATAAAAAACTCATTCTCCATCAGAAAAATAAACAAATTAAAATTGCTTTTCATACGCAGCAATAAAATAATATTCAGCGCAAAGGTAACAATACTGAAGACCAGTCTTTGGAATACCTCTCAATGCCAATTCAGAAAAATTCGAGCTGCTGCAAATGATGGCTTTCTCATCCAGTAGAAACATACATATTTGATGCAAGAAATTGAAAAATGTTTGACGCAACTATTGTGAAACTTAAAAGCAATTCAATTTTTCAAACATGTTTCTGACAGTTAGAAGCAAACTTTGCCACGCAATGTTTAAAAAAACGCTATAAAAAAAAGCTAAATAATAAAACTGTTTAAGGTACATATCCAAATCTATGGCCAGCAGATTTTTATGATTTACTTGCCAACTTGGTAATCAGTACTAGGCAAACTAACTTCATTTTGCTTTCATTAATGAATGCTAAAGCTACAAACAGGGGGAGGGGCTGATGTCCGTTTATAAATCCAGCAAACTCAAAGTTGCCGAGTTACATAATTTCAACAACATTTACCAAAGCCCCCAAAGCTCCCGTTCTGGTCCAGGAGTCATGCAACCTGCAGCAACCTGCAGGTTTTGTCTGGCAAAAACTGGATAGAAAAAACTTTCAGGCTTTTTTTGCCGGAACACGCGGTTGGTCGTGCGCATAGTTTTACCTGGTGGCAGTGTCCTAGGCACGTAGTTAACTGGCAGAGTCCAGTCCAACTCCAACTCCAACTGCGACTCCTCCACTTTGCTGCGTGCTGCGGACATGCTCGAAATGCCATTCGCTGTATGCCAAGGATGACATAATAAACGAGGTTACTCGTGGCACCCGAGGTGGGTGTTGTTACACTACTTTGTGCTACCTGCAACGCGCGTTTTCATTTTTTTTTTCTCGCGCGCCGTCTAATGTCCGACATTTGTCGTTGTCCCTATGCTGCACTAGAGAGTGGCATCCGCATTTCGCATCCTGCAACGCCATGCGGCAGCTACACCCATTTTGCATACTCGACACGCAACGTTGCTCTCTCAACTCTCAACTCTGTTTCGAACACACACACATAGATACATTGCCAAGTTTTTGTCACGTTTTTGGGGCGTTGAAATTTGCAACTTTTGCCAGCACGCACTTATCAAAAGTACTTTGACTTTGGCGCCTCCGTTGTCAAAGTAAATGTGCATCTTTGGACACCTGACCATGCCTATGCACCGAACTAGTGTGCAGTTAACAAGTTTTCTAATTAAATTTTACAGTGTACATAACGTACATACATATAGAGAAAGCAATTCAAATAGTTGCTACAGTCATAAAAAACAGTTGTTCCTAAAACTGTTCGCAAACGCTGACAGTTGCTTATCATTTCCGTTTCCGGCAGGCGGCAGACATTTAACCGCATGACGTTGTCAGCACTGGACAGAAACAGTGTTGTCTCTCTCTCAGCGAGCTGTTAATTGTATCAAGAGACAAACAAAGAGAAAAGAGAGACAGAGAGAGAGAGGGAGACTCGTGCAACATTTTAATTGTCAACGCCTGACAGTTAGTTTAAGTGGACAGTACAATGGGAGTGTAAACGTTAATTGGCACTGACCGTAACAGTGGGGCAAAAGTGAGGTGGTTAAATTTTTCACACATACTTGATGAAATCAGCTTAATTGCAATGCATTTGATATTGACACTTTAGAGTGTATGATGTCGCATACAACTCCCTTTACATTCCACTCGAAGACGAAATGTCCAAATTGTCATTGATTAATATCAAACAGAGCAGAAAGTTGGACCAGCGAATACGAATACATATATACGGTATACTCAAGTGCAAAGCAATTAATTTTGTGAATGCACTCGAAGCGGAAATTGAATGGCATGCAAGGTAGTACTTCAATTAACTACTGAACTGGCCACTGGCCCCAAAAACCCAGAACCATGGTTACAACTCGTACTTCTCTGTAATCACAATTTGACATGAAAAGAAGACATGATGGGTTTTTGGCGTGCCAAATTATATGAATTCTTAAAAAGACATAATGCAATGTTTGTTTAATAATACACATACGAGTTATTCGTATGTGCACAGTTAAGTATTCAAAAGAATATAAAAAATATAAACATATTCCTAACTAGAAATATACAATAAGCATGCAGTGCTTTATTTTGAATGAATATATTAGTAAATTGACATTAGGATTGTTTGATTATAGTAGATTCCCTGTATACAGTTCAATTTTAAATTCAATTAAATTAAATCGTTGCTCCTTTTATACTGCACTCAAAAAAAAGTGTACATCCAATTGTGGAAAACTGACGTCAGTGGTTCGAAAAACAGGATAGAAATAGCGCCATAGAAATTTTTTTATGCCCTGTAGATTTAATTACCACAAAGTGAAGAAAATGTTGTAACTCTGGCAGATAAAATTTTCTGTTTTATTTATTTTATTTAATTATTTCGATATCTCGAGGAAACTTTTTTTACAAAACATGGAAAAATCTATAATTTTATTTAAATCCGTTATTTTTTTAAATTTGAATAAAAAAATTACTTTACTTTGGTTAAAGAAATAAGTCAACATATTTTGTAAAAATTTATATTGAGCATAGAAAATTTTCTGCAGGTTAATGAATTTTATATTCATTTCATAGAACATCTGGATTTCATATTGTAGAAAATCCATACTTCCGATTATAAACCCATCATTTTATTCGTTTATTCATATCATAGAAAATATATTCGTACTGTGGAAATTTTCACTTCTTTGTAAAGATTTATACTCTGTTTGTAGAATTTTATTTTATTTTTTTTATCAAAAGTGTTTCTATACTTAAAAAAATTTATTTTTTCTTAGTGTGATTTGTAAAACATAAATACGGAAAGAAATATATTTAACCGATTAAAGTATATCAAATATATCCAAATCTGTTAATTTTAAATTTACATTTTTTCAAGAAATGACATTTAAATCATTTGATAATAAGTAAATATTTTCTTTATAAATTTTCTTCATTTAAAATATTTGTTTATTAAAATTTCATCATTCTTTTTTTTGTTGTTATTCAGCATTATTTTTTAGTCTTAGTTTTTTGTATATATGTATTATACATTTACACTTTTGCCACTTTGTTTGTTATTTTTAATGCCAAATTACTTTGTTATTCTATCAAAATTTTCATTTATTTTAACATTTATAAGCTTAAAGGATTTGCAAACAAAGGGATTTGTTGCTAGTAAATTGACTACTTAAAACACAAGACTAATTTGAATGCCATAAAAGCCATAAAAGGTTTCTATTGAATGGCTATAAAACAAAAGAACAACATAAAGCGTTTTCGAAATTTTATGAACAAAAGCCGTGTACAAAGTTTTGAGCAACATGTTTTTTTATTTTTTCATTGTATTTTGCATAATTTGCAGTTGAATAGTCGCAAAACTGAGTACAAATGAAGCTCAAGAGCTAAAAATCCAATCAGAGTAACTGTGGGAAACATTTAACGACGCATAAAATGTATAAATAGCTTGGCTAATGGGAATAGGGGCGAGTGTGGGTGTTAAGGGGGGGAGTTGGTAAGTGGGGAAAGGTTCTGTTAAAAGAGCAAATAAAAATGCCCGCATAATTTTGCATAATTAATGCAAATTGCAATTGTTATATATTGCATATAATTTGTGCGCAACTCAATCCTTGAGCTTTGTTTGAATCTCTTTTTTGTGTTTGTTTTTTTCGTTGTTTTTTATGTTTTTGTTGCTGACGACATCAATTGGAAATTACAATATAAATTAACTGGCTGTAAATAAAGTTTGTAAAGCTGCGCATTGCATATTTAAACAATTGAATTGTGCGGCATATGAATTAACGAAGCATCTAACTGGGGGCCGCAACGAAAGAAATAAAAAATAAAACAAAAAATTGATTTTGCGATTCTGTGGCAACTGGCAACCGGAAGCTGGCAACCGGAAGCTGCTCGGCTCCGGAAATATTCCGGCACACATTGGCAACAGTTTGGCACGCATTGCGTTAAGTTATATATAGGGCTGAGAACCGGGGAAAACAAGTTTCGAAATTGGGCCACCATATCTGACAAGCTTGACAGCTGTGAAAGCTGTTTCGTCTCTGTATTGCAATTTCTAAACAGAATTCAACGGGCACGACGACAGAAACGGAGACGGAGGAGGAGACGGAGCCGGAGACGACAACAGTCAGCCAAAACAAAGTGGCATTAAAAACTCATCATCCTGGAGCATTGGCGAGTAAAACTAACAAAAAAGGACAAAAGACATTGACGATGCTTAAATACCCTTGTTTATAAAAATGGTAACTATTTAGGAAACTTTTTTTTAAAATAATTAAATTTTTAAATTAGTCAATTAAAAAAAAAAAAAAAAAAAAGTGTTGCATACTTTTAGGTATGGCTTGGCGTACACAGACCTATAGCTCTCAACTGGGTATAGTTGACAGTATAAAAGGCACAAAGGTTTCGCCACACAATAATTTATTTAATTTTTTTTTTTTTTTAATAAGTTTTTGTTATAAAATCAAGTGTAAATTATAAATTTCGGTAAGCAATATGCTCATATTAGGCACCTATAAAATGGCCATTAAATAATAAATATCTATAAAAAAAAAAAATAACAAATGATGAGCAAAACTATCTAATAAAAGTATTTGTATAAACATAAATTTCCTTAAAAATATAAAAAGTTTAATTATTTATCTTTTTTAATTTACAATGTCTGTATGTTTATAGAAAATTTTTAGACGCTGACTGCAAATGTTACAAAGTCATAATATACAATTATAGAGTATAGGCATGAGGACTACAGGTTGACTGACACTTGAAATAGAACTGGAGGCTAAATATTTTCATTTTTTTTTCCTCTCGGCACACTTACAAGTCTGAGGATAATGATCCCATATTTTTATATTTGTATATAAGAATAAATTTGCTAAATTTATATTATTCAAATTTATACTTTTTAAATGGAATTCTGCACACAAATATGCCTATTTTAAAAAATCTATTATTTTTTGTTAGATGTTCATTAAAATAAAAATTCAATTCATTCATTACTTAGCGGAGATCTGATACTGATTGCATTCTGCTGTTGTATAACTCTTCTCAGCTTCCGGCCATTAACAGACGCTCTCAAATGCGTTTTCTAATTGGTGGGCCAAGTTCGAACTAATTGAGCCCTGTCAGGCAACTTGACAACTTGTTCTCAGTAGTTTTACCAACTTTCCCAGAGTGCAACCAAAAGTTGGCTGCAGCTCTGGCAATCTTGGCAAGTAATTTGGCATAGTTTTCGGGAGGCGTTAGTTAGTTCTAAGCTAGTCCTAAAATATATAAATACAAATGCAATGTTGCACAGTAATTTGACATAAGTTTTGGTAGGTGCCGACTGTGTGACTAATAATGTGTTTTAGGGCAATACTAGAAATACAAAACGCTTGTAAAATTACTGAGAGTAAAATTAAGAAAATACACTAAGAAAATGTATACATTATTATATTTAATATGATTTGTTGCACAGTTGCACAGCATTGAAATAATTTGTATATTTTATATAGAAAACTTTATTTAATTTTATGCCAAATAACACTGCCAGCACAATCAATCAGTCTCAGTCTCAATCTATCAATTTATAATTATTTTGTATTTTTATTGAAAACTCAACTAGAAAATGGAAATAAAACTAAAAAATTGATTCATAAATTCACAGCTTCACAGTACAAGTAAATTATTGCACTTACTATTGAAGAACATCTCAATTACTTTCATTTTTTTATTATTATTGTTTTTTTACAGCAATTCATAACTGAAGGCATAAAAATGGGAATTGAATTCGAAATTCGTATTGACGATGCGTAAGCAGTTAAATTTCCGCGTGCTTCACATTTATTTATTTATATATATCGGGTAAGTGAATTTACAACCATTTTTATACCCTATCAGGAAAATTATTTTTAACCCTTATATCTACAAAATCTATATAATCTAGTTCTTAGAAACTTATACGCAATTTTCAGATTTTTCTAAACAAAAAAAAATGCATTTAAAGTATATAGCTTCGGCCTATTCTTTCTTGTTAATATAAATTTTTAGTTATTGTTATTTATTCTTTATTATAAATGTTGAAATTATTCAATTAAATATATTTCACTGTAAAAGGGAAAACTTGCTCTTTAGATAGAGCATCTTTTAGTCTAATATTCTTGCTTTGAAGCATTGCACTTGTTTATTTTCAATTCAATTTCAATGCTGTCTCTCGCCGCATAGTTTTTCAATTTGCCTGTAATGTAAAATAATATATCACGCATCCAACGCTGCAATACATCTTTACTCTATTCCTCTGTTTGCAGAAATTTACTTTTGAAAATTTAATGCCCTGTGTTTACTTTGAAAGTTTTCGAGACCTAACATATCAATTTGATATGCATGTGTATCGAGAGTATCGACTGTTCTTTGCTCAACATTATTTTTTTTTTTTTGGCACACACACTTTTTCTTTTTGGACATATTGCCAATGTTATTTTTGGTATGTGTGTGTCTGAATCTATGAGTTAGAGGAATCGAAAGTCTGTATTTCTTTTGCAAGTATCTTAGGTTATTAAAAAAGTTTCGGGCTATCTAAGAGGCTGGACAAGGACACGCTAGGGATTTTATTACTTTTAATTGGCAATATGTCATTCTGAAGGAAAGTGAATTATTTTTAAGAAGTCAAAAGCCTTGAAAGTATTAAAATATTTAAAAAAATTAAAGCTAAGAACATTAGCGTATTTAAACCATATTTATATTGAATTTAATATCGATTAATATTTTTTTTAATATAAGAAATATTAAATTTAAATATTAACTTTGGTATATAATATTTAAAAGAACAAATTAACAATTGTGAATTTAGCAGTTTTAAAAAAATTATTTGATATTTATCTGTTGGCAATAATTTAATTAAAATTTTTTAAAAATTATTTATGTAATAAAATTGCAAGCCTTTTGATAATTGAGATACTTTGTAAAGTAATTTCGATGTCCCACAGCGCATGCAACAGTCTGTCTAAGCCGGCCAATAAACTTGGCCTATACAGCCCACTTTTGGACAACTTTTGGCCACGTTGAAGCAGCAACAAAGAGTGTGGCATGAAAAACAAGCCATAAACGCTGCTGCTTGCAACGGCTGTCGATGGCTCCGTGGTAACCACATGTAATGCAGCTCCAAGTCGACAAACTTGGCAAACTCAACCGAAAGACAGAGTAAGACAGACGACTAGAGGGACGGAGAGAAAAGAAGAGTAGAGACAGAGTTCAGAGGTTAGGGGTGCCAACATCGAGAACTTCTTGCAAGTTTTTCTTGCACACTTTTGACATTGCTTGTTTTGCGGCTTGTGTCACTGTGTTTTGTTTTCTCTGTTGCCAATTTTTGTGTTTTTTTTTTCTGTAAAATGTTTGGTCAGAATATCAGACGACAGGTGTAACTGGAATCTGGTATGCAACAAAGAGACACTGAGACAACTGCTGCAAAACTCAAAACTACAAAAGTTCTTGCAGAAAAGTCATTTCAAAACGGGGCGCGAAAAGCTGTCGGAAAGTGCTCGAAAATTGCATTTTATGATAATGCATTTTGGCAGGCGGCCAAAAAAAAAAAGGAAAACAGCAACCATAACTTGACCCCTTAGGGCAACATGTGTCGTAATAATAATAGTAATAAAAATTATTATTATAATGGCAAAACAAATGCCAAAACAAACAAGGCTGCAGTTGTTGACTGCCAGTATAAGATTGTTAGTACAAGTGTTGTTATTATTACAGGAAATTCGAAAATTAAATACTCTTCTATTGAGGGTTTTTTTTTAAGTTTTAAATGTGTTATTCTGAATATAAAACTTATTAAAAACAAGACAGTACAGCAGTTTGATAAATGCGATGTGAATAAATACAAAAATATTTAGAGAAATACATTTATAATAAAAAAAAAGATATAATTTAACAATATATGTAAATAAATTCAAAAGTACATAAAAAAAAGACATATTTACTAAAAAAAATTTATATTTATAATTAAAAATATATGTAAAAAAATACAAGAATAATTAAAGAAATATATTTATAAAAAGTATAATTTAATAAGTCACAAATCTAACTTCGATTTAAATAATGAAATAATTTCGTACTAGGGAAACTCAATAAATCATAAATCTAGCAAATATAGAAATCGACTAAAAAATATATATATAATTAAATAATATATGTGCATAAATATAAAAAGAATTAAAGAAATACATTTATAATCCAAATAAAATATAATTAAATAAACCACAATTCTAACTTCGATTTAAATAATGAAGTAATTTCGTACTGTGGAAACGTAATAAATCATAAATCTAGCAAATATAGAAATCGACTAAAAAACTATAAAATTTATTTTTTACCCCCTATTTAATATTTTTGGAGCTTACTTAAACGATATAGAAAATTAAATCTGCTAAAAATAAGGTGGGAATTAGCTGTATATTTAATATATATTTATTTTTAAATTGGACAATCTCTTATCATGCGGATATAGAAAATAGTAAACTATGCCCAATGTTAGGGTATATGCTACTGCAATTATGAACTAGCCGCAATGAACTAAAGTCGAAAGAGTAGGACTGAGTTGGTTTTGGTGGAATGTAGAATAGTTAGGTCTGACTGAGGAAGTCGGACGAGGAAGTCTGACGAGACTTATCGGCAATGGCTTGGCTTTAGTTTTGTTGGGTTATTTAAAGTTTGTAGCGCCATCGCGTTATTAATAAATGCCTGGCTGGGGCAAGTCGGCTTGCAACGAAATGAGGAGCGCTTGGTGGTATGCAACGCTTGATTAGTGGAGTGCCTAAGTTATGGCCAAACGGTGCTAGTTGGTGGGTGGTGGGAGTTCGTTGGTTGCCTGCAAATTGCTACGGGCACCGCTGGGCGCAAAGTTTGGCGCGTTATCGTCAAACTTTAATGGAACTATGTCGTGCAGCACATAGTACATCGAAGGAGCGGACAAGGATCCTTTGTAAATTGGAATGGGCTGTAGACTGGCTGTAGGAGAAGTTGTTATTTACCACGGGGATTCGGCAGTAACTTTATGTGGTTCAGCCCATTTTTGTGTGTCTTGATTGGCTCTTAGAGTGGAAAATTGTTTAAATAATTCTTGAATAACGAATATTAAAATAATGATTATTGTATATGAAAATAAACACTATATGACTTGTAAAATGTTGATAATTACTGCCTTGTATATGCATAAATAGACCAAGTAAACACTCATTATCTTGTAAAGTTAAATAAACTGCCATTAAGCCGACAGAAATCGCCAGAACACTATGTTAAGTAGACTATGGAAAAACTCTAGGCAAACATTAATTATTACTCTTCTTATTTACAGAATGCAGAGCCTGGCAAACGCAGTAATTAAGTTGCATATCAAAAGCAGCAGCAAAAACTTGCTAAATGTCTGTAAACAACACGCAAAAGGCATAGGGGAGTCAAAAAAAAATAAAATAAAAAATAAAAGGGTTTACCAATGCAGAACAGTTGTAAAGCAAACAAATAAGATTTCTCTAGACTGAACTGAACGACTTATATATATCCTTTTCTCAGACTTTAAGTATATAATACTTTCTATAAAATTAAAGCATTGCTGCAGCTGATTGTTCTGTCAAGTAAACCAAGTTTATAATTTTCCATAAATAAGTGTGCCCAAATATTTTTAGAATTGAAATCTTAGGGCAAATTATATTATTGATAACCTGATTAATAACCAAATATAAATAGCTAAAAATAGCTATATATAGCTAAATATTTTGCAATTATATTATTATACGTTAAACTGCAATTAAGTACAATTATTAAAAAAAAAAAAAAAAAAATGTTTATTGTGCACTTGTAATTCTCAAACGATTTAAGCAGCCAGTATATAAGGTCTTCGTTGATTGAGATTTTTTAGCGTCTCTACCCTCTTTGTTCTCTCTCCCCTCTCACAACCTTTTTCGCCCTCTCTAAACCCTCTTTTTTTTAGTGTATATAAGGTGTTAAGCCCAACAAATTTTTTTTTTTAATAAATCTCGCTTAAAAACAATTAAAATAATTTCATGTAAGTAATATCTAAATTTAAAGTTTCTCAATATTAAGTGCACTTTTTCCCAGATATTCAAATAACTACTTATTCACAGCTTTCCCCTTTACACAATTTTATGTGTACAGAGTATAATTAACAAAATTGTAACAACATTTTAAACGCTTTTTGCCAAGAATTTTACAGCGTGTTTGTGTAACTTAGTATTAGTATGTGTTTATAGTAAGCAACAATTTAACACACATTAACAGCAGAATGCTGTAGGTTGACAATCCGACAGACTTGAAATGCCTCTGTTAATTACAAAACAGGCAACATTGTATTTAAGTTAAATTGTTGCTTAAAGTTGACACAATTCAGGTCCTAAGCCATACAGCGATATAGCCAACATTAGCATTAGTAAATGTCAATCAACAATCGAACAAAATTTGTTGCGGCCATTGCGATGACATTTGATGATATGGTTGCAGCTCCCCCGAGAGCCATTGCCCCTTTGGGGGGTACCATAAAGCATGACATGCCAAAACCCAAATATCAAATTGCGGCAATTGCGAGCATATAAATTACGCCCACAAGCTTTGGGCCAAGTTAGCTAAAATTACAATGTGGTCAGCTGCAAATGCTTTTTGCATTTTGGTCAACTTTTAGCCAAGTTGACATGAGGGCCTGTAAATCGTGTTTATGTTGTAATTATTATAAAAATCTAATTTTTTTAAATAGGAATATATTTAATCGAATACCAACAGCTGTTAGGTTGGGTTTTTTAAAAGATTATTAAAATTTTTAGTATTTGTGTAATTATGTTATGATTTTTATATTTCTCGTCAAAATGCAAACTATATTATACGGTCAACATATTTAAGTTGACCAATATTAACATTGTAGCTGTGGCAACGAAAATTTGGCTGATTCGTCAGCGAAATTTGGTACGACATCAGCGCCAATCATTACAATTTTTCTTGATTTTTTTAAACATATTTATAAAAGCACAATTTAAACTTTTTAAGCCCTATTTGTATTCTCACAATTTAAATACCCAATAATATTATCTAATTTAAAAATAAGATGCAAAGCTGAGTATTTTATTTATAATTTGACTATCAGTTTATTCTTTATGCATTTATGTACTTATTCTAGTTTCAATTTATGCATATTTTAGCGATCTTTCACTGCAGTTGTGCACACCTGCAACTTAATCGCCATGTCACACACACTCCATACATTGTCGTACACACGCACACCACACCTTAACACACTCCCTTCACACCCTGCACTATCGCTGAATATCGCATTGCGCGTTAAATTGATTGACATTTATCCGTTTTTTGTGTCGTCCAACTAAACCCAGTCTCACCCTCTGGGCCTGGGCCCGGGCAGGTGCTTGGGGGTCTTGACTGGGTATATCAATGTACCGGCCTGTCCTGGCGTGAGTCCTTAGCCGTGTCAGTGTCTGTGTCTGTCGCCCGGCACCCGGCACCCGTCTCCCGGCGCTCGCTGGGCTACACTTGACACAGTGTTTGCACTTTACGCTGATTTAATCTTTTCGTTGCCTTTGGCTGAGTATCTGGTGGCTCTGGCTATGGCTCTGGCTCTGGCTCCAACTCTTGGCTTTTAGCTGAAAATTGGGACTGTGTCTGTGTCTGAGCCAACACAGACACAGTTTCAAGCTTAGCAAGTAATGTTACGTGGCGTCAAGTTTGGCACGTGATAAAGAGCAGGAAAGTATGAACAAAAATTTATTATTGCTTGCATTTTGGTTTCTAGGCGTCAAATCTCAGCTAAAAGTGTCAGCCAACAAAAAAAAAAAAAGATTAAAAACAAATATTAAAATTTGATGCATTCATGATAATGTCAAGCGATTTTTGCTGATGCTGGCTGCAAACTATTTCGATTATGACAGACAAATGCGCAAGTTATTGGAAATTAATGCAAAATGAGTTTGAAAAAATTGTCAGTTAGTTGAGCAATCTATTTGGTAACAGATTGGGAGAGGACACTTCATTGACATCAAGGATTGTAAATGTCAAAATCAAGGTGTAAAATTGTCAATTGAAAATCTTAAAGAAAAGAATTGCATCATCAACTTGAGAATAAAAAGAAAAATGGATTGTATAAAATATTTTATAAATTTCAAAGTAAGAACATATAGAAAATTAATTTAAATTCTATAACAAATTAATAGAATCTCTTAAATTTTCTTTCTCAAACAGAAACTTATGTAAATCATAACAATGACATTGGAAAATTTAATTCCAAATGCAAATTAGCTAAAAATATAATGCACAATTGCTGTACAATTTATGGAGAAATTTTCTCTTTGTTACACTTGATGACTATTATTATTACTTTTTTACATTGGCCATATATTTAGAACTTTTTGGCCAAAACTTAGTTCAAGCAATATTTATAATAATTTACAAAATTTATGTAGAAACTTTGGCGTACATGGCAGTCACAGTTAATTTGCCAAAGTTTTGTGGCTTGTTTGGCGGTCAATTGTGTCATTTCAGCTATTTACGATTTATATACGGCGTACAGAAAGCCGGAGTATGCAAAACCCCTCTCAAACTAAACAAAAAATGCACTTACTTGACTGCCAATAAGTCCGCAAATTGGCTATGAGAGCAAAGGCCAGTTGCAACTTGTTGAAATATCCTGTTTAAAATGGTCGAAGAAGGGTATATTTGTTCGGATTGTAAAGCGCTGTCAAATTGTGTTCAACAAGTTAATCCATATTGGAATTATCACTTTACTGCAGTAAGTTGAATCCTGAAAATATGGCAAAAGCAATTAAATTTATTATATTTTATATTTATACAAAGTGTGAAAAATAAAGTTAGTTATACATTTTACAATAATAGATGATCATTTAAAATGTATTTTAAATACCCTGTGCGAGTATATCATAGTTGAGCCACATGGCCAAAAATGCTCTGCATTTTCGACTTAATTCCCACTATAATAGCCAACTCCGTTTGCACTGTTGGCTGAAATTTAAATGGATTATTATCAGTAGACGTGGCAGTCCACATCCATTATTTAAGCCCAAACATATTATCAGCCTTAATATGTAATACATTCTGCTGGTCAGTTACGGACTGAAGAATGAGTTAGTGAATATGGGTGTAGGGGTGTAGGGGTGCAGAGAGTCACAACGAGTGCTCCCAAAACTTGGACAAACAATGGAATATATTCCCCTCATTCAATAGCCCCCATAAACTGCTCTTGTTTTTGGGCCTGCATTTGGGCCATTGTATATGTATGTATGTGCAGCAATTTGGCCTTTTGTTGTGGTTTATTGTATTTGAAATGCACATAAAATGCGTTTTGTGCTTTGTTCTTGGCGCAAGCGTTTCGGGCTCATATTTTATTAATGGCTCTCAGATAACTGAAATGAATTGCACTGAATTTTATAGCTAGATCCATGTAATGCCCATTCGTGTTTAGTATCGATTTGAATCAAATTACTACACATCTTATGCTAGAAAGTTGTCTTTCTTTATCTTTACCGGTGTTAATGTGAAAAAGAAGCAGTTTTCTATGGTATTTGACTGGGATATGAACTAGCGAAAATAAACCATTTTTTTTTTTTAAATTAATGAAATTAAATATGGATTATTATAAACTTAAAACAAGAAAAACAAGTCTAACTTTAACAAAAAAACATAAAACAACAGAAAACTCTCAAAAGAAATAAAACACGAAGAGAAACAGGTTTTACTGTGTGCTTAACGCAATTTTAGATGATATTATGATAGTTCACAGACATATTTATACATCTGTGTACATAGTAAATAAACAAAAACACATATTATAATATAAAATGATATCGTAATCTCATAATTCCCAGCAAACATTCTGCTGCACCCACATATAAAAGCGAATGTGTAGAAGCTTTCGTTAAAAGCTTCGAAGAGATAACAAAGCGCGCGTGAACGAAAGCTCTTATTAATAAAGCTCAATGATGAAAGCTTTATGTTGCCTCTTCAGTCAATTGTTGCTTTAATCATTTAATTAAAACGACACCAAACACAATCAAAGCCAATCAGTTTATGTGCACAGCTCCCAAACGGTGAACTGTTATCAGTATAACTGCAAAATATTAAAATTGTAAACTGCTCGAAATTCGTTAATAATGTTGCGCAGATCACTGACTTTGAGACGGAGTTTTGAGTATAGATGGCTTTCCAGCGTTGCAGCGTCCGAAAGTGAGCATGTGGACAATTCGTACATGAAGAAGCTGCAGTCGGAATGGCTAAGTGCTAAACCTTTTAAGGCACTGCCGGGTCCAACGCGCTGGCAGGTGTGGCGCGGTTTTCAGAAGGGCGGTGAATTCGCGCATTTGGATATGGATCAGCTGATGCTGCTCTATCGGAAGCGATATGGTGATACCTATGTGATGCCCGGTCTGTTTGGAATGCCCTCCAATGTGGTCACCTTTAGCGTTGATAGCTTTGAGAAGGTCTTTCGCACCGAGGGCCAATGGCCGGTGCGCACGGGTGCCGATGCGGTCATACACTATCGACAAAAGCGAGCCGATGGTTTCTTCAAGGACTGCCTGGGATTGCTTAGCAAGTAAGTTATACATAGAAGCAGAGTTCTGATAAAATAACGAACATGTTTTTTTTTGCAGTGGTGAACAATGGGGACGTCTGAGGTCCGCTGTGAATCCGGTTTTAATGCAGCATCGGAATGCAGCCTTGTATTTGCAGCCCATGCAGCGCGTCAATCAGCAGTTTATTCAACGCATACGGGACATAAGGGATAAACAGACTCTGGAGGTTCCCGGAGATTTTCTCAATGATGTCAATCATTTGACTTTTGAATCCGTTGCAGTCGTAGCGTTGGATCGTGAAATGGGACTTATTAGGAATTCCGAGAAGTCACCTGAGGCACAAAAACTGTTTAGCAATATTCAGATCTTTATGAAAGGTTTCTACGATCTGGGCATCAAGCCTTCGCTCTACAAGTATGTGGCCACGCCCACATATCGTCGTTTCAGTCGTGCCATGGATGAAATTTTCGATATATGCTCGCTATATGTTAATCAGGCTCTAGAGCGCATTGAGAACAAGCCGGCGGATTCAAGTGGATCCATTAGTGTGCTAGAGCAGTTGGTGCGCATTGATCGCAAGTTTGCCATTGTGCTTGCCATGGATATGCTGATGGGCGGTGTGGATACCACCAGTTCAGTACTGGTTGGTATAATGCTGAATCTGGCCAAGAATCCCAAGCAGCAGGCCAAACTGCGCGAGGAGGTACTGTCGAAGTTGCCAAAGACCTCACAGGAGTTTACGCTGAGTGACATGAAAACGCTGCCATATTTAAGAGCGTGCATCAAGGAATCATTGCGAATTTATCCTATCATATTTGGAAATATACGATCAGCTGGCGCAGATATTGTGCTTGATGGATATCGTATACCGAAGGACACACGTCTCATGATGAATTCAAATATGTTGCTCAGCGAAGAGCGTTTTTATCCCAGAGCCAAGGAGTTTTTGCCCGAACGTTGGCTTCGCCAGCAGCAGAATGATAACAGCGTTGAGACGTTGATTGCAAACAACTTGAGCCCGTTTATTTATTTGCCTTTTGGCTTTGGACCACGCATGTGTGCGGGTAAGCGGATTGTCGACATGGAACTGGAGCTCACAGTGGCCAATTTGGTTAGAAATTTCCAAATAGAATTCAACCATAGCACTGAGAATGCCTTCAAGTGTCGTTTTATCAATACACCTGTCATTCCCCTTAAATTCAAATTTACTGATGTTAAATATTAGTTAAAACTCACGGAAAAATTATTTTCAAACCAAACCAATAAAGTCAATTCAAATTAACGCGGCTAAAAAATGCCAACGGAGACTATCGAGGTGGTGTAAATTCTTATCCGAACTGTAAATACAACACTGCTGCTGCATTAAAAAAACATTATCGTTATCGATAACTAAAAACAGCTGAGTGAGCAAACAAGAGTGATTCATACACAGAACACAAAGGGGAAAAACGCAGTAATTTGATAAAAAGCCGAGCTAAATATTAGCGAAACAACTGCCAAACATTATTTGTCATACACATCAACGTTAAAAGCTTCAAACTGGGTAACGACATGTCTACATCTTCAATGGAGAGTAAGTAAAAACAATGACGCCATTTCGCAAAACGCCCACTAATACAACTACAATAATACACACCCAATCAACCCCATTGTAGAGCACCTTTTCAATCTAAAGTTTGCTGTAAAGGAGCTGGAGCGCAATTCCAAGAAATGCGAAAAAGAGGAGAAATTGGAAAAGGCCAAGGCCAAGAAGGCTATACAGAAGGGCAATATGGATGTGGCTCGTATTCATGCTGAGAACGCCATAAGGCAAAAAAACCAAGCTGTGAATTACCTACGGATGAGTGCACGTGTGGACGCCGTCGCAAGTCGCGTACAATCGGCGCTGACCACACGGAAAGTTACTGGCTCAATGGCCGGTGTCGTTAAGGCCATGGATGCGGCCATGAAGGGTATGAATCTGGAAAAAATTTCATCGCTTATGGAGAAATTCGAATCGCAATTCGAAGACTTGGATGTTCAAAGCTCTGTAATGGAGGGCACCATGTCTGATACGGTGACCACATCGGTGCCACAGGGAGATGTTGATAACCTGTTGCAGCAGGTAGCCGACGAGGCCGGCCTAGAATTAAATATGGAGCTGCCAAGCGGTGTGCAGAGCACAACAATTGGCGCCTCTACACAAGTCTCACAGGAGCAGGATGAGCTGACACAGCGCCTGGCACGTCTGCGACAGGCCGAATAAATGCAAAACCTGTCCCAGTTCAACCACATCCTCTATTTAAACCGATGCCGTTGAATTTCATTGTTTTAGATTTATATAAGTAAAATGATATAAAATATATGTATATTAAACTAATTATTCTGTTTCAAATCTAATTAAGTTGTTAATCTGTAAGAAATTGTGGTATCGCTGTACCTGTTGTAGATTCTGTTGGTTGCTTTTTCACACGCTGTTTTCTGGGCTTGCGAGGCACTGTGGGTTGGCTTTCAGCAGTGCCGTCTGTTGCCAGTTTGTTTTTTGGTTTTGGTCCCCGACGTTTTTGTTCGGGTTTGCCCTTTGGCTGTGGCGCCACCATTGGCACCGAACGCCAATTGTCACCATGCTTGTCCAGCCGCCTTTTTAACAGCTCCACATCATATGTGCGTCGGCGTAATAACTTCTTTATGCCATTAACTCTGAAATTGTTTGTGATTTGGTTTAATTGAAATGAAATTTTGTCTTATGTGTAGGCCCTTACCTCATTACACTGCGTTCATTTTCTGCTTGTAACTGCTGGCATCTGTTGTACATTTTCTCCACAAGCAGTTTGTAAGCTTGCGTCTTATTTAAAAGCGTCATTTTTAACAAAAATCTCTTCAAATCCTATAATATTTGCAAATACGCTACGACCGTATACAGCTAACACAAAATACCCAAAAACCAAATTTTAATATTAAAAAAATACTAGTTTGGCTATTATAGAAACATACTGTTTGGTATTTTTTAGAGAAATTGCTTGGAACCAGTTAAAAGCCGTAAAATTCGAATTTTAATAAAATCGTTAGCTGTCATTTAAAATAGATATAAACTGACTTTTAGAAACATCCGCAAAGTCACAGAACAACACAACAGCCGCAAACAATTGTACGTAAACTAATAAAAGAGCCAGAAGGATTGTACGAAGCGGCAAACTAATTCTATCAGACATTACTGGATGATGCAGTTGCCGGCATATTTGTTGAAACACATCATTTACGTAAAACAGGCAACCTGGCGGCACTTGATGGCGTCGGGGAGGAGAACTCAGAGTCTGCGCATTGAATTTGTGAAATGCCATAACTTGTGAAATGCCATAACAGCTAAAAATCAACCAAATAGTACACCGGCACCAGCTCCAGCTCATGATCTACATATTTGCAATCTGGTAATACAGGTGGCACCGATAAAGAGGACGATGTGGACTGGTCTTCTTACGTAAAAATTCTCGTAACAATGTATTCAAAAAGCGCAAGTTGTAGATGCCAAAGCCTATTAAACTAATCTTTATTACTTGAATGTACATTATTATTATAATCATTCTTCATTTTCATGGATCGTGTATACGTGAACATAGTCTATCACTAGACTGGGCTGTTCCCAGGTCTTATTTTTTGCGTATTCATAAAATACATCTGGGTTATCCATTATTCTCCTATTATTATGGGTATAAAAACGAGGCGATACTAAGTCTTTTGGGAAGTTTACGTCTCCGCCAGCAGTTAGGCCCAATACAATGAAGCACTGCATAAGATACAAAAATTATATTCAGAGTTAAACTGTAAATAATAAATTATGCTTACTTCATGTTTGCTAAATTCGTCGAGTACTGTGCTGTCTGTTATCTCTCCATAGGGTACTCCATCAAACTTAAATATGATTCGATCTTTGCGCCAAATCATGGTATAAGTATGAAACTGATTGGCAAAATATATTTTCGGTTTATTAATTTTTTTGACTGTGTACTCCTTGTGGCCATGTCTTGACCAAATAATGGCGCTTCCAAAAAGTACTTCTGCATTAATAAGATTTTCATTTATGTCTGTCAAGTGCTCATTACCACGCACGTAGATGCGTAGTTGATTAACTTTATCCTCATCACTGCGTGTATTCGCAGGTTGCAACAGTAGATCTGAAATTTGGTAATTTAGGACTGCGGAAATAAGAAATAGGATATTATTCTCACATGGGAAGAGCCAGTCACCAATAGGCATCTTAGCACGTATTTCCACCCGGCCATATTTGAAATTAAAGTTTCCAATTAATTTTGCCGAATTTATGCGTGGCAGGTAAAGTCCTGGCTGCTTATAGAGTGGTCCACATTCCATTTGAATATTGTTGTTACTTGTGCAGTTATTTAATTCAAATTTAGAATTATTATCACTAATCCAAGTTGCATTTAAATACAAATGACCTTTATCTATGTAACAATTTTCCAAATTATTCACAAAGGCCACGTGTTCTTGCGCATCTGAATAGAGTGTAGAACGAATTTCATTATTCCAGTTTGAAATTGTGCCACTAAAATTTTCCTCAAATAAAAGAGTGCCACTACAATTATTTTGGAAATCAGATTGCATTTCAGGCACTGATTGTGTGTTTACGAATTCCAATTTTTTTTCTATATCATAAGCGTACAGGAACCCAAACAAGGAGACAAAATAAATTATCAACATTTTTAATTCCATAGCTAATAATAGCTTAATTTTAATAAAAGCTAATAGGTTATCAGGAGAGATCGTGCTCTTCCGGGAATTTAATTTTAAAATTTCCGTCTAACTAATGTGTTAACCGAACTCAACGAATGCCACCAAACTAATGTTGAGCTTTAGCACATAATCGCAGACTCACAGCTCGAAATATACGTATATGTAGTATATATATGTCAGGTTTTATGTTAATGTTCTCCTTAATTTTATTTTTTCAATTTAAACTATGCGCCAACAACGAATTTACGTTACCTGCTCAATAGATATGAAAAATTGGGAAAATTTTTGGAAAATCGGCTATATAATAAATATATGTAATTCGATGACCTGCCATTTTCTTATCTTATGATATAAATTTTTCATTTAGATTTCCTAATATGCTACAGTAGATAATTTTCCAAGAATTATTCCTATTTATTAATAATAATTTGAAATATGCTAAGACCGTATACAGTTAACATAAAAATACCTAAAATATTTTGTGAAAAAATACCAGATATGGAATAAAGTTGTAAATCGATTTAATCAAATATTCGATTAATTGTTTTTGCGCGATACTGTCAGCTTTAGTTAGTATACGAAACTGCTGTTATGGTAATTTTGTTAGAGAAATCGTTTGAAGCCGGTCATTTTGTTGTACAGTAGCAAAAAATAAAGAGACCTACAACTCTGGCCATCAAACACCAAACCGGCCGCAATTTATACACAATAACAATATTAATATCTTAAATATAACATGGCAAATACAAATGCGAATCAATTACATTCAATGAGTGCATCATCAGGGTCTGCCCCACAAGCATCCACAACGACACAGAACAACACAACAGCCGCTGGCATTGCAAACAATTTTCGTGAGCTCATCAAAGAACCAAAAGGCTTGGACGAAGCGGCAAATTACTTGTATCAAACACTATTGGATGATGCAGTTGCCGGCATATTTGTAGAAACACATCATTTGCGTAAAACAGGCAACCTGGCGGCACTTGATGGCGTCGGTGAGGAGAACGCAGAGTCTGCGCATAGAATTTGTGAAATGCCAAATTTGGACATTTTTGGCATATCAACAGCTAAAAAGCCGATGGACTGCACCTGTCCAAACTGTGATAGATTGGTGGCAGCGGCCAGATTTGCACCACACCTGGAGAAATGCATGGGCATGGGGCGCATCTCATCTCGCATTGCCAGCCGACGTTTAGCAACCAAAGAGGGCACCAGCGCTAGCTCCAGCTCATCGTCCACATATTTACAATCAGGTAATACAGGCGGCACCGATGACGAGGACGATGTGGACTGGTCGTCTGACAAACGTAAAAAGAAATCCACACAGAATTCTCGTAACAATGGATCGAAAAAGAACAATGGAAAAACTTTCTGAGTTGTAGATATCAAAACCTATTAAACTATTCTTTATTACTTGAATGTACATTATTTATTCTTAATTTTCATGGATAAACGTGAAAATGGTCTATCACTAGACTGGGCTGTTCCCAGTTCTTATTTTTTGCGTGTTCATAAAATACATCTGGGTTATCCATTATTTTCTTACCATTATGGGTCATAAAACCATCCGATACTAAGTCGTTTGGAAAGTTTACGGGTCCGCCAGCAGTTAGGCCCAATACAATGAAGCACTGCATAAGATAAATACAAAAATTATATTCAGAGTTTAACTGTAAATACTAAATTATGCTTACTTCATGTTTGCTAAACACGTCGAGTACTGTGCTATCTGTTATCTCTCCAAAGGGTACTCCATCCAACTTAAATATGATTCGATCTTTGCGCCAAATCATGGTATAAGTATGAAACTGATTGGCAAAATATCTTTTCGGTTTATTCTGTTTTCTGACTGTATACTCCTTGTACGTCGTTTTTGTTAGCCAAATAATGGCGCTTCCAAAAAGTACTTCTGCATTAATAAGATTTTCATTTTTATCTTGTAAATGCTCATTACCACGAACGTAGATGCGTAGTTGATTGACTTTCTCCTGATCACTCTGTGTGATCGCAGGTTGCAACAATAGATCTGAAATTTGGTAAGATATATGATATTATACTATATATGATATGATATTACATTATATGATATTAGACTTACATGGGAACAGCCAATTACCCATGGGCATCTTAGCTCGGATTTCCACCCGGCCATATTTAAATTTGAAGTTTCCAAATAATTTTGCCGAATTTATGCGTGGCAGGAAAACACCTGGCCTCCTAAACAGTGGTCCACAATCTTGTTCAAAATTTCGTCTACTTGTGCAGTTATTTAATTCAAATTTAGAATTATAATCACTAATCCAAGTTGCATTTAAATACAAATGACCTTTATCTATGTAACAATTTTCCAAATTATTCACATAGACCACTTTTTCTGGCACATCACAATAGAGTGTAGAACGAATTTCATTATTCCAGTTGGAAAGTGTGCCACTGAAATTTTCCTCAAAAATGGGAGTGCCGCTAAAATCGTTTTCAATCTCACTCTCACTCTCAGATTGTAAACATTCTTCAGGCAAATTTTCTGGAACACCATTGCCATTAGAACCAATTTTAAAGTCGTAAGTCTTTCTTTCCACTTTATGAGCAGTTTCAAAAACACCAAATACTCGCAATATTTCATTGTTCTTCACATCTCTTAGAAGTTTTTGCTTAAATTCTAATAAATGGACCTTTGTGGCATTGAGCGTAAAGATGTAACTGCCAGTACACTCATCGCTGAGCTCGGTGGAGAAGAAGACTGATGTGAAATCAGGATTATCTGTGAATTTAAAATGTATTAAGAGTGTCTCTCTCTCTCTCACAAAAAATAAATATTATAATGTATACATACATGGCACTGCTATTACAATTTCAGTTCCCTTTACATTAACGTTTATAGCAGATTTGTCTATATCATTAGCGTACAGGAAACCAAACAAGGAGACAATTAAAAGGATTTTTAATTGCATTGTTAATAAAAAAAATAAAAATCTTTCAATAAAATCTAATACGTTATCAGGTTATTAACGTTTTGCCGCGGAATTTACGAATGTGCCAACTCAAGGCATCCGAAACGACTAGTAGCTAACATCAAAAATATTCCCGAACAGCTCGAAACATATATATGGTATATAGGTATATACATACATTTACATTATATATATAGCGGCTATCACTCTGTGTATTAAAATCGTAGCGGATGACAACTCACATAGCTTCAGGTCTGTTTAGTACACACCGAGCATCGTCCGTAATACGTCAAATATTGGTCGGCTTTAAAAATTAAAAATGAAACTGAAATTTTTGATAATTTTTATGAGCTGCTTTTGCGTCGGTTGGTTAGAAGCTTATGATTTGGAGCAATTGGAAATAACAGTTAATGTTAATAAAACTGAAATTACCGTAACCGTAATGCCCAGTAAGTACGAGTATAGACTATATAAGTATGTGTATTGCGTATCATTAAACTCATTCGTATTTTTTTCGCAGATAATCCTAAGGTCACATCATTTTTCTTTTCAAGCGAACTAAGTGATGAATGTTCTCCGTCTTTTAATTATCTTCATACCGTTAATGAGAGCAAAATATTGACCTATAAGCAAGACTTGGAAAAAGAATTAAAAATCGATGATATATTGCGTATACTGGGTGTATTTGAAGTCGACTTTCAAGTGGTAACAATAAATTACGATTTTAAGATTGATTCAAATGGATTTGGAGTAAAGCAAAAAGTACAGAAAATACCAGTGTCGGATCAATTGGAGTGCATGGACTCAATATCCACAGAGTCAACAGCTCAATATTTTAAATTAATTAATTCCGAATGTAGTATATTAGCTGAGTCGGATACGGAAAATCCAGGTTGCGCCGGACATTTAATTTTTGAGGATAATTTCGAAAAAAGCAGTCTAGCGAGTTGGACACATGCAGAATATTCACTGTTAGGCACAAAGGAAGTTGAGTTTGCAGCATTTTTAAAGAGTGAGAATAACTGCTATATAAACGATGGCAAATTGCATATAAATGCCACCCTGCCTGACTATGATAATATTCTCAAATATGAATTACCCGGCTGTACATGTCAGATGCAGGACGTGCTATCTAAATGCGGTCCGTATACCTACGTTGGAGGTTCAGCGCTGCCACCTGTACACTCTGCGAAACTGCATACCCAGTCAAAGTTTAGCTTTAAATATGGCCGGATCGAGATACGTGCTAGGATGCCCATTGGCGAATGGCTTTTCCCCTGTGAGTAAACATGTCAAATTGTCTTTTTACGCTTTCTTAATCATATTCCAAGCGATTTAGATCTATCACTGCTACCGGAAAACACAAATGTTGAAGCTGACCACGGAAATCACATTAAAATCGCTTACGTGCGAGGAAATCCAAAGTTACTAAACAATGCAAACACTGAAATTGGTGGAAACAAACTTTTTGGCGGCGTTTTTACCATGACTGCTGATAACACTCTCTATGAAACTAAACATTATACTAAACTTGAATCGCCAGAAGCCCATTATGGTGACGAATTTCACGATTATTCATTAATTTGGCACAAAGACCGCATTATATTCAAGGTGGATGGAGTGACCTATGGCACGATAAGAGACAAAAATGTTCTTAAGCACATCAACAGGAGTAAAGTATGTAGTTTCTATTAACCTGATAAAAAAAAATCCTTTAAATTACAGTTTTCAATCATTTTTCAGCACTATATTGTGTTAGGTTTGACTGTGGGCGGCCTATTAAACTTTGAAGATGGATATTTGGGGTCAAATGGCGTTATGGATATTCAGTTTAGTGCGTCTCACGCAGGTTTACTATTTTTAGAAAACACACATAAATTAACAACATGGACACATCCAAAACTAGTGATCGACCATGTGCGTGTTTACAATACGCATAAGGATGAAAACTAAAGTTGACTCAACAGATATCAATAATGTACTGAACTTTTTTAATTTCTAAATATGTATTTTAACATGATCGCATATTTAAATCATTTTAACAAATGTTCTATTGATATACTGTGTAACTATGAATACTATGAATAATATACATATGTTTATTTTTGAAATTATAATTTATTTTATGTTTACTGCCCTATTAAATAGCATAAACACGAACATAGTCGACTAACAATTTTGGCTGCTTCCAAGTGGGTAGCCATTGATACTGGCTCTGCCAAAATTGTAGTTTCGCCTGGGGATGTTTATTGATCCAAGGCTTCTCATAGTTGGATGTGCGCAGTTTATCAACGAAGTCACCAAAGCCACCAACCGAGAGCCCAAGTGTAATATAAAACTGTAATTAAAAGAATTCGTTTTTTAATTTATAATTTATTCAATACTGCAGTTAAGTTTATTTATTTCTTAGAAATCAAATATTTGATTTGAATATATGCATATAATTTTTGTTAACGCCTGTAAACCAGTTTCAGAATCAAAAAAATAAAAAGAAAAAAAAAACAAACAAACAAATAGCAGTTTTCGGAATGCCGAAGATTAAATACTCTTGGTAGACAAGTCTGTCATTAAAAGTTTAGTAATTTGAACTTAAATGAAATACATTTTTATTCATTGATTAAATTTGGCTACAGCTAGAGCGTGCTTAATTTATTTATAGCCTTTCGTATATTGCTGTAAACACAAGCTTAATCAAGCTATTTGTTTTAGACTAGTTTAAATAGAATCAAACTAAAGAACGCCGTTCTGAATACACTTCTGCCCTCATTGAAGCAACACATTTCACGATAAAATCAACATTACTCTCCGCAAGAGTATCAGAAAAGTCCCCTCGAAATGATTTTGCGTCATAGATGAGAGCTGTATAATTTGTGTTAATTTTTAGTAACTTACCATGCGATCAAAGGGCGCCATTGGCCCACCTCGACGCCAGCTTGCATTCAAATCGGATTCCGCAAAGCCATTCAACAGTTCGCCATAATATTGGCCATCAATTGAGAACCTTAAATTATTACTGCTCCATTCCAGAGCATACACATGGAAATCCTCGCCAAAATGAACATTGCGTCGCTGTTGTACCATAAAATCTTCACGATAAGATGCCTCTGTGGACAGCACGGGGCCAGCTAGCAGAGTGCGACCATCGATGAACTTGCCATGTAGCAGGCGTAGTTGATCATTGCCACGGGCCATGGCCACACGCAGTTGACCTATGAAAATGCCATTATAAAATATGAAATTGTATATAATAGTCTGAAGTAGCGTACCTGATTCGTATCCAGTTTGGCCATACGATTCCATGAGCGGCTCCAGCAAGAGCAGCGGCACTAGCCAATCCCCCTTGGGAAGCTTAGCGCGTATCTCTACGCGTCCGTATTTGAAACCAAAGGATTCTTTAGTGGTCAGGCGCGGCACTACCACGGGCGGCATTATAAGTGGTCCACTTGTGAGCAGCACACATTCTTTACGCCGATTGTGAGTCCCTGTGCAGCGCTCGGACAGATCTAGATGAGCATTGGTTATGTCCAAATCTGGTCGATAGCTGGTCCACAGTGTTGGCTCAATTATGAGTTGTCCTCCATTCACCCGCGCCTTGCCGTCGTATAGCACAAACTCGGCATCCGTGTTATCCAGTGGAGCCCGCACCTCGTGCAGCCAAAGGTTCTCGTCGAGGCGGTCAAAATTCTCTTCAAATATTAATTGGCCTTTGCAAATTGGCTCGGTTGGTGCAGGTGACATCACAGTTTCGGTTGCTTCCTGACACGATGATGATGTTATCCGACTTTCCGTCGTTGTCCTAAGCACTACATAGGCTTTCTCTGTTATTGGCTCCGGCGTTGGATCAACGCTACTACTGCAGTCGGAGGGCAAATGATCGCCAGACAGTTGGCAAACCTGCTGCGGCAAACTCTGATCCCGATAAATGGCACTGCCATGCTGCACATTGGTCCAAATGTAAAGCGTATCATATGCCTTCAGTGTTGGTCTCTCAAAAATATTCTGCCAGCGTCCGTCAAGTGGCTGACGCACTTGGGCACTAAATTCACCCTGCTCAAAGCTCGTAAAGTTGCGATTTCGATTCACATTGAAAGCAACACTCTTGACGCCGCTCTCATCTGCAAATAAATTGCTGCAAGTCAAGCTGCAATCCAGTTTACTAAAGACGACTCATTACCTGGTATTGACACACGAAAACCATTTTCTAGTGGCTCCACTGTGACTGTGGGCACCTTGTAGCCAGAAATGCCGACAATCAAGCCACATTGTAGCATCAGTAGTATCAGCAGAGGCTTCTCTATCTGTAGTCTTCCAGCTTTATACATAGTTCGCAGCGCGTTCTCATTGACGTTACCTAGCGCACTGATTGAGATAATGACAAGCTAAGTGCTCTCAACCGGTTCTAGGCTTCTTATGTTTTTGTTTGTAGCTAAGTAGCTGCTTCCCAAGCAAATCTGTGTGCACTTGTTAGCTACGCATTGTGTATTATCAAAAAAGCGAGTTCAAATTAGAAAATATACAACTATTTATATCAACAGTAAGAATTAATTGTATAAAATTGTTTTAGTGGACTATTTGTGCTTAAATTCTGTGCTAACTTAACGGCGTTTCCACAATCAACTCAAATCGATATCTTAGATATGTTTTAAATGTATCGATAACAATAACGTGAGCGCAAAAAATATTACATTTAAATTATAAAATTTAACGTTGCTGCTACAATTTTATAGATATTATTTTGCCTTTGCATATGTATGTTTATTTCAATATATTCTGCAAATTTCATAATTATCGGGAAAGAAACACTGATTATTGAAATTAAAAAAATGTATAACAACAGCCGCCGCATTGTTTGATTTAAATGTGAATATGTATTTATATAAATTAGTATATGTTTGTGTTTGTGCTCTTTAGAGCACTCGTACTTATTTGGGTTATACTACATAGGGCTCAGGGCAGGGCTCAGAGTTCTTATCAGTAAATTCTTATTAATTCTCATTCTTATTAAACATAGATTGAGCGAAATATTTATGTCTTTTTGGCATTGATAATGTATGCGAGTTGTATATATACATTGCCATGTATGACAATACGTTTTGGGGTCTACTTATCCTACAATTCTTTCGCTTTAATTGTCTTTTATTTATTTAATAAAATCTTTTAGAAAATCTATATATTTAAAATATAAAAACCGTATTATAAACTATGAAACTAGCTCAAAATTACAAAGGGCAATAGAACGAAATATTCGAGAAAAATAATATCTTGTATTGGAATATTTTTGTAAAGTTGATTAGAAAGCTTAACAAATCTAGCTCTCGCAAGCTTTAAACAAAGCTTAATGATTAACAAGTATAAAGCTTATTTGACCGAGTCTGAATTCTCAAGCTTCCGTTGCAATGCAACTCGACAGGTTTGCAACAGTTGAGGCGCTAAGTTATCCAGAACGATACGCGCATGAATGTGTCGTGTAATAAATTAATAATATTATAATAAATTCAACTGCGTCATGCGATCACAAATTTTGCTATTTTCCATCTATCTGTGGCTGCTGTTGAGAAGCTCACAAAATTTGGCATATAAAATACCAAGTGTGGATTTGAAAATGTTAAACGAAAGTGGCTTTAAGGTGTCAATACCAGGTGAGTAGGCGTGGCTAGCTTCAAGGTCAACATTGTAATTGAATCTCTGCTAGATGAGACCGGGATGCAGCGCGTCTTTTATATGCTGCAGGTGGATGACAGCTGTCCGACGCGAATGGACTATATAACAGAAGTAAACAATGGCAGCTGGATCAGCAAGCAGCGTACCAAGCTACAAAATAACGACAAGCTGCATATCTCTGTGCTGGTGCAGTACAACGATGTCATTTATGAGAAGAGTGAGACACGGGTAATATTTAATACTCGTCTGTTGACCACACGACATACCAGCTCCCACAGCATTAGCTATCCCAGCAGTCAGGATCAGTGTGATGCCTATCTGGCCTCAGATAAGCAGTCCAAGCTTTGTAAGCCAGCCCAGAGTATTATCGGAAGCAGTCGAAACATCTGCCAGGGTCAATTGCTTTTTGAGGACAACTTTAGTGAGGCGAAACTAAATCGCAGCGTTTGGAAACATGATGTACGGCAGCGCATGTATCATGTGGAAGAGGAACTGGTGGCCTTTGACGATTCACCCCGTAATTCATACGTTAAGGAGGGAAAACTGCACATTGTGCCAATGGTGGCCACGGAGGTGGTGCAGGGTGCATATCGGTTGGGCGATCGTTGTACGGCTGTGGAGAATCGCCAGGTGGAGTGTAACATTGAAAGAGGTAGCTTCTACAAAATCAAACCACCGGCTTACTCAGCTCAACTGCATACTCGCGAATCCTTTAGTTTCAAATATGGCAAAATTGTGGTGCGGGCAAAGCTGCCAAAGGGCGATTGGTTATTTCCATGTAAGTTGTTAAAGTTAAATACCTACATATAAATCGAACTAAACATTCCACATTTCACAGATTTAATGCTGCAGCCAGTTTCAACAGAAGCGGAAACGCATTATGCCAATCAATTGCGTAAGTATTTCCGGTTGACATTAAATCCAGTTTAAGAACTATCAATAATATCTTAATAGTATAAGAAAAACAAAATTTATTATTCAACAGCTTTTCAAGCATTTTAAACCAAACTCAAAATCAATTTAATAACTAAATTTTAATACAACCAATTTTAGGAATTGCTTATGCTCGTGGTAACGCTCATTTACGTAACATTCAGCAGGAGGATATTTCTGGCAAGCATTTATATGGCGGCATTATTGTTTGGGATAATGGACAGGCAGTGCAATTATTAAAAGATCGTCTGGGTGAAAAACATTATGGTGATGAATTTCACAACTATACAATGATCTGGCATCGGGATAAGCTAACGCTAATGGTGGACGATGAAATTTTTGGAGAGCTATATAATGGCTTGTCGCTGTTTAATGAGAAATGTTTCATCATATTTGGCGTTACAGTGGGGGGTTTTCTTAACTTTGACGATAGTATTATACCCCAGAATGTAAAGCCCTATATAAATCGTGAGCCACGCGCGGCCCTTTCGTTTTGGCAAAAACGCGATGAGTGGGCGTCCACTTGGAACAATAACAGTGCAATGATTATAGATTATGTGCGAGTTTACGCCGTGTAAAAATTTTTTTTCCTTTCTTTTATATATGTGCATATATAGTGATCAAATGTATTTAGGTGAATGTACTTAAATGTGTCAATTATTAATATAATTATATTTATTTTTTTCTTTCTAATAAAACAAAATATATTCAATTATAGATCTTCTTTTGAAATGGTTAATTTTATGTAATGATTTTGAATTAGAAAAGATTTACCAATAAAAAATAATCATTAAAATAAATATTTTGTCTAATTTTTATTATTACTTATAGAAAAAAAAAACAAGAAATAATTATTATTAATTTATTTCTTATAATACAAAAATATAACCGCAACAGTACTACATTTTTGCTATCATTAAATATAAACAAGTGTTTAATAATTATATAACATATTATTATAGTATATTCTAAAGAACATTTATAATTTAAATATTTATATGAATTTATAATGCAGATAATAAGCAGCAACTGTAAATATCGGCTGTTTTGTATTCAATAAAAACAATTAGGTTTAATTTGTTATTAAAAACTCAGATCTATTCAGATTTTGAAACAAACAATTTATTAAAATAATTAAATATATTCATATCTTATCAGATATTGTACAAAGTGAATAGACCAATGAACGTCAGCTACCAGCTCCGCATACAACTGGTTCCGATTAATTGAACCATCAAATTTCTATTGCAGCCCTGCTCTTAATCGCTGATTTTGTCATTGTCGCTGTTTCGTTAAAGAATGCCCGTGCGCTGCGCTGTGTGGCTGTCTTATTTATTTATAAAAACGGTGAATAATATAATGAACAAGTGTTTAGTAATTGTACAAAAATACATGTTGCCACATTGCATAATTGTGATTATGGAATCCGAATGTTTGTAGCAATGTAAACAAATAACTCTTCAGTTTCGTTTGTTTGTTTGTATATGTGTCGTCTGCGTATGCAGCGAAACCGAATCTGAAACTAAAGCAACGGAATTTTCTCTATGATCAATAACGGGGAATTGAATACATTTTATTTTATTTTAATTTTGCATACAGGGCGCACAGTGAAGCCAATTTAAGCAAAACGTTAATACTGGCACAGCAGCAGGACATGGATATACTGGATATTGATGAAGCGCTTAAGGATGATTCATACATGTAAGTGATGTTTGCGTTTCCCTTTGCGATTGCTACAATTGCTAAAAATACACTCGCCATTTGTGCGTTTCTCTTCTGTTCAATGAAAACTGACAGATTTCTGGCAGACAAAACGCACGATGATATCTCAAACATACTGCAGCAGTGGAAAACAAATAATCAACAATCACAGCAACTGCATTTGCAATACAACAATGAGCAGGGTACGTATTACATACCAGATATGTATATTATAGTTCATTCGATGAATCAGTTCCTTCGATCGTTTGTGTTGTTTCATTCGCTCGTTGGCGTCCCTCTTTTCGTTCTATGCATTTGGACAGATTTCATTTTAACAATTTAAATATTAATTAATTAATTAAACATAAACAAACTTTTTTCAAAACTAAATTAGGACTACAAAAAACAATTAAGTGCAATGAGGGACGTAGTCTGTTAATATTTTATTTACATGCGCTTGGGTTAAAGTAAAATTTCAATTGTTTAATTTTGAAGCACAATGAATTTCATTTAAGTTAGTAAAAAAAAAACTACACAACTGGTTTTATAACTTGTTAATTCAGTATATTAAATCGTTCAATTGAACTTTTTCTGAACGATTCAATTGAACTCTTGCACATGCATACATCTTACATACATACATATATGTCAATCATGGGTCACACAAACACCAACAAACAAACATATACACATGTATATAAATGCAGACCATGTGCATTTGGCGCTTTCTAAAAACAAAAAACCGTAAGTGGGCAAAAATGCCCACAACGACGTTGACAATGCTCTTGTGATATGTGTGTGTGTGTGGGCAGGCGAGCCGCTTACTTATGTACTTACCGTTACCAATGGCCAGCAATCGTTGTTTTTGCTATATTTGGACGTTGGATATTGTGGACACTAATTAATCAACACATAGACACACACACATGTGTATTTACAAATCGCTGTGCGTGGTCTGATCATGGCTCATTCACTGATGACAAAGCGGAACTGATAAAAACTTGCTATGCAAATGAGCCTGAAATAATAGAATAAAGTCTGCGATTTGCTGCATAATATGCGCATGTGACTTTATTAATGGACACATGTTGCAGTTTGCAGCTTGTTACAAGGCTAACAATTGCCATAATTGGAATATCACTAACAATTGGCTTGTTTATGATTATTTGATTTAAATATTAAATTCAAGGATTACTACTTTGCTTTTAATCCTTTTCTTCGGTTGACATCTTACATTAATTTTTTGTAACTTCAATTTAGTTCTTTTAGTTCTTGAGTGAACAAGAAAGAGTAATTTCCTGAACTGGCTAAATGAACTTGTTCCTTCTCAACTGTTTATGCGTGCTAAAAATATTTTTGCATGCACCAATAAAACAGACAAAAATAATTTAACAGATGAACAAAATTATTTACTACCTTAAAAATTAAACAATTAAAATTGAGCAATACACCTATCCTTGGGAACTTGTTCAGAACCTAATTTTGCGTCATGCATAATTGTTTGAGAATGACCGTACAAACAGCCCTAATATTTTTGACAGTGCGATATTCACCAACATTGTTCAACTGACATTTCGACTAACTGTAACTGTAAATTACATATACGACGCAGATTTTAAAAGCGTGCAATTTTGTTAAAGAAAGTAATAAAAATTAGTAAATATGAATAAGTTTGGAAGAGCAAAGGAGAACGCATTTGACAAGGGTCTTCGCCTGCAAATGAAGGCCCGTACGCCCGTCAATATATTGAAAACGAAACAAAAGAATTTGGGCATCGAAAAATTTAAAGAACTTGCTGGAATGTGTGTCGGCGATATACGGCCCGTTGATTTGGGCAGCGTTCTGGATAAATGTGTACGTGATGACACTGGCAAAACATTTAATATAAGCGGTTGGTACACCGTATCCATTTCCAACTGCCAGGGTCTCCTAGATAGCTGCATTCTGCTTGCCCTTAAGTACGCCATGATGCCGGTCAATGTGCAGCTATATGATCTCAAGCGTTTTGACGATGGCGCTCGAGGCGAATTTCTCGTGGACAATATACTATTAGCCAATCGTCTGAAGCGTCTCAATGGCAAAATTACCGTGCTCTTTAGCAGTCAAATTATTGATTTAACTGTACAGCCGGGTCTGCCTAAAAGATTCGCTGATCCGGATCTGTTTACGTCTTCATTGCTGGCCGCAATGAAGGCAGCGCTGCACGCTTGCTACGATAATCAAGGGAAAACGCTGCATTTGTCGCGATTCCATACCAACACCGAGTTGGAGCAACAATTTTGTGTACTGCACGCAAAGCCGATGCTACAGCAATTGCTCCATATGATCTCAAAGGAGTTTCCGCTGTTGCGTGTCCTCCTCATGCCTGACAATTTTTTGTGCACTCTGGGAGCGTTTAATACGATTACGCATTTGGATATGCCGGCGCTGCACGTGCTGGATGTAAGCTTCAATCGTATACAAGACATAATGGAGCTTAAAAATTTGCAAAACTTACGCTTTCATACTATAAATATAACGGGCAATGGATTGGCCAAATCCAAGCTGTGGGAGCTGCGCGCTTTATTGCCACACGTGCAAGAGTTTCTTGGTTGCACCAGCAGGGAAGTGAAACCTATAGATTGGACAGCTTGTCCACGTTTCGCCAGCCTTAACATCAATGGACGCGTCTTTTGCGAGCAATTTGCCAAATTCTATTATGGCATATTTGATGATCCAGCTCTACGCCCGCAACTAATTGACTATTACGATGCTGAGGCCATGTTCTCGCTGTCAGTGCCAGGGATGCTGTTGCACTCCCATACGTGCCCCAAAGTCTACACTCTGTACAATCGCAATCGTATCCTGCAACGCTCAACATTTGCGCTTTGCCAAAAGTTGCGTACGGGCTTGTCGCAAGTAATGCAGACCATTTCTCAGCTGCCCCAGATGCAGACAAATATCGAGGATGCAACGCTTGATATATACACCTACAACAATCAAAGCCGCGCCTTTGTGTTGAACGGTCGCTGTCAGGAGCGCAATGCGGATAACACCGATTGGATATGGCGCAATTATACTCGTTTATTTACTCTGCGTTCACATGAGCAGAATAAGTGGATAATTAAGAACGATTTACTGACCATATCCATGAGCCCTGGACAGGATGATAATGGCAAACTGAATCTAAATGCTGCAGATATCACGACAAAGGTCAATATTGATAACCAACTGGAGGAGATAAACAACAATATGCCAAAACTGGCACTGGAACCCGAAAGATCCACAGTTAATGCCTCTCCGCAGGTTGAGCCGGAGATGCCCGCTCTGGTGCCACGAGCTATAATCAATTCCGTAGGCAAGCTAGAGCAGGAAATTGATGATACTCTTGTCTGCTCCGATGATGAGATGATGTTGGTCATTAATGAGGATGACCTTTTGGTAGCTGATCTTTAAATGCAGCTACCCCACACACACACACACACACACATAAACACACACATTTTCTTATTTTCTTATTTTTATCAATTTATGACAATTTATCAATTAAAATTAATCAATATATATATATATTATACATACGTTTATGAAGCCTACAAACACAATTCGAAGACGTTCACACGACCCAAGCGCAGAACACCGGCAGCAACAAATCTGGAAACACAATTTGTAAGTAAAAAACAATAAATTTTCATAAATAACATAAATATTTATGCTTTGATTTAATTCAAATGGCTCAACATAAAATTTTTTTATTTTATTGCAGACGCTTTTATCGCAAACACATAATGGAATCAATCCCACAACAAATACAGGAACACCGATGCTCAGTTTGGAGATTGGAGGACTTGTTACCAACATGCATACATCATTTCTACAGGACACAACGCCGCCATCGTCCATCTGCTCATCGATGAACAATGATCGAATGAATAATTCACTTATCAGCTCTGCTGACTTTAAAAATGTCAACTTTCTGCAGTCGACCGACAGTCTGGAGCCAACAGTATCAACAGATCCAACGATGCTCAATGTGACGCTGACTGGTGGCGACATCGATGGTGACGGTGGTTATACGCTCAGCGATATGATCAGGGATCGCAAGGCACTTGAATCGCTTACCATGTCCGGTGATGGCACATTAATCAAGGACACGCACATTGCCCAGATCGATGATATATCGCTGGCAACGCTCAGCAAAACCGCCTCCGGTTGCAGCACCATGGATAACAGCACGGATAGCGTATCCATGCCAAATGATCAGATGCAGATGCAGATACAGATGCAAGCGCAAACGCAGGCACAGCTAAGGAATACACTGCTGTTGAGCGAGGAGATGATTGGCGATATCACATTTAGTCTAGTGGACAGCTCCTACACAACGCCCACAACAACAACAGCGCCCGCAGCAGCAGCAGCAGAGGAATCAATGCTTGAATCTGAGGCAAATCTGACATTTAAGCGGCCAATGAATGAAACGTTGCTGTTGGTGAGCAGACAGGTGAATACCACATATACCGAGATCTCTGATCCGCACGAGGCCGCACGTTGTGAGACGCCTGAGAATGTGGAGAAATTGCCAACTATACCGATGGAATCAACGCCCCTTACCACAGCCGGTGCACGGATTCAACACTACAACAATAACAACAACAATAATAATAAAAATTATAACAATAATAAACAGTTTGGCTATACGCCCACATTAAAAGGGCGTGGCGAACTAACTAACATATCGCCCATTGTGAGCAGCACAACGCCACAGAAAAGCCACAACAATAGCCGAATGAATCAGCTAAATCACACCTATGAGCCACCAGCTGCAATGCTGAAGGAATTGCAATTGGAGTTGCCACCTGGCGCATTTGATAGCGAAAAGTTTGTGCTGGACACAATGGAGCTGCTGGAACAAATTGAACAGCCTGCCCTGGATGCCACCTATAATATGTCCGAGGAGCACAAGCAAATGCAATCTGTCATGGATATGGCCAAGGCGGAAGTGGAGTTGCTTGCCCAACAGGGCGATGAGGAGCAATTTGAGCATATGCTCGCCGAGCTGGGCAAAGTGAATGTCCTTAATGCAGAGCAGCTAAAAATGCAAAAATCATTAAACAGCATCAAGCGGCGCTTTCACAAAGATGAGGAGATTCACACACCTGTCGAACAGCAGCCGCAGCAGCAGCAGCTGGAGGATGTGCAGCATATGACGCCCACATCATCGCACTCCCAGTTGATGAACAGTCACAGTCAGAGCCAATCCAGCAGCAATGGCGAGCGTTTGCTCACCCGACGCAGCCGACTTTATGATGATGTTAATCTGCGGGCCATGAACGACAGCAATACCAGCGCTGGCAGCTGCAATTCCACATCATTTATTGTCCATCGACGCAGTGAGGAGTCAGCAAATGTCGCCGATTCTCCCAAGACGCTGCCCGTAGCCGTAGAAGAGCAGCAAGTGGGTGTGGCAGCTGCAGAGACTGAGTCGTCCAGCTATAAGCTGGCTGAGCGTCGTGAACGAGATCGCGAGCGTTTCAAGACCATTAAAATAACCAAGGAAATGCGCGCACGTGATGATCAGCTGGAAAACATTGTAGTGCCTTGTATTGATGATGATGAGCAGCAGCAGCAACATCAGCCAGTGGAAACAGTGGAGCTAGCGGAATCAGAGCAGCAGCAACAGCAGCGTCAGCAATCTCCACCTGGACGTCTATCGCGTCGCGATTTAGCCAGCAGCAATGATGCAGAAACAACTAGCAACTATTTGACCTACAAAAAGCCCAAGGAAAAATCGCTGTTTATGCGTCAAAGACAGCCCGAGCTGCTGTCGACAGGTGAATCGAATCCGATTGCGAGGACAGAGCCGCGTTCACTGTCACGGCCGCGCTATATCAGTGGCCTGCAAAAGTTCTCCGCTGTGAGCAAAGCGACATCCGCTGGCGCTGGTCTCAATGCGCCCACAGCAGCAGCAACAGCAACTGCTTTGCCCACTGCGGTTGGCACTGGGGAGCTCAAAAGTCCGATGGGCTTTAAATCCAAGTCCTTCCATAATTTGTCCTCCAATATTGCCGGTGGTGCAGCTGTCTTGGCGCCGCGTCCCAGCCTTGGTGGCGCTTTGAGGAGACCCAGCGCACAGTCAAGCAAGCTGATGAGTGGACTGCGTACAGCTCAAAAGCAGGAGGTCTGTATTATTTTATTAAATTGAGAATGTCAGACTAATGCTCATGTTTATTCAACAGCAGGATGACACATCCTTATTCAAAGTGCCCAAATTATTTAGCGGATTGCGTGCACCAACGACGAGTGCGGCTACAAAGCGTGCTGTGGGCAATGGTCTGGCCCGTCCTTCATCCGGTTATTACAGTCTGAGCATGAAACCAGCTGGAGAATCTGAAACTCCTGAGGTGAGTTAACAATTAGGAATAAAATAAGATCATTGGAAATTGGTTTAGAAATATTTATGTTATTTATTATATATGAATTATAATATGAATCATAAATCTAATACCCATTTTATTACAGAGTCTCTCTTCTGCATCGTCGCGTGGCAGCTTGTATGGCAAGGATACTAAACTGAATAACACATTCGACACACAGATGCTCAGCACGAAGCTGACCCAAGTGACAACCGGTGCAACGGGCATACCGAAGCCATCGGGCTTGAGGCAACCGACGCAAATGAAGCGTAGTGGATTGCCGCGACCCTCGAGCATTGTGAGGCGCTGAGTTAAATGGCAAATACCGTGAGAGAAACGACCGCCCGCCCCGCGCCCCATAATCACAGTAGTTATTAACGTTATTCTATTATATTTGCTCCGTATTTTGTGTTCTATGTTGTCTGTGTTTTTTTGTACGCCTATTCTCTCTACTGTTTACTTAGACATAAGCATTTATGTTTAACATTAACAAATATACATTTTGCATTTAGTTAAAAGCAAAAAATAACAAAGAATTACAACTCCCTAACAACAAAAAGTTAAAAAAAAAAAACAAAACACACACTTTGCCTTAAAAAAAAAAAACCATGTTAATCGCAAAAAAAGTAAAAAAAAAAATTATGATGACAATTGGTGTATATTTTTGTAAAACATGCAGTGAATAGACAAAGCAAAACAAAAACGAAATTATATAAACGTTAGATTGTTGTCGTTGAGTGCTGCATAAAAGCAAATCGAATAAATAATACTATATACATAAATATACATACATACATATATATATATATTAATTATAAACATAAGCTCTGCTCAGTGGCTAGACCACAAAAAACCAAACTATAATTGATAATATGTAACTGATAGGCATATTAACAACTATATATAATAAAACATGTTACAAATCGAAATAAAATAATATATATATACACATACACTTGTATTGTATAGGCAACTACAGAGCAGTACTATAACATACTATATAAATCTTAAGACGATCGGTGACTGCAATAATTAACAACAATTTGCTAGAGTCATTTGCAACCTAAGTACTAAACTGCAATAATTACAAGTCTCATATACTACATATATATCAAAAGTTATACATTGATGATTTTGCTATATAGTAGCTCCAACTCTTATAGAACCATTTTAAACAGAGCGCATCTTTTATCTGGTGCAAACTCTTTATACATTGTATTACATTACTGTGCTATAAATAATACCTATCCCACATTTGTAAATTTAATTTTTAGTTGCCAAAAAAAGAAAATTAAGATAAAACACATGATTTATATATTAGTCTCCTGAAACGAATTTTTCTAAAATAAAATTAATGCGTATTTTGCATAAATCGGTTAAAGAAACTTATTTATAAGCATTGCCTACATACCCTAGTTTGACAAGAGAACCCTTTTGGGTATATACTCTTGGGCGCAAGGACATTTTAATCATCGTGCATATCCTACACTAAGTTAGTTTCATTGCATTAACCCTTAAGTATAATTACGATATAAGACTTCCTATATATGGATTATAATATTGTTTAATCATCCAAGCATATAATTAATTATTGCCTAATTGCTTTGACTAAATATCGCATCTAACGCATTAATCCCACTGCTATAAACAAAAACAGCTTTAACCCAAGTAGAAATTAATTTGCACGCCTCGTTAACATTTCTAAAGACTTTGTAATCGAATTTAGTTAAATACTTAAGATTTAAAATGAATTTATGTTGCTAGCGGAAAGACTACTTCCTTGAGTAATTGGTGTATTAGCTGTCAAGTCTATGGAATTCTTTGTAACATCTAAAATAAGAAACATATATTCTGTCCTGTTGGCTATTTTATTTACATTATAATCAATTAAGTTTGCCATCCTAACTAACTTTCTCTGACGTTACTTTTTTTGATTTAAATCTTCAATAATTTACGTTTTACCTTCGAAATTTCACAGAAAAAATAACAGGTCAGAATATAATTTTTCTTTAAATTGCTTTGATATTCATAGACATGTTAGAAAAGTTATTAATATTATTTATATAAGAACCATATGCAGTACCCAAAAGCATAACTTAAACTCTAACCGTTCCAGAAACTTCTCAGACTTGAGTATTTATAAATTGAGTAATAATATTTTCTAAACAATAAAAATATTCTTTTTGAATGAATTTTGAACAAATAAATATAATAAATTATGCAATTTGAATCTTTTTGAACTCATGGACAGCGGAACTATCGATTGGCATTCAAGGATTTCCAGAATTTTTTTTGAAAATTGGACTTCAAATTTTAGTAAGGGGGTTGCTAGCAAAATTGGTCCTGAAATCACTAAAACGGCCATAACTCCGCCATTTCAAGGACAATTCTGATGTACTTTGGCCAGAATCTGGTCCTTGTCTGGAAAAATCAGAAAATGTATTCCAAAGGACGATAGTCCTTTCAGGAGCTGAGAAATAAGGACATTTTGGTATAGAGAAAAATGCCCATGTCTCGGCCGTATCCTTGAGTATCCTGACGAGTCCTGTGGCAAACAAATTGTCTTGGTGAAGACTATAGGTTGACCAAAGGATATTTAAATCGTCCTTGTAGTTTCTGAGATATTGAGGATTTTGTGTTTTCGGCATGTTTTCTTTGACTCCCGGACAAATTTTACAAGTGCCGAATTCCCAGATGACCCCATAATGTTTAAATATAAATCGATAAAGTAGCTCCTTGCGATCCTAACACACCTAAAATTTTCAAAATCCACAAAGATTTGGCCAAATGGGAGCTATTTTTCAAATCAGGATTGATCATAATCTGCTGCTGTTAATTTTCTGTTAAGTCACTGTAATCATTGTTATTCTGTTAAGGTGACGTCACCTTTATGTTACTCGGCTGTTACCCTGCTGTTAAGCGAAGTTCGGAAATTTCATTTTTTCGGTCGCCAAAGTCGCTGAAATACCAGGCAAACAGAAATCAGCAGAAGGTCGCTGCGTTAAAATCAAAAAAAATTTGCTGCATACTTTTACAAAATTGGGGGCAGTCAAAAACTATTGCCTACTTTTAGTTGCAACTAAAAGTATGCACCACTTTTTTTATTTTTCGTAGCAGCGACCTTCTGATAATCTGCGATTTCTGTTAGCCTGGTATTTTAGCGACCTTGGCGACCGAAAAAATTAAATTTCCTAACAGCATTTTAAAGCTTGCAGGTGTTATTTATTATTATTTTTACAAAAATAGCTCCCATTTGGCGAAAACAAAAACGACAATAATCTTCTACTCCAGTTTATTTTTCAAAATACATTTATATTAATTAATTATATTAATTAAATTTATGTACAAAAAATTTGCGTAAAAAGATTATGGAAAGTATAAAAAAGCAAAGTATCAAAAATGCTGCAAATGGAAAGACAACGCGACAATCAGTGAAAAGCCAATTGATGTTTTGTTGCGTGTGAAACATATAATCAATTTATATATGTTAAGATGAGAAAAATTTGTTGTTTCTATTTCAGTCAACGAGAATTTAGATCATATAGTATATATACTTTAGCACAAAATGCGACAATAGAGGAATGTTGCGTTTAGTGTTGCTGGACTGCCGGAGCTACAGGTTTTTGTTGTTGCTGCTGTTGTTGTTGTACGGGCAATTGTTGGTTTTGTACAGGAGGTGGTGCCTGATTGTTAAGCTGTTGTTGCTGTTGCACAGGTTGCTGTTGCTGCTGTATAGGCTGTTGTTGCTGCTGCACAGGTTGCTGTTGCACAGGCTGTTGCTGTTGCACGGGTTGTTGTTGCTGCTGCACAGGTTGCTGTTGCTGCACAGGTTGCTGTTGCTGCACAGGTTGCTGTTGCTGCTGCACAGGCTGTTGTTGCTGCTGCACAGGCTGTTGTTGCTGCTGCACAGGCTGTTGTTGCTGTTGCACGGGTTGCTGTTGCTGCTGCACGGGTTGATATTGCTGTTGGTTAGGTTGTTGATAAACAGGCTGTTGTCCGGTATGGTACACCTGATTGGGATTCAATTGAACGGGCTGAGGCTGTCCATACTGCTGCTGTTGGTACTGTTGGGCATACTGCTGTTGTTGGGCATATTGCTGCTGTTGTTGGGCATATTGCTGCTGCTGATGGGCATACTGCTGCTGTTGTTGCATGTGCAACTGATCTGGTTGCTGGTAATGCAGTTGAGCGCCTGGGGGTGGCGCATGATAGGCCGCACCACCGGGCGGTGGTGCTGCATAGTAGCCTTGCGGCATATTCGGATGTGGCGGAAGTTGTCCCTGTGCAATCATCCGCTGCACTTCCTCTTGGCGACGTCGCTCAAACTCCAGATACTCATCATGCGTATACTGCGGCTGTGAATCGATGGTTTCCCACTCGGGATCCTTTTGGAACTCTTCCTTGGCGGTCTGTTGCATAAACTCTTCTATGCTGATGAGGCCATCGTGATTTGTGTCCGTTTCCTGGTAGAATTTGGATAAATATTTAAATATTGAGGAATAGTATATATTTAAAAAACCTACCTGGAAGTAATGCTCACGCATTCGTTCCATTTCCTCGGCACGTTCGCGCATATCATCCTCAGGTAGATTGCTTTGGTAGACCTTGTCCAGCTCCTTGACGAAGAGTGCCTTGACCTCAGCCTCATCCCAGTATCCGTTGCTGTCGACATCGTGAATCGAGAAGAAAGTTTTCGGATTGAAATCCTCCTTGTCCATATGATCCTGTTTCTCCCAGACCTCCTCCAGTTGGGCCTTATTGCCCGGATGATGGATCTTTTCATGCTGCTTATGCTTTTGCTCCTTTTCCTTGATCTCCGCCTCGAACTTCTTGCGCGACTCCTCATCCATTTCCTTCTTCTGAGCCTCACGCTCGAATTCCTTTTGCATTTCGTATTCCTTAAACTCACCACGTCGCTTGCGATCCGCCTCGGCTAAATCGTCAGATGTCTGCTTAATCAGCTTGCGCAAATCCTCGATTTCAAAAGTGTGCTCATTGCCATGATCCAAATGCTGTGCTACTTTCAAATGCTTGCGATCAATGTCATTGCTCAGCTCGAAGGCCTTATTGGCCAACTCGCGCAAACGCTCCAACTCGCGTCGTTTTATTTCGTCCAGCTTCGTGCGCACATGATGATTCACATAGTCCAGCTCTTGTGCGATTTTGCCACTCTGTATATATTATTTACAATTATCAATTTAATCTTATTTTTCTTTTTTTTTTTGTATGGTGTGGGGGAATTACACAAGCAGCTGTTAAATCAATTAAGAACTTACACGTATGTCAGCTTCCGGTGCTTTGTCGAGTTTTTTACGAAATTCGGGATCAGCTTCGAGTGCTTCGACCACCTCGCGTAAGTAGCGTTCATATTCCAGCGCCGTCTCCACATCAGCTGTGGCAGGTGTGCTGCTTGGTTCGTTGCTCTTTTCCTCCTTCTTGTTGTGCGTCACAGGCAAGGCTGCAGTTAACGTCACAGCCAAGGCAAGCGCCAGCACGACATGCGCCAGCATACACTTCATGATTGCACGTGGTGACTGTTTTTACCTCTGATTGATTTGCAATGAAAACAATTGTGTAAATAACTTCTATAAATATTAAATTTATTCTGACGTGTCCGCCTTTGCTGTGTCTTCGTTTTGTTTTCGTACCAAGTGCTTCCACACTTAAGAAAATAATTTAATTAATTTATGGTAACTCTAATCATATGTTACGTAGGTTATATCGATATATGAGCTTGAGTTTATATCGCGAACACGATTAGTCGATACGGTGCTTCCATTCACTTTTAGGTCCATTGTTTTGCATACATAGCATTAAGCATGGTAATGGTTAATTAATTAATTTATTTTTATTTGTTGATGAAAATTGACTTTATGCAATAAATACATTCAAATGAAAGATTAAAAAAAATAAAGCAAGCACAAGCGCCGCAATTTAAACTTGTTCAGATGAGCGCTAGTTCAGTTCGGTGTTCACATATTCTGGAACTACACTGCTGTCAGCTGAGCAGATTCACGAGCTTATTTTAAATTTTAAAACTGAAATAATGGACAAAAACACAAGTACAGCCGGCAGCAAACCAGTTAAGAAAAAGATACTAAGTAGCGTGGAATATGCGCGCATTTGTCAGTTTATTAATGGCTATCACGGCAGCCTGGCCATAGACTGCGAACTGGAAATGGTACATCGCTTTTTCACCGATGTGGAGCCACTCGCCTTAATCTGCATACTGCAAACGGAGCTGTTTAACAAAACGCGCGGGCAACATTGGCGGCACGAACAGCGCGGAAAGAAGCTGCTTCAAACGTACGTAGGAATCTTAACAAGCGATAAATTAGCTATTTGGTTTGTCTTTTTTCTGTTTAGCTATGAGGATCAGTGGCGTTTGTATAATGATAATGCTTTGCTAATTCGCATGTCATGTGTGGATGGCATAAGTCCCATTGCGCTGTCTCGCCAGATATTACAGGAAAAGTACGATCTACGACAGAGACCACAGGTTTCCCGCCTGCTAAAACATCCGCATTTAATCAACGATCCGCACCTGGCTGCTAGCGTACAACAATGCCTTTTCAGTGACAATCAGGAAGGACCTATCACGGATCTGCGTCGACGCATAGTTGGCGAAGAGTATGAGCTCAAGCTGAAACAACTGGCCAAGGAGGCGGGCATACATTTTTACGATGAGCAGGATTTGCGTCGCATGGGCTACGACAAGACGCCCGATATCAAAATGATATTGCCATTTCTCTATAAGGGCTCGGTAGTCAACTGGATAGAGAGCAAGGCTAATTTCGGGGATCCCAAGAGCCACAAATATAATATACAACAACAATTGCATAGCTACTGCAATCGGTAAGCATTTGAAACTAATGTTTTAAATTGCTTTTGAATAAATATTTCTGTTTAGCTTTGGACCCGGCATCATAATCTATTGGTTTGGTTACCACGAAGATACGCCACAGCTGCCGGATAATAATATTGGCATAACAGTGCTCATCGATTTTCCCGCTCGCGAAGATTTAGTTTTTATGCAGTTGACGGAACCAACGACGCCTGCAGCGGGCACAAGTATATAGGATAACAAATTTTATGACGACATACAATTATTTAACAATTTTTCACTTTTTATTGTATTTATAAATTCTCATTTACATAGATTTTTCTCAGTTTATGGTACAAAAACGCATTTTCCCATTTTTTTTTTGTTTGTTTAGTTTTTGGGCATAAAATGTATATAAAACTATAAAATATTTGAAATGTTTATAAACGCAAAACTAGCATAGTAATAATTATATTGGGGCGGCAGAGAAAGTAAAATACCAAATAATTATATTTATATTTATTCTATGGTTATTGTATTATTATTTTGTTTGCCATTTATAAACAATTTCCCTTGGCAATTTCAAAACAAAGCGAAAAATTTATTTACTCTTAAAATCAAATCAAAAGTTGGCGATTTACAAAAAATTCAGCTTGCTTAAGAACTTGCATTTTTCTTTTTTTCAAAACGTTGATTGTTTTAAATTTTTATTGTTGCAATGGTCTTTTTCGTACTGGTAGGCAACTCGTCGTTCAGTTGATGATATTTCTTTGTTTTTCTTTTCTTTTTATATTTTCTTTTTTATATTTTATTATTGCCCCGCACCTTACAAATCCTTCAGCTCCTCGGGCATTTCATTCTTCGGATGCTTGTTTTCAAAATGCTGCTTATAAGTCTTAGGATCCGGCATTTGTGACTGTGCAAAATAAATTGAAATTTTAATTAGTTGATTATATTTTTAACGCAATGTCGTTTTTATACAGAGATGTGATCAATTTTATTGCTAAATTTGTAATGCATTGAAAGAGTGTGTATTATGTATTGGCCTATATGAATTTCAAATTAATTTGATATTTATAAGCCCCATGTTAACAAAATATTGTGACAATGCCACGTCGATATGTTAGCGACACCTTATCGACAAATTGACAGAATATATTAACCAAACAAAGTCAAGTTGGATCAAAATTTAGATCACCATACATCATATAAATCGTCAAGTTAATTAATTAGTATGTCTGCAAGGGTATTAAGTCTCCAAAACATCTCTTCCTTGTTTTTCTGCTTACCTTGCACAGGGCACACACATGGACGAGAGCCTTTTGTGCCGCCTTCTTCTGGTCGTTGGCACTGTGTCCCTGCTGCTTCTTCATTTTTGCCTGCTTCTCGGCGGCTTTTGCCTGCGATTGGATTTTCTGATGACCGCGTGCCATTTTATCGCTGCGTGTGATTGAGTTTAAGACTGAAAATATACATATAATAAATTGTTTAGCACTTAAAACTTTCAGTTATCAATAGAACGCTCGCAGCGACAAATTAATCTTCAGTTTTTATTAATTTGCCTGTGCTTGTGTTTGGTGTATGTTGTTGTTGTTATTGTTGTAGGCTCTTTAACCCAACTACAAACACAGCGATATCGGCGGGCATATGACAGCTGCAGCAGCCATTAGCGACGTCCGCACTTTCTCTTTCGCTCTTGCGTAGGGTACAGGTTACAGCAATTTATCTACATAGTATGTGGTTGTAGTATGCGTTGATCGTTAATTGATTGATTGATTAATAGATATGTTTGTAGATCGAACGAAAGAGAATTGACACAATTATTGCCGCGCACGCAGTTTGGTTGGATTCTCCAACCCCCCACACACACCCCCAACGACAATCGACCTCTTTTAGCACGTTTTTGCACATCTAGCGACCACGTTCTGCCAACCTTACCTAATTTCTATTTGTAGTGCGTTTATTGTACGCCAAATGCAGCTGTGCAAACTTTGTAGATTTGTATACTTTTACTTTACGAAATGTTTGTTTTGTTGATACCCGAAATTGTTGACGGCTTTTTAGAGTTTAATTTCCGTGGCGTAGTTTGTTTTTTTTTTATTGTATTACGAATTTTGGCCTCTCGCCTTTGTTGTGTTTAGTGTTGTCTAGGGATCTATCGACATGCCGCCACAATCAGCCGCTAATATAATCGCATAACAAACATCGATACATCAATATATATCGATATTATTAAACGAAACTCACGAATGTTTGTGTCCGTTTTTAACGAATACGAAAAAAAAGTTAAATATGAAATATTTATTGCTTTATTAACATTTGCTGCATGAAATTAATTCGCTTTCTGATTTTAACATATGCTATCAGCCCAGTGTATAAACCCAATGTACTAACGCTGTATTAAATCCACCTGCTTAAGAGCTGGGCTTGCAGGTGAAAAATCAAGATGAAACCTAGAAAGTGCATGAATGTTTGCAACACAGTGCGCAGGAGAGAGGTGCCGGTAGTTCCGATTAATAATAAACTCCTTCATGCTGATCAGGAAACAAAATATCTGGGCTTCATTCTGGCTTTGTTACTTTGTTTTCTTGGCTATTATTTTAAATCATGAGAATTTAAACGATCATTTTGTACACTGTGTAGAATATATAAAAATACGCTTTATTGCTTAAAACTTAACAAAACCGATTAAAACTAAACTAACATGCTTGCATTATTGTCACAAAACTCATAAATATTATCAACGAATTGCATATCTTGTGTGTTTTTAGCAACTTGAGGAGTTTTTTCTGGTTTCTTCTTTGTCGGCACGCCCATACCGCAGTTAATGTGAGCAGCTTTTATTAATGATTTTGTATCTGTGTCTTGATCCAGCGTCATACGTTTGAGATTGTTTATCAGCGATATATCCTGTTTGATTTCATTTTTCAGCTCAAGCAGCTCGTGTTCCGTTTTAATAATATCCTCAGCATAAGCTTCAATATTACACTGCAGCTGGCCCACTGATAGCTCCATTTCCCGGCACGTATATCTCTGATTTTGTAGTCTATATTGCTTGCACTTCTCGGTTAGCTGTCGTGTCAGATTATATTCTCTCTCGTATCTCACATTCATCTCTGCGTGCAGGGCTGCCAACTTGTTGCGCACACTATTGCGCAGTGGCGCATCCTTGCGTCGACGTCTAATGCAATTAATATTGGCATTGTTATTGGCAACTGTTTCAAATGTGCTCTCTTGACGGCTGCGTCGACGTCGCCGCTGCGTCGCTCGCGTTTCGGCCAATTTATATAATTTGGCATTGCGAGTGGGCTGAGGTTTATCATAATGCTGATCGGGCAGTATGACCAGCAGCAGCTCATCTGGCATTTGTTGTTTATTTTTGGGCAGTAAACATTGCTCTTTGGTTTTGTTGGTTACTTTGGCTGTAGTTTTGGCAATTATTTTTTTAGTCTTATGTTTTTTGCAATTAAGATGTAAAAGCTTTTTAAGCCACTTGAGCATGGAAAAAGTATTGCAGGTAGCTGGGGCCAGTTCCACAAGTTGCAGAGGCAGCGGCTCCTTGAGCTCTCCACGGTGTTTGAGTGAAAGTCGCAGCTTAAAGAAATAAGATAAGGTAACGTATAAGTTGAAACATAACCTTCTATTCCAATTCGAATAGTATTTTATATTTTAGTTTAGTATTTGAGAAAACGATAATCGACTTAAAACACTATAAGCACTAGTTTTGATATATTAGCAACAAAATGTCATAGATTATATATCCTTTATTTCTTTACGCGTTTCTGTGCTCCTATATCATTACATCTAGGGCAATTATAATGCTATTAACCCAAAAAAAAAAAAAAATGTTGAAGGAAGTTAATGATCTCTCGGATATAGAGATAAAAATAGTGCACGAACAAACGAAATAACATTAACTTTAATATAAAAATCAATAGGCAAATTGATTTCATTTCGTGCGTCATAAAAAAAAAGTAAAATAATGGCAAAGGCGACGCATAATCAAGTCAAATACGACAACAGGGGATTATATGTACATAGATATATATTCATATATATGTACATATGTATGCATGCATATATATGCACGCAGAGGCGTGACCTGATGTCGGTAGGGGGTCGCTTCTAAACATGAATTTCACATTTCTTGTCTTGCGTGCGGCGCCAGACGGACGAGCAGGACAACAAAAAAAAAACAAAAAAAAATAGAAAAAAAACCGCTTATTATGCAATCAGTGTCGACATTTGTAGTTGCCTTGGGCCCAGTTTTGCACGGCAGGTGGGCAGAATTTTTAGGCTGCCGGTAGGGTTGGGTTGGGGGTTAGGGATTGGGGTGTTCAGGCAGGAAGGAGTTTTAGTTTGCTCGCATATTACCTCATTGTGCACACGACTCCAAGCGCGCCAAACAGGTAAAATGGCCATGTTGCCGTCGTAGCTGCGCTCGATACCACGCCAACGTTCCGTTATAACGTAATCGCTGTAGTCACGCGATGCTGCCGCTGCCGCTGTCGCTGCTACGCCATGGCCACCATCTTGTTTTTATATTTTTAAAAGAGCGCAAACGTAACGAAAATGTAAAGAATACAAAATAATTGTATAAAATATAAATAAATAAAAGTTCAAGTCAACAAAAATAGTACTACAGGCTATAAAAGTGCTAAATGGCTTCAATACTCATTAATAAATATTTCCTTACCTAGCTTATTATTATTGTTGTTGCTGTTAATATTATTGTTGTTATTGTTGTTGGTAATACCATTGCTCAACTCGTCATCAATCAGCGCCTTGATTATGTCATTGCATGTGGTTTTATTTGTTACGCCCGATACATAACGCGGCTCATCATCATCCAGCCAAATGGGTATTTCCTTATGACCCTGTTCCTGTTTGTGTGAAGGAAGGATGAAGGAAGAAGGTAAATGCATTGGTTTATTAGTTTTAAATGGTATTCTTGCCAAGTTTCGAGTTGATTACATTGTAATCTTTATAGCTAATGGTGGTATTAGGTAATTAATAGTCCAATCACCATCAAGTTTAAGTACAAACCACTGAACCGATATTCATGAAACGTATCATTTTGGAATTGTTTTAGCTTCTAGATTGATTTTCTATAAAATCTAATTGAAAAAAAATTTTTTTTTTCAGAAGTGTTTCATGCGTGAACCTAGGTTCATGCATTATAGCGAGAAAATTTCATTTTCTTAAAATTGCCATAATTTTGCCAAAACTGAACCGATATTCATGAAACGTATCATTTTGGAATTGTTTTAGCCTCTAGATTGATTTTCTATAAAATCTAATTGAAAAAAAATTTTTTTTTTCAGAAGTGTTTCATGCATGAACCTAGGTTCATGCATTATAGCGAGAAAATTTCATTTTCTTAAAATTGCCATAATTTTGCCAAAACTGAACCGATATTCATGAAACGTATCATTTTGGAATTGTTTTAGCCTCTAGATTGATTTTCTATAAAATCTAATTGAAAAAAAATTTTTTCCCAGAAGTGTTTCATGCATGAACCTAGGTTCATGCATTATAGCGAGAAAATTTCATTTTCTTAAAATTGCAAAAACTGAACCGATATTCATGAAACGTATCAATTCGGAATTGTTTTTTTCAATCTTTAATAAACTCTTAAAACTCTATATTTTTAAAGTAGAAGCCAAATATAATTGCTTTCAATGTTTACCAAAGCGTTTAATTCTTGCACTGCTTTTCCAACTGATTTTGGTAAGAAAAGCAGTGCAGTAGCCTTAAAATAACTAGAAATTGTTTTCGAAATAGGTGAACACTGTGAGAACTACAGATTAAAATAATTAAATGAATTTCTATCACTATTTGAACAATGTTGCCAAACTTCTCTATATATAATATAAAAATGCGCTGTTGCCAAATTTAGTTCAATCAATTTTCTAGCTAACCAATCTGCCAATCTGCAAACTATTGATGCAACTCAACTGTATGCATGCCACACACACACATTTTCGACTCTATAATAATATCCTCCTACAATATATCCTTCCTACAATATACCCTCCTACAATATACCACATATGGATGACTAACCAGCTAAGCAAAGCAAAACATGCCTCGTTCTTAAGCATAAGAAAATATTTTGCTTTAGCTACCCACCCAATTAGATGATTTGTTTGATTTCACTGGAAATCTAACAGCACAACCTCCAATCCGCCACCCCTGAATAGGCTGTCATGGGGGGTGGAGTGGCGTGGAGTGGAGTGGGCCTTGTTGCAGGGGCACAGGTGTGAGGCACTTACCACAGTGCTATTAACGCCATATAGGGATATGGAACGATGGCGATGGCGTCGATTTGGGGCTGTGTGTTGGCCATTTCCGTTTGCCTTGCTGCCATGTTGATTTTGGCCCTGTTGTTGTTGTTGTGGGGCAGCGTATGTTGTTGTTGTTGTTGTTGTTAGTTTTGCATCTACCAAATGCTGAGCACTTGGCTTATTATGGTTGTTGTTGTTGTTGCTTTTATTGTCTTGATTTTGGCGTTGGCGTTGCTGTTGATAATGTTGATGTTTGGTCGGCAGTATGGGGCTTTCAGGTAAATTCAATAGCGACAGACAGGTGTCAAGATTATCATCGATGAATGTTGAGTTTTGTTGTTGATGTTGTTGTTGTTGTGACGCCATTTTGATGAATTCGACGCGCTAATTGGCACTGCAATGAAAGGCAGGTTATACATACATAATTGTAACTGGGGGCATTTATATAAAGTATAAGTAAAAAAAAAGTTTTATTATATATTTATATATACCCTATGTGCATTTCGATTTTTTCAAACACGCAAAAAGGCTGTTAGATATTTGGGATTTTATTGTTGTTGTTGTTGGTTGGTTGTTTGGTCGCCTACGCCTAACGATCAATTTAGATTTGTTGCCGGCGATTAAATAAATTATGCATGAAGTTTCACAGCGCATAGCATTGCCATTATATATATATATATATATATATATGGTGGTGCAATAGACACCACTCGGTACACACACACAACCCACCTGTCCCGGCAATTGCTGCACGCTGATTCCTAGAAAATTACCCAGAAAACTTTGTTTCTATCATTATTTAACCAAGTGCCCGGCCTTTTTCGGACCGACTCCTGTGTATTATCCTTTTGCATTTGCTTTTCGTTTTGGCCTCCCCATAATTTGTTGTTGCTACATTGCCAGAGTTTTGCCCTGTCTTGCATTTTGTATGCAAATTTTTTTTCTGTAGTCCCAAAGAAAATTATTGTTGTTTATTTTCACGTGCATTTGCGAAAAACGGCCGAGTTTGACTTATGAATTAATGCAAATTTATGCCGCCGGAAAATGCAGCGTGCCAAATAACTCAAATTATATACTATTGGCGCATTAAAGTTGTACTGAAATCTTCGGGTTGGGGTTTAAAAAAACCTAAAAGGAAGTATGGTAGGGCATCTAAGTAAGTTCAGCAATAGATATTGCTTAGATGTGATCAAGTTTGTGTGGTCTTTTCCCATAAATTTAAAATAATAAATAAAATTGTAAATATTTTACAATTTTAAAATATTTAGATTTTTCTCAATTCAAACAAAAGAATTTTTATAGATTTGTGCGTACTTTTAAAACCTCATAAATTAGAAATTCCTATTAATTAAATTATTGGATCTAAGGATTTATTTATTCTATAGTTGTTATACAACATTTTAAAATTTCTATTTTTTAAAAAGAAATTAATATAAACTTGGAAATTCTATTCTTTTTTTTTTTACTTGAATATTAGACTATGCAGAATTTTAATATAATTTTATTAATTAATATAAGCTTGGAAATTCTATTCTTTTTTTCTATAGTTGAATATTTAACTAAGCAGAATTTTAATATAATTTTCTTTGATAATTTTCTAAGGTATAAATTGCCATTAATTGAATAACTTGATTCCTGACAGCAAATTTATTAAATTCATAAAGGTACAGCAATATTATTATAAGTAAACTGCTATTTTAGATTAGCCTTTAATAGCCAAATTTATTTTTTTAATTTATTTTTTATATCTACACTTGTTTAGTAATTTTATAACCTTTCTGTTCTATGAACTGAAAAATGTTTTATATATTTTCAAAATAGAATGCCAATCACACTTGCATATTGACAGACAACTGCATAACAATCCACGCCCCTTGATCGGTCTACAAAACTATTAGAGAAATGAGTTAAAGGATTTTATATGAATTAGACACGCCCACGGGCAGACCTCTCCAACACCAAATCGTAGTTGTGCCACTGGCATTTCCCCACCCTTTCTCCACCCTTTCTCCAGTTTTACCACCACAATCACCCGCACATGTCAATGCAGTCTTTGATTACTCGGCCTGAGCTGGACATGCAAACTTTCATTGAAGAAATGTAATTTCCAATCAAGATAAGTTCATATGTAAATTTTATTCGATGGGTGGGGGGGCTGGTCCTTTGGGCAACCACACACACAGGACAATTATCCGAACGCCTGGCGCTGACATTTTAAGTGCAACTAATTGCTGTACATAGTAAGTAACTAAGTAAGTTGGGCGGTCTAGCCCAGTCATCATGTGATTAATTAATGCACAGTGCTAACCACAAAACTAGCGACTTAAGACTTAAGTTTCTAGTGCCGAGTTACTTTAGGCCATGTCCGAGAGTTCAATGTCTAGACATAATTAAACTCATTAAACTCGTAAATATATTTATAATACAGTGGGAAAGAATTGAGCTAATTTCGTTTATATTTAGAATATAAATATTTTTATCAAGAGTAACTAATATAATTTAAACATTTATTTTCCATTGCGTGTTTAAGAACAATTAATTTTGTCTTTTGAATTTGGTAGAATTGAAAGTAAAACCTTGAATTAGAACTTTAGGGTGTGTAAAGGTGTATAAAAAAAAATAGTTTTTTGAGTATTGTGCGGGATTTCTATGATTTCGAAAGGCAGCATTTAAGATTGTAGTAAAAGGTTTTAATAAAAATTGTGAAAGTTTATATACTTTTTGATTTTGAGCTGTAAATTCTTAAAATTTTACAAATTGTATTTTAGCTTTCAAAAGACAACTGCTCATCTGAAAATAAGATTTAAATAATTTATTTAAAAATTTTGATATACTTTCTTTGATTATGAACTAAAAAGAAATAAATTTCAAAGCTAAGTCAAATATATTTTAGCTTTAAAAAGAATACTGCTCATTTGGAAATGAGATCATTTTAAACTTCCAAAATATTCCATTGAAATTATAAATAAGAAAAAAAAATAAAAATGTAGATATCTTTTTTTATTTTAATGGAAATGGATTAAAATGTACTTTAAGTAGATTACTAGACTACTTCACTTTTGAAAATAAGTCAAAAACAAAACTCAAATAAACCCATTAAAATATTTTTAAAAATGGAAAAAATAATCGAATCAAATTAATATATTTTTTAAAGAAACGAAAAAAGATATTCCCCAATTTAAGATCTTTTCGGAATATTTTTTAATTTTTTCCAGTTGTTTCTGTGTACCACACATTAAACTTTGGCACCCGCAGAACCACAGAATATTAGAAAATCAACTGTGAATTCTCCCAGTGCCAAGATGCAATGGCAGCTTCATTTTTTTTTTGTCCGGTAAAACACACACACTAGATTTTCCCGGTTTGTTGATCATGCCAGGACTTACCTTTCAGTATAATTTCCTTGTTGGTTTTTCACGCCGCTGAACTTTGGATTAAATATGATGTTGTGTGGTTTAGGGTTATAGTTGGTTTTGGGCTCTTTTTTTATTTTGGCAGTATGTTTGCTGTTTTATGGGAAATGTTTTACACTTGCACACTTAATTGTTGGTCAGCTGCCAAGCTAGAGCCGCAGGACATGTTAATCCTTTGAGCTTTGACACTTGACTGAAGTTCAAATTTGAATTTGCAGCTACGTAACGTGTCCGGAGAAGTCAGCGTCAGCGGCTAGCGGCAGAATGTCGACGTCAGGCAGCGCAGCCGGAAACTGCTAATATTTTTTTTTTCTTTTTCGGTTTTTTTTTTTGTTTCTAGATCTAGACAGGTGCTAGGTGCTAAGCTGCTGTCCTTGTTTGGCCACAGGACACGCAGCTACGGCAAATGTTCAGTTCGTGTATAAATTCCAAATAATGCCTAGGCTAGCTAGCAAACAATTCTAGACACACAAATGCTAGAGAGAGCAGCGTTGCAGAGTTGCGAGAGTCCTTTTAGTCCTTTAGCTGGTTGCCAGTGACAACTTGCAGGTCGCGTTTAATGCACAACAAACAGAACTGACGAACGGCGTATCCTTGACGACGGCATGTGACTAACTAAAATTTTATTTGCTACCACACAAAACTTTAAAGCAAAACCAAGCCAGCTACCAACGCACACACACACACACACCTGCTACCAACACACACACACACACACACCTATACACACTAGTAAGACAGAGACAGTAAGAGCATGAGAGAGTCAGAGTCTAGGGGTAGTTAGGTGCTGCCGTCATCAGGCATTGCCGTTTTGTTGGTAGTAGCTGCTACAAAGTCAGTAACAACTGCCCCGTTGTCGTCTTTTTGGCCAACCAGCAGCAACCACCAAGCCAGCCAAGTCCGCGTACTACCAATTTCCCGCTAGCCCTCAAATACACAGCCGCGCTATCCACATGCAACCACTCCCTCATCCACATTGCAGTTTTTTCTTCCTTTCCACTTTTTTCATAGCGTGTTTTGTGAGTCCCCCTAATACCAATACCAATACCAATGTTAGGGCGCACTTTGTGTTATTTGGTAAAACGAGATTGTTGATAACGTGCCACAGCAACAACAACAACAACAACAACAACTTTATATATATATATAACTAAAAAAAAAAAAGAAATACTCGCGGTACATAAAATTCTTGCTACTGGCAGGACCTCCAACTCCTGCGCCTGCTATTGTATATTTTATTGTTAATGGGCAGCATTCACCTTTCGATTCGATTTTTTTTCCTGTTTTTTTATTTTTTTATTTTTTATTTCATGACACGAAATTGTTGTACTTTTGTTGCTAACGGCTTTTTGGTTGGCTTAAAAACACTTTGGCATACATGGCCAAATAAAAGGAGCCTAGAGGCGCCGATCTTGGTGTGAGTTGTCTTTTGGATGTCATTGTCAGGAGGAGTTCATGTCAAGACAATTGCAGAAATAGTTGAGTTCCGAACGAAAGTTTTATTTTAATTACTTTGTGTGCGCATTTATAGAATCGTTTAATATTCTAATAATATTTGGGATGGCTTAATTAACTTCAAAATACTTTTATATAATACTGACTTGCATTGGCATTAAAATAACACATTCAGATTGTTTTTCCTTCCTGCTTTAAAAGTGATTAAAATAGAAGTCTTGTTTCTAGTATTTGTAGAATATAATATTTTCATTTTATATGCTGTGAAGTTTTTCTGAATCGATAAGTATTTGTCCTGAAAATAAAACGATTGCCAAATTTTCATTCCATTTTTGAATTTATCACATGTTTTTATATTCGACTTTTTTTTTCCTTATTTAATTATTTTAAAAGAAATTTTATTTTCAATAAAAATACACATTTTTTTTTTTAAATAATCTTTGTTTTTTTTTTATATATTTACATACAATTAATACTTCTATTCAAATAGAAAATTAACATATATTATGAAAAGCTTCAAATGCTCTGGCCCTAATGATATATCATCATTTAAATAAGCATTGCAGTGTATATATAATCATCGATTTAATCTGATATACCAAAACTTTGCACAGCAATTTACGCTCAAACTATAATATTATATTTGTTTATATAGGGTGAGGGTATAAATTTCTTCTATTTTTCATATGAACTACGCTCAGCTAATGTTGTTCAATTATTTGGTAAAATGCTTCTGTGTAAACAACAAAGCAAATATATATATATTTATCGCAATAAGTAGATCACAACTGAAATTTATTGATCATAAAAAAACCTTTACAAATTTTTATATATTTTTCTAATCGAAAGAAACAATTTAAAACACGCAGTTTGTCAATTTTTGGGGTCAAAATTTTCACCAATGCGCGTGAAATTTTGACGCTTTCTGTACTGCGATTATGTAAATGATTGATTCAGGAGGGGGGATTATAGGGCAGCCTGTACTAATTTGCACCAACTAGGGGTTGGGGGCACATTAGCTAGGGGTTGGGTATTACCCATAAAACCTGCCGCTACCTGCCTCTCGGTTGCGGTTCAGCGATTTCACGATATGGCACCGGTTCCGTAATAAACAAACATTATGTTCGGTTATAATGGCAACGGGAATCGGTCGGTCACATTGAGCTCCTTATATAGTATATATATAGTATATGGTATAGGTATATATAGAGTTATACGTGCTATGAGTTAGTTAGTTAGTGTGGGAAAGTGCAGGCAATTGCCTTGGTCTTGACGTTGATGTTGATGTTGTATAGAAAGTTTTACGGGTGGCAAATGCGTGGTTATTAATTTTTATTTGAATTCTGGACAGTGTAGGCAATTAATGCGCACACATGAACAACTTATTGCCACGCCCATCAGGTCTAGTATTAAGTACTTTAACATGTACTTGCATTAGCTATCAAAATATGCCTCTACCGGATAAGTTAGTATAAAATAAACAAGAATTTTCAATATTTAAATGTCCTTTAAAATTAATTCATCTAGAATTTGTGGTTTATTGTTATTCCAAAATAAATATTAAAATGTTCAAATTTTATATAAAAATTGTATTATTCAAATAACTACAATTGCCCGACAAGATCATTCGATTGAAATTATTGTAGTAACAAAAAACAATATGAAAAATTAATTTTAGTTCTCTATTGTAAAAGTTGTTAATTTTCATTGAAATTTGAATTTTTCCAAGAAATTAATTAAATTGATTTATTATGCAAACAATATGTCAACACTTTTCATTAATAATAAATTTAATCAATATTAAATTGCAGTTACAATTGTCCGAAATAAACAAATATATTTTCATTACTTACTTTCACTTTGGATTTTAATGATTTAGTAGGGTGTTTAGGGTGTTTAATTGTCGCCGTTCTTAGCTAATTCTTATTCTTTTTATTTAATCACATAGAAGTCCTGAAGAACTCCTTCAAACTTGTGTGGCGCCACTTGAATTGGTTTGCATGTGTCGTATATGGAAATTTGTTGTAATGATAGAGGAATTACTTGGTCAGGTTAATTGTCTTGCTGTTAAATTAAAAATAGTGCTCTATGCTTGAATAATAATTGAGTTTTTATTGTTTGCCGCAGATTGTCGAGCAGAAATTGTGATTATCTAGGGGAGTTTTTATATATAATGTAGTCAACTTATATATTTTTTATCTGGTTTTGAAATTTTTAAACTAAATTATTTACTTTATGGCAAATTACATTTTCGTGTTTATTAAATATATCAGCTAATATAAATTAAATTTTTTTGTAATTGAACCTTTGATAATTATGTTTTGCGACACGGTTCCAAATTTTCTATTTCTATTATTTTTTGCCTTTAATAAACAGATTAAATTCCATTTTGTATGCCAATTAATTTATTCATAATCTAAACTAAAATTTAAACGAGATTTTGAAAGAAATATTTAAAGCTGAATTTCATATTATTAATTTATATAAATTGTATTCTATGATGACTTTAATAACTTTGATACTCCCACTACTTACATGAATGCCAAATGTTTTCAGAGCTGATCAATTTGTATTGAGCACATGCTACAATGCTGACCCTGACACACAATTTCAGCAGATCATTCCACATGTTCACTTCAGATCTCTTCTATTTTTTTTTTTTTGAAATAATGTAACGTATTTCTTTTTGATAACCCGCCTTCCCCGCATTGTCAGCATTTGTTCATGCGTCAATTAAGTGGCAGCCAAGTGCGAGGGAGCCAGCACGAGGCACACAATTTTTTAACTTTGACCATTATAAAAGGCAGCAAATAATTACAGGAGCAGGGGTCACAACTGCGGCAACTGCCTGCCGCCTGCATAGTATAACCGCGTGCCAACTGCGTTGCGGCTGCTGTTGCAACGTTGCAACATTGCAGCTGCAGGTGTAGAAATCAACGAACGCATCGAACCGCGACACAGAACCCCGTCAGCCCCTAGTCCCGAGTGCTCAATGGAGAGACAGTTGAGAGACATAGCGGAAGGAAGCTGTTGCTCGGGCCAAAACACTTGTCCTCGCCAGCTGAGGATAGGCTGAAGAACCTGTTTTAAGGCGCGCAGATCTTGCAAGCTGTTCCATTTGGCAGGTTATTCTTTAAATACTCTGGTTCTTAAAGGCATAAAGTGTATATTGGTTTTGGATCGAATTGAATTGGATTCTAGAGTCACACATATTTGTATTGCTGAAATAATCGATTAATGCAATTGTTGAATTTTTTTAATTTAATAATCAGATTGGAAAAAAAGTATTTCATCGGCAAAGACAAACACAAATTTTATTTATGTATATATTTATATATACCAGACAGACATATAATAAAACAAATAATTTAAATTAAACTATAAAATAAATTTTTGTGTAATAGTTTTTTTGAAGTAAACAAAAATTAACAATATTATCTTGACTGAATATTGTAGTAGCTTCGTTTTATTTTCAAACTATTAAATAAATACTACAGAAGATATAATTAACAATTAATCATATAATTTCTGTAATAAATGAAAAAAATTTTTTTTTCTGAAAATTATCGTTTATAATCGAATAAGCGATCTTTCCTTACACACCAATTTAATAAAAAAAAAAAATTGCTTTTATATAGACTCACCAATATAGATGTCGTTATTGAAGGGGACATATATTTATATCAAGCCAAACTACCAGAAAGTAGTAAACGTAGAAAAGTAGAGTATATGGCAGTCAGTAACATTGCATTGTTGTCTTTCTACTTTGTATTTTTTTTAGGGGTTGTGCCGTTAAGATATGTGCATTGACCTGAAAACTCGCGCGCCCTTTAATAAGTACCAGAAGTCAAAGACATTTCTTACATGTTGTTATTTTATTTTATTTTATTTTTTTTTTGTTGTTAATTTTTTTTTGTTTTGGGACGATTTTTATTAATGCGAAGCTGTTTTCTGCTGTTTTTCGTATATTTGCTATTTTAATTATTATTTTTATTTTGTATGTATTTATAACTAGGCTTTTTATGGTGTATTTACATCATGTTACATTTTGATATTATTTAATTTGCTCAAGTTGTGTATAGTTGGATTTTATTTTATTTTTTTTTTGTAATAAGATTTAGAAAAAATTCATTTGCTTGCATTGCGCCAATTTAAAGTGTCAGATTTGTAATTGTTTTTTAAGATTTCTAATCGATTGTGAAATGATTTGAATAAACCAAAATCTTTAAATGTTTTTGTGAATTGCCTATAGTATATGTAAGTTAGCAAATACAATTATTATTTCATTTGTTGCTTTTTTTCTTTTAGCTTATAATGAACTAGCAAAAATTTGTTTTTTTAATTTTTTATATATATTTTTTTTTTATAAATACTTAGGAAATTATTTAAGTGTTAGCTAAATAAAATGAATTACCAAATATTATATTAATTTAATTTATTTACATTTTATTCTTTAATATCTATTAGATTTGTTTTAATTTTTGCAAATATTTTGTTATTACAACTTATAAAGCTTTTTGTTTTAGTATGATTTTTTATAGATCATTCATCAATGTATTAGCAAATTGCTCTTGACTTTTCTTTTCAAATATTATTTTATAATTTATTGTATTTTTATTTTATTTACAATTATGTTGAAGTTTGTTTTTATTAAGTTTTAGATATAGTAGTAAGACCCTTGCAGAGAGTTTATACACTCTAAATTATATAGTATTTTCATTATATGTTAGTCTATACAGTAAATGAAAAATATTTTAAATAGATCAACTTAAATTTAATAAATGAGAAACTAAAAATATTTTAAATGGATCAACTTAAATTTATTAGATTTAATTTGGTAATTGTATATTATGGCAGATTTTTAGATTGAAATTGGATTATTATATTTTGAGTCGAAAGACTCATTTAATTTGTTAGAGTAAACATTTCTGCAAGGGTATTTAAAGATCGGCATACCGAGCAAATGAATATTCATTTTTATTTATTCTTGTTATTGTGATGGTTTTTTTTAATCTCAAGTTGAATAAATCCCATGATTATATTCAGAATTATTTCGAAAAACACTTTCGACAAATCAACACACTCACTTTCAAAGCCTGTCATTGTTTAAAATTATTAAAAATATTTTTACTTAAACATAAAATGTTATTCCGAATGTTATTAAATCTTGTACATATTTTGATACTATTGCCAATAGTTCTATCCGGAGAGCTCGTTTCACTTAAGAAACGTGTTAAACGTGTGTCTACACCAAATTTTAGTTATGAAATATTAAATAATATAGCCAAATATGTGGTCTCTATAAGATCACGTACCCCGGAGAAATACTTGGGCGACAATCATTTCTGTGGTGGCACAATAATATCAAAATCCTTTGTTTTAAGTGCCGCACGCTGCGTTATGAAGTGAGTATTATTTATATTAATTTTATATTAATCATATTAATTATTATTTCCTTCAAAAAGCAAACATAAGGTCGCTTATCGAAGTCGAATGCTTTTGATTGTGGCTGGAGCACCAAATCGACTTAAAAAAATTAAAGAGCAAACAGTTAATGTGCCAGTTTCGAAAATATTTGTGCCTGATAACTATACCGTTTTCAATACCAATAATATTGCACTACTCAAGTTAAAGTTTGAGCTGCCAGAAACAGGGTTTATTAGCCAAATTCAACTGCCCACTGGACCACCTATATATGGTATAAAATATACAGTTGTGGGTTGGGGCCGCGTCTATAAAGTTTAGTTTATTTTTTTTAGAATAATTCTCATTGTGTGTTTTCATAACTAATGCCTTTTTGCAGGGCGGTCCTTTGGCTTCCAGAATACTGTATATCGATGTTCAGTTACATGAACAAAAATTTTGCAAGTCCTTGCTGGAGAATTTCTCACCAGAAATGCTTTGCGCCGGAAATTTAGAAAGTAATGTGGATGAAGATCCCTGTACAGGCGATACAGGCGATCCTTTCATCAGTGATTTAACAATTTTCGGAGTGACATCCTATGGACTTGGTTGCGGAAATATTGGAGTTCCATCGGTCTTTACCAATGTATGGTATCACATCGATTGGATAAATCAGATAATGGCTAATAATGGCAGTCGGAAATATTATTTGTTATTATCTTTGCAAATTGTATTTTTAATAATTGTATTAATGACAGTAGAACTTTAAATGCTTTATTTTAAGTTTGCATTTAGTCGCTTTTATTTTGTGGTCGAAAGTCGAAAGTGCCTCACTAGAATATACACTGTACCAATTTCTTTTAAGGAGAATAATTTTGTGTTTTTTAATGAAGTAAGTTCGACAAACAATATTCTCATTTTAAACACAAATAAAATATTCATTAAATTGTAAAAAAAATTAAATGAAATTTTTTTAATTGAGATAATAATTTTGCATAAAGTGAATTAAATCATCTTTCATTATTTTATATTAAAAATATTACAACAAATGATGACCAAAACGTTTTTAATAACAGAATGATGTATTCGTTAATTTTAGAAAAAATATTTATATATATATTTATTTCTCAGTGTATGCTTATTAGCCGATTGTAACATATTTTTTAGAGTCAAGAAATCAATTGTTTAAATATACATAAAACAAATATTATGATGATAGCTTTTTAGTTTGAATTTTATTAAATTTTAAAGAATATAATATTCTCATCTGATCATGTCCAATGCAATTTTAATGGGTACAGGGTATATGTAAATGAAATTTGAATTGTTTTATCTATTGACATTCTTAAAATAACCACACAACTTTAAATAGTATTGATTAATGTATAAAATTTAAATATTTAAATTTAATATAACTTTTATTATACTAATTGATTTATTTTATTTTTTATTTATTTTATTTTAATTCCGCATTTTTCTTTATTTCTTTTTTTAAGTGGTCTTTGTGATCTCATTAAGCTTTATTTTTTTTTTGTTTGCTTTTTAGTTTGACACCAATTAAAACTGTGTCAAACTAGCCAAAAAAAGTTGAATACATTGAAATAATAGAGTGTAGAGCTATATAACCCTTGTTGCCTGAAACCAGTTTAGCTAATGCAAAAATCTTAACATATTGCAATAATGTTATACATATAATAATATCATTCAAAAAAGGCACCTTTAAATTGTTAGCATTAATAAAACATTTCAATAATAAGTATATTTAAATTTAGATTAACAAACTGTAGCCGTCGTTTGGCTTAGAACAACTTCTCATAGATTCTAAGTAATATCCTTTTTCCCAACCATATTGTACATTGTACATATCAATTATTTTTTGTTTTTTGTACATTTCTTACATTCATTGGCACTACATTCCAAATAGTATGTATAATCCAAATGCCAATCTATTATTTTATGCATTTTCTAGCAACAGAAATTAATCAAAATTTTGCTAAATTTTATGTTTTTTTTTTTTTTTGTATGGACGTAATGATGTTTTAATTTGTAGTTTTTAATTCAATTTTTGCAGTTTTTTGTTCAACAATGTTTAATTTTTCAGCATTTTGGGCATTTGTTTAATATAACTTGTATTTTTGTTTTTCAATTGCAAAAAGATTGTCCATGTCTTTGTTTTATATTTATTTGGGTGTTTTTTTGCTTTGTTTTATTTTGTTTTATATTTGTTTGTGTTTTACAAACTTAGAGAGAAATTTGCAACGCTTTTAATATCTAGGCTTTGCAAATAAAACAATTCAACAAATCTACGGTACTAGAATTATCAAAAATTGCAAAAAGCTTTATATATGCATTTGTGTTATATAATAAATATTCGTTTCTTTTTTTTTTTCTTTTTAAATAATTGGTAACGGTGGCCCTCATTAACCTGCTCAATTAATTAAATTTAATAAATTTGTATGCATTGGTTTTAATATTTTAAATTTTTGTTGTGTTTATCACAAGGCTTTAAGGTTTGATTTGGTTTAGTTAATTTTTTTTTAGTTTTTAAATATTTTTTATAGTTTTTTGTTTTTTTTTTTTGTGTTTAGTTTTGGTCTTCAATATGCAAAGTTCGCAGGGCGTTAATTGCTTTCGACATAAATTGTATCTAAAATACTTGGGCATTTTTCATAGTTGGGTTGGCATAGCTTCTTGAGTTCCTTATGTTTTTGTTTTTGTTTTTTTTTAATTATTTTAATATATTATTTTATAAGAATTCTTCTATTAGCTTTGATATGTTTTTCAATTAAATTGTTTAGTCCAATTCCTGCTGCTACAAAGGTGTTAAAGGTTTTCTAATGCTGCCAAAATTAAAACGAAATTTTAATTTAATCAAATGATGGAAATTGTGTAAAATAACTTCTGATCTTAGTTACGGATAATCCCTATAAATAAAGAAAAGTATTTGCGCCAGTAAATAACGCATTGCAAAAAACAAAACATTTATTCAAAGTTAAAACAAAAGAGAACTTAAACATTTAAACATATTCATACTTTATATGTAAATATATACATAGATATATATAAATATACATGTATCTACTGAAGCTACAAAACTATCGATAGTGCCAACTATCGATAGAATTAAATATGTTTTAAATGTGACCATATTTTTTATGCTTTTATGGTTAATCTTAAATTGCACTATATATAGTTTTGTAGCTCTCGTTTATACAGTTTTGAGCAACATAAAAGTTGTATGATAACAATTTGACATATTCGGAGGCATTTGCAATAATAATTAGTTTAACGAAATTTTAATCTCATCTATAATATTTGACTAGAATTGTAAATATACACATGTATGTATATAACATTTATATGTGTGTAAATATGAATTTTCGGCATAGTTTTCATTTTTTTGTTAATATTTTTTCATCTTTTTTCTTTGGTAACTACGCATAGATAAAGCGTTAAAGCTGGTTTTTGGTTTGCATTTCGTGTTGAGTTTCTTTTTTTTATATATATATATAGGCTAGGTCTTTTGTTTTAGATGGTGTTTCCTTTTTTGGTACATACTTTCAGCATAGCTTCTTAATAAATTGTTTAAATATTATATTAATGTATATAAGTATATATATATTACAATTTGCTAAACATTTTATTTTCTTTTCTTTTTTTTATCGAGCATTTTGCAATTTGTTTGTAACTTACATTTTTGTTTTGTTTTTCTTTTTATTTCTTTTCTACGGTTTTAAAAAAGGCAGTCGAAAATTGTTTTTTCGTATGTTTTTCAATTATGCATAAGTTTAATTCTCGTAATTATTTAAATATTAACAACTTATGTTAAATAATTTGTGTGTGTTAATGTGTGTGTGTTTTTTCTTTTTTTGCTATACTCAATAGCTTTATATATACTCGGTTCTCAAAGGGTTTTAAGGGGTATATTGTGCATTGTCTGTCTGTCTGTCTTTGTCATAATATTTGTCAGTTAATATAGGGATATATTGCAGATGTGATTAACTCTATATCTTATATGTTATTATAGTTTTGAGTCAGCAAATTTATATCAAAATTTCCCGATTTTCTTCTTTATTAGAAGTAAACAAATTAGATAAGCGGACAGATTTTATATCTCGCAGATTTCAACAAAAAATAATTATATAAATTCCACCAAAGTTTTGGGAACCGAGCATATATAGCAGTCGGGTGTAACCGACTGCAATATTCTTAATTGTTTAAAATAATTTATTCATGTTTGACGATTTGCGTTGCTTATCACTTGTTTGCCATGCTATTTTTCTTTATAGTGTATTTTTAATTGTTAATTAAATTATTTTGTGTTTTCCTTCTTTTTAGTGTAGTTGTAATTAGTTTAAATGATTTTTGCAAGGCTTTAAGAACTTAGAAAACATGTTTGCTCTTGTTTTTTTTGTATTTTTATATCATGACTTTTGCGTGGTATTTTCTACAAATTACTTTTACTTAATGTTTTTTTATGCTTCTTTAAATAGCGTTGCAATAAAGCGAATGCTTTTTTTTGTTGCTTTTGCTGTTGTTGTTACTCTTAGCTTAGTTTTACGAAAATCCTTTATAGTGTACAAAGAAAAATATCAGAAATATGGCATAAGCTGTTGGAAATGTTATTCTAGCAATGACATCGATGGTCTTCGCCACACGAATCGGATGCGGCGGCTCTTTTTTGCGCACCTGAACGAAGCAAGTCTGAAAATTATATAAACACCGATTAGTTAAGATTTTCAAGATATAGTTACTAATAGACATGTTCCCGTTTTCACTTTTCTGAATAAAATGTGGCATACAATTAAAAAAGTGAAATTGGGAACACGTCTATCTATTTTATGTGAATTTAGAGTGCAAGTTACTCGATTTATTTGTTCGCTCACCTCCGTGGCGCAACCGTTGTTGGCCGAATGGGTGCATGGACTGTTGCTGCCGCCGCATGTGGTGCATGCCACAATCTCATTTGGTGCGCCGGCGTCGCGTCGCTTTTCGCCCTGATAGATGGCGGTAAATTTAAAAAACTATTGCGTTAATTGATGGCCAGCCATAAGTGAATTTGATTATGTTAAAAGTTTAAATATATATGCATATATATATATATAGTATATAAAAAACAAACGGAATTATTTACACACGCACGCACACACAACAGAAAGTTGGAAAAACGAAAATGTTTTTTTTTTGTTTTTTTGCAGTTGCAGTTTGGTTGCATTTGGTTGTTTTGCATTTCGTTATAAAAAACACAGCAAAAGCATTGTTTATTTAAGTACGAGTTGAAAGTAAACATATATAAAAAAAATAGAAAAGAATATTTGTTTATTAACGTTTATTGAACATGTGAAAAAGTTAGAAAAAGAGTACATAAATAAAATTCTACTACGAAATTTTATAAAAAGCGCTGCCAAATAAATTTGAATTTTTTTATATAAAAGCTTTTATAATTTTTTTTGGAAAAATATTTTTTTAACTACAACAAATATTTAAAAAAACTATGCGTATATTTTAACACCATACTTACGGGCTGTTTTTGTTTGTTTGGATTATTTTTATTATTTTTTAAATGTTTTTTTCGGTGGCAGCAATTAAAAAATTGGAGAAAGTAGACACTTTTAATATAGCTCAGCAAATAATTGAATTTTTTTTTTAGTTTTTGTATAATAATTTATGAATTTGTTTAAAATTTGCTCGTACAACTGTTAGTTTTTATTGTTCTTATATAAGCTTAATAGCAATTTGTATTTGATTATTTTTGTTATGGCTGACATGGCGAATAATGGCATGAGAATTTTGCTGTGTGTTTTTTTTTTAGTTAATGAATTAGTGTTCAACAAATGCCAAATTAAAGAATTATTCGAATTTAATATGTAAATAAATTTGTATTACAATTTAGGTATAATTAAGAAAGATGTAATCGTATTTATTTTTAGTGTAATGCATTTTGTTTTAATTATGTGTCAAATGAAATGTAATTGAAATATGATTTGACATCAATGTGTGTGTGTGTGTGTGTGGGATTTGTATCTGGTACTTTTAGGATGTGCCATTTACTCTAAGCAAGCGTGCTTAACAATTTTACATAGAAAACATAGACTTAATACGAGTACGATACACAAAGCTAAGGGAAAGAGTTAAATGCACTCTTAACTTGTAAATAACTTTATTTATTTGATTTATTTTTTTGCTATACTTGGCACAACGATTATAATTTCAATTAAGCAAAGCATTTTTCTTTAAAATCTAAATTCTGTATATGTTTCATTAAAATTATTATTGCATACATTTAGGGTCGCCTTCAAAATGCCTCAAAAAGTCCTCAATTATTTCCCGCCCCAAAAAGCAGGCTACAGTTTTGTCAAACAAAATATTTTAATTTGAAATATGCGCGACAATTGAATTGCTTCATTTCCATTATCGTGTAATTGTTTATGGCAACTACTTAGTTTTATATTCTTTGTTCTTTTTTTGCCTTTAAATAAAACTAATTTACTTTATAAAAATTGCTTTTAAATAGTTTTTTTTTCCTTATTTCAGTAAGTCATGGCCGCAAATGAAAACAAGTTTGTCAATATATAAAAAAACACTTAAAACTTTGAAAATCTAAAAAAAGTCCCCTAAAGTAGTTGTAAAATTAAACAACAGCAAAAAGCCACAGCTTGCTGTTGTTAATCAATATATATATATACATAAAATATACATAAGCGTATAAGCAACAATAAAAGGAATATATAATAATAGAAAATATATATAGTTTTGTTGCATTTGCACTTGATATAAATTACACAGGCGCATAATTAACATCAAATAGCTTGTTATATATATAAGATATATATACTGCTAATGATCTAGTGGGTCGTACGTAGGTGGCAACAGTTTGAATGCTGCATGCCGCAAAATTTATTGCAACGACTACGGTGGCACGTACAGACTTTAAACATGATTTGAAATGAAGAAACGTTGCAATTTCCTGAAAATAGAATTGGATTGCATTGTGGGCGTGGCAACTGTTGTGATTGTCTTTGCAACCACACTTCTCCTGACCTCATTTATTTAAGGGTGTTGTTGCAAATTCATTTTGCTTCAACTGACTTGTTGAAATTGTACAATGATTAATTGTCGAGCTTTAATGAGTTTTTTGATTGTTCTACAAGTTTTTGGCAGAGTAGCTTAAAAGTCGTTTGAAACTATAAATAATAATAGTAAAATAATATAAAATACTAATTTAAACAGTGCTAACAAAATTTGTAAATAGTTTATGTTGAATTAAATGTGATAAATACTAGAAATTAATTTCTATAAAATTTGCTATAATTTGTTTCGAATTTAGTTGAAATTAATTGCAAAAATAACAAAACTAAATTTTTTATTTAAGTATAAAAAAAAAACTGAAAAACTGATATTAATTTAATTAAATTAGCAATAAATATTTAAATATTTTTTTTTAGCACACAACTGTTGTAATGCTTTGGGGACTTGATTTCAGCTGCAAAACGCGATTAAATTATACATGAAAACAATTTAATTTTATTAACACAAAGCCGCGTAACACTTGAAAAATGTATGCCAAGTGGAGACTTTTTGCACAGTGCAATTAGCACTGACAACATAAGAGATGGAGAAAGAGAGAGAGAGGGGGGTAGTAGCGGGTATAAGGACCTTCATTTAAGAATGTTTACTGTCGGCTCAATTCCCTAGAGAGTTGTGTTTTTTTTTCGCCTACAAAAAGTTGAGTACAACTTTTTCAAAACATTTATTCCAAAAGTTGGAATGCGTCTGTCTGTCTCTTTAAAATGCCTTGGAAGCTGCTTAAACTTTTCGCTTAAATCCTGCACATTCTTTCGGGTATTTACTTTCATTTCGGTTCTGACAATTATGATGCATTTCTCCAACTCCTTGGGCAACTTTTAGGTCCATTTGTTTGTGTTACATTTTGTCGCTGTTTGTTTGGTTGTTGTTATTTTCTCCTTCTTATTGCTGCTCAACGGGCTCATTACGGTATTTTCCACTTTGGGAGCTCATGAATAATTATGTTGCTATGGCAGTGCCACATGCCACATGCTTCAGCATTCAGCGAGCAGCCTGCCACCTGCCACCTGCCACAGCAGCCTTGGCTGCCCAGCGCCAATTTAAACGCGTACGCCATTCTTAATTTACATGTTAATGGCCGAAAAAACATTTCTCCAGCCACCTTGTTGTTGTCTTTAACCCATGTAATTTTGTTGTTGTTGTTGTTGTTGTTGTCCTTGTTCTCCGTCAGGAACTGTCGAACTTATACTGGAACACACTTTGTATGATATCATTTTGCAAAAATGGGTTTTCATCACGCCCCGTAATTGTTGTTGTTTTTTTTTTGTTTCTTGACTTTTATTTATTTGTATTTCCGTTTGTGATTTTCTATCTTGATAAAGTTATTTTTTTTTTATTTTTATATTTTGCTGAAGGTTTCCTTTTTATGTAGTTTTATTTGTTTTGTGGGCTTGAGTGATTTATTTACTTGTAATTTGTAGCAACGTGAAATAAACTCTTTTGATTTATCATTTAACGCTGAAAGGTATATTTTATTTGATTTATTTGAATTTTTTTTCGTAGGTTTTGAATTGTTTGATTTTATATTTGATAAACTGAAATATTTTGTGAAATCTTATGAGTTTAATAATACTCTGTTTACCCAAATTATTTCAAGCATTTTATGTCCTGTTGTCTGTCTAATTTTTAGAAAAATACTCGGATAAAATGCTTAAAAGTTGAAAAAAATATAAAATAATAATAAAAATATTTCGCATTTTATTTTTGTCTGTATTTTGCATTAGTTAAATAATTTAGCTTTTATCGTTTATATATTTTAGATAGAATTTGCATCAAATCAATATAATATTGATAAATTTAATTTATTAAATATCTCTGTTCACTTTGAAGAATAAATTAGTCTTAGTCAAATTATACGATTATGAATAAATCCGATTTAATAAAATCCTTTCTAAGCTGTGAACCCTTAAACTATTAAATTTGCTTTCCAATAGCTTAAGTTGACCTTTTAGTATTATTCCTAAAATGCCATATACTTTATTATTATTATAATCGCACTTATTTTTTAGCTTTATTGCTTTTAAATCACTTTTACAATCAATGCAGCCCAAGGCAAATTCCCATTTCTAATGCACTTACTTATTGTTGATTTTTCATTTAAACTTCAATTGTAAGTTGAAAAACTTTATAATCTATATATATAGTATATATAGTATGTGTGTGAGTGTGAGTGTGTGTGTGTGTGTGTGAGTTTAGCAAATTGCAATCAAAATAACCGCAAGCTATAAAGTTTAGTGGGCAAAAACTGACTGCGAAGATTTTTGGTTATAGTCCTGGGCGCTCTGATTCTTTCGTCCTTTCTCAACTTTTTTACATTGTTATGGGTTAGTTATTAGTTGTGTGCAGGGTTTACAACAAGAACAACAACAAGGACATTTTTGGGGTTAGTCGATTTGTTTGGGTTTTTGTCCTTAAGCGCGCACAGTACTCACAATTTCCATTGCAGCTGCAGTTGGAGTTGGGCCCAACGTTGTTCTGGTCGTCATCATCATGGATTCCTCAGCCGGGGCATCATAGACGCTGCTGGGTGAATTGGAGCGCGAAGATTTCCTGCGTGGCGGCTTTAATGGCAATGCCAATTGTTGTTGTTGGGTCATTTCAATTGGTTGCTCCACAACCCGATCCTGGTCCTCACGTTCAATGCGCACCACCAGCGCGGGCGTGCTTGTGGCAACACTGCGACGCAGTGAGGATATAGATGTTTCCTCCTCCTGTTCGTCCTTAAATTTAACACGCGTCGCGGCCACAGACACAGCTCCTGCAGCTCCCGCAGCAGCTCCTGGCTCCTCATAGATATGCTCACCCGTTGCCATTGTGGTGGACTTCACACCTGGCGATGTGGATGTCGATGATGGGCTTCTTGCGGCTTCGCGGTTGCTTTTACGTTTAATCGAACGTGCCCGCAAATTTTGCACAGCTGCACCAATGATGCCACCATGTGCCTCCTGCCACCTCATGCCACTCAGGCCACCAAAGAGCTCCTCCTCCGTCTGTCCGTGTCCTCTGGGTGTGCCCGGTGTGGCTGTGGATGCGGCCGTGCCCATCGAGAGCGGCGTATTGGCCATGGCCGGAGTGTTTACGGCGCTTGCCTTTTATTTTTTTTTTTATTTTTTTTTTGGAGTAGGACGACAAAGCAGCGTGAAATTCTCGATCGATTACTTCCTATATAGAATGTGTGGATTGGGACAGTTGGGATGGTATAGTTTTGTACTTTATCGGATTTTTGAGTGTGTGTGTGTATGTGTGTGTGTGTGTGTGTGTGTGTGTGAGAGAGAACGAGACACATGATGTTGAGTTTGAAGTGAGAGTTTTGGGTTTTTTTTTAGACTTGATTTGATTGCAGCGCGTTCAGTTTTTTTGGTTTTTTTGTTTAGTCAGATGTTTGTTTTAGTTGCAGTTCACTTGATGGATGTTCCAGTTAAATAATTATTATTAATTTATGGTTGTGACAGCTTCATGCGAATTATTTGTAGACAAGGTACACTTAAATGTCTTGAGGTGGGTTGAAAGTAATCGTAATTTAATTATAGATTTAAAATTCACTGGGTTATGCCCTAGGTTGGAAATATTAGAAATTGCAGGTCTTTTAGGCACAATTATCTATCTCTATAAAGGCGCATTTTAAGATTTGTTTAGTTGGTGGAATTTCCCTAAATTTTGTTTCCTTTTACAAAAATTTTTTTTATACAAAAAAAAAAAATTAATCTTGAATAAATTGTAAATAAAACTATTATAAAAAAATAATAAAAAAATATATACGAACATGAATCTCATTAAAGGAACATTATATCGCATATTAAACCTTAACCCTAAAAAAATAAAATAAAGCAATATTATATCGCATATTAAACCTTTAACCATAAACGAATATTATATCGCAGATTAAACCTTCAAAATTGTTTAATTTTTCTAAAGTTTAATTTGACATTTTTGAGATTTTAATAATACCTAAAAATCAGCCTTAAATTGATTAAAAACTGACTTTATTTTTTAGACAACTCTGCCTATACCAATAGATATATATCACACTTTTTAAAAACCATAATTAATTGATTAATGGATGCCCAGGGTGACTCATAGCATACCCTCACTTTTTCTTGTATTAGGGTGTTTCACAACAAAACAAACAAATAAATAAAATATATTTATCAAAGCTGCACTAAACTAAATATTAATTATGCAGCCACTAAGTCTACACACACTAGTTAGTACAGTTATGCATATAAGTATTGGCATTTGTATTGTGTTGTGGGGGTTTTTATTTATATATATATATTTGGGGAACGCATAAATTTGTTGCACAAAATGCACTATTTTCTAATATTTATAGACCATTAAAATAGGCTAAAAACAAAGCTTTCAAGCATACGGCAACTAAAAACCATAAATAAATAAAATATATATATTTTTTTTGCAACATTTTGTTGTATCTTAAAATATATATAACGAATTCGGAATATTGTATTTTTATATTTTTTTTGGTTTTGGTTACAAAAAACAAACAAAAGCGCTGTTAACAAATTTGTATAAAACGCGTGTCATTTGTCATTAACAATAAAACAAGTCAAACTTATAGCTTTAATAAATTATAGTTTAAATAATATGCAGAATATAAAATAGATTTATTGCACATTTCAGTATTGATTTTTTTTAAATATATTTTTTTATATAATTAACTATATAATAAAGAATAATTTTCCATATTTTCGCATTTGTTCGAGTTTCGCTCGTAACATTTTTCCCAATTGTAAGTGATCTTAAAGTGTGTTTTATTTATTTTTTGTTGTATTTTTTTTATACGCAATTTTATAATAAATGATGTGGTAATTGTTGTTGTTGTTGTTGCTTCTGTAGTTGTTGTTGTTGGTTTTGTTAGTTGCTGTGGTTGTCATAAATTTATTTTGTTATTTATTTATGCACAATTTGTTTGGTCGGGTTTGTGTGTTTAATTACAAGTTTCATTATGATTAAGAAATTATCTGAACAACTTAATATAAAATTAACAAAAATAAAAAAATTGAAGAAAACACTTAAAGCGTGCGTCTACATTATATAAATTGAATTAAAAGTTATTATTATTATATTTGAATATAAATTTTTATCATTATTTTTAACTGACTTTTCGTTTATATAGGCTTCCAAAAATGAAATCAAACTATATTCGAAACACAAAGAATTCAAAACCGAAAATTACAAAATTCTCAATGCATTTTGAAAAGCGAAATTCACATGCCATTTGTTAGATTTGTTTGTTCTCAATATTTTTTTCTGATTTTCTAGAGAGAGGCGGGACTTTTTGAAAGGGGGCGGGGGTGGATAATTGTGTTCAGTTATTGTGTTTCTGTAGAGTTCTTGTTATTATTGTTTGTTTGGCTGTATTGTTTTTCTTATAGAGGGGGGTAGAGGTGCATGAGTTGTGGTTGATAGCTTACCAAAGGACTTGCAAGAATTACTCCGATCCTGCTTAGTACCGCTGGAAGACGCTGCAAAAATGTACACAAAATAATGTTCATACTCAAAACACACTTTAAGTTTGATTGTTGTTTGTTTGTTTTTTGTTTTTGTTTTTTTGTTTTAATTAATTGCGTTGTTTGCGACTTAATTGCTATTTTAGTAAGTAAATGAATTTTGCTTAAGTTGTATTTTTTTTTTTTTTTTTATTATTTCGAATATCACATATCACTAAAATTGGGAACAATGTTCGATTTTGTATTTGGCTTACGCAATTTTTTTTGGTAATAACGCATTTTTTTTTGGTTCATTGCTGTCATTGGTTTATAAATGAAATTAAATTTAAAATAACAACATTTATATACCATAAAGTTGCATTAAGTGGCATATGGCTTGGGTAGGGGTACAATTAAATATATATCTATATCTAATCCAATTTTTTGTCAGAAAATTGTGGCAATTGAGATCAAAAAAAAAAAAAAAAATGGATTTTTTCTAAAATAATTATTATTATTTTTAATGCACTTGCAGAGGCTTCTAAAATTTTTTAATAAAATATGTAATTCACTTAATTAATTGAGTCATTCGAATATTATATTTTTTGACATATAAATAAATAAATAATTAAATAAAAATATAACTTTTTGGTTGGAAAACCTTTATGGTTTATCAGATGTGTTTTATTCTAATTTTATTTATGCCCTATTAAATTCTATAAAAATTGAAAAAATCTGAACAAAATCTGACAAATATATCTTGTAGCTAATATAAAATAAATTGGCAAATATATTTATTGTGGAATGAAGAAATTTTTGCTATTTTTTTTTTTTTTTAATATTTTGTTGTCAAATATTTTACCAATTTTTAACAAATTTTCTTTGCCACAATATATATATTTTATTTTAAATATTTTACTAGACTATTAAGCCAATTTTTTTTGCCACAATAAATATAAATTATTATTTTTTTTTTTCTCAAAAAATATTTAATCTGCAACTACCAATTTTTGTTTTTAATTAAAAAAAATATATAAAAAATTAATATACCTACCTAATGGCATGTAAAACGCATCAATTAACATTTATTTGATTATTTAATATTATTTTTTTGTTTTTTTTATTATTTTTATATATATATGTGAATTAATTTGATAGGAATAAAAACGCATTTGTTTGCCTTAGAAACAACATTTGTATTATACAACATTTATAAGAAAGGAAATAAAAAACATAGAAATAAAAAACAAAAAAAAAAGAAAACTAAAAAGCAAAACACGTCAAATGTGTGAATTTTGGGATTCTTTTAGATATATTTTTTTATTTTTGTTAGATAAGAAATGCAATTAAACAACTGAGCATCAGCACAATAAATACACATACATAGATAGAGTACCCTTCATATATAGTAAGTATGTTAAGTAAATAAAAAACAAAAAAAAAAAGAAATATTTTAAACAAAAATCAAATTGAAAATATTTTTTTTTTAAGGGACAAATTTTGTGTTTAATTTTTTGATAGTTTTTATAGAGGACACACAAGTTTACATTTACGTTTAGTATATATTAAAATTTGTTTAATACAAAATGCTAAATAGGAATATGTTTCACTTGGTGGTGGGGGGCAGGGAGGGTAGGTGAATTTATAGCGAGCATTTAATTGTTGTTTCGGGAGAGGGGGAAGAGACTTGGTTTATGCAATTATGTTAATGGTTAGCTCTAAGAACTGAAAAACATTTAAATGGGAAATTAGACTGGAGACAGAGTACAGAGAGACATATATAAATAGTTACAGCATTAGAGAAGGATTCACATAATAGGATAAATAGATAGTTAGATAGATAGATAGAGAGTTAGATATATATAGAGATAGACAGAGAGAGATAGATAGATAGAGAGACGTTATACAATGATTTGGAGTTTATATTTTCTGTATGACTTTTGCTAAGGTGTTTTGATTTCGTTTTTTGTTTGGGTTTTGTAAGTGTTTTATTTAAATAAACAAAAATTTTATTGTTGTATTTGTTGTTGTCATTTGTTATGTGTTTGTTGAAGTGTTTATTGTGTGTGTATATGTGGCTTGTTTGTTTGTTTGTTTGTTTGGTTGTACGCTTATGTAAAATTCATATTTAATTGCTTCAAATGCATAATAAATCAGGCGCAGACTTCTCGAGCGTCCCATGTGCGCTTTATTTTTCGCATTTTTATTTTTTACTCATTTTTATTTTTTACTCATTTTTATTTTTTTTTTGTTGGCTCTGCTTTTAATACTCGGTTAGCAATGGGTAGAGAGGTATATTCGGTTTGTATAATTGGAATTTTCTTAGGTACTATAAGAACTAAATTGAGATAATATTTGGTTGGCAGTTTGTTGGTGATTTTGTCTAATAAAGTGCAGTTTCAATTTAACAAAAATTTATACATATTTCCTCTAACTTTATAGCTGGTTTTATGAAATTTAAAAGGAAAAATACTGCAGGCTTCCTTGAAGTATTTGAAGATATTTTAGCTTTCAGACACTTCTATTAACGCTTCCAAAATTGAGCAACATTTATATATTCCATATAACTAGTGATGACATCTATCAAAGATTTAAATAAAAATGTATGAAAATCCTTCGGAAATTGCTTTACCTTGCGTTTGAAAAATTGATTATCATTATGATCGGAAGTCATATTTGGAAAAACTCAGCTAATTTATCCTAAAAAAATTTTGAATTCCTGAGATTTTAGGTACAACAACGGAACATCTGCGAATTAACAAAACATCTGCATTATTTCACCATTATTATTAAATTTACCAAATTAAATAAAATTATTATTAAGGACCTCCCTGATAGATTAAAAAAAAACCCTGTTCAATAAAGACATATATTTAATTATGATAAAAATAATAATAATATGAATAATAATACTGAGAACTACACGAAAAATTCTTGATAACTTTCCCTCCTTTTTTCCTTTTCCCGCAATTGAAAACCGAGTATATAAACAGTCGGTACAGAATCCGACAATAAAACTTGCTTACTTGATGGTTTTTCTTATTTTTTTTTGTTTTTTTTTTTAATTTTTGGTTTTATTTGTTGTAATTTAATTTACCTGTGTTACGGGATTTTCGCCGGGCCGATAGACGACGTTGTGCAGCGGACGCTTACGGCCCACATAATTGACGCAAACGAACTCCAGCAAGGAGGCATAAATGAAGCACATGCAGACCCCGTCCCAGACATTCATCGCTGTTAGATTGGAGACGACGGGCAGGGTGCTGCGGAAACCGTTCGAGGTAGTGAAGAAATTCAACATTGTTGTAACGCCTGAGAAATGTTGCAAGTTGCATTTTGTGAAGAGAGACACGAGAGAGAGAAACTTGCATTAGCCATTTGACACGTAATTACGAAAATGTTGCATACTTTTTGGAGTGCGGGAAGTGGAAAATATTTAGGAAAGTTACAAAGGATGTGTGTGTATTGTATTTTATTTGATTGTTGCATTCAGTTTATAGTTTATAATTAGTTTTGGCATATTATATATGTACAAAAGTTTGTAATTTGAGTTTTTGTTAACTGGAGAGGGCAGCGGGTGGGAGAGAGTGAGAGAGTTTTGGTTTTTGGTATTTTTACAGGTTTTTGTGGCACGTTGAAGTTGTGTTATGTGTGCTAAAAACTACAAATTTGATGGGTGAACACTTTTTTTTGGTAGTTATATATTATTTATATATAAATCAGTTCAAAAATTAACAGATGCATTGGTAACGAAATGCATTAGTTATTTTGTTGTTATACAAAAAAAAGTTTTTAATTTTTCGATATATATTTCAGTTTGTGCTGAAAAAGTTTTTATGAGCTCTTACATGCGTTTATTGAAGAATTTAAGATATTTTAATTTATAGTTTTTGGGTTAATTAATTTTTTTAATATATATTATATATTTTATTTGATAATTTCGGTAAAGTTGTTTTTTTTTGCTGTAATGTAATTATTAATTATTTATTATTTTTTTATTTATTTATATATTTATTATTTATTTTTTATTTATTTATTTTTTTTTTGAAATTTTTGATATTTCTTAAGAACTTTTGGTTTTACGTTGCACAATTATTTAAATACATTTTTGTTCCTAAATAATATTCTAAATATTTAAGTCAAAGCATCTATATATTATTTTTTTGGATTAAATTTAAATAAATTAATTTAAATTTATTTTTTGCCTTTAATAATATTTTAATAAGCTTTTCAATTTTTTTATTTAAAATTAATTATTTTTATCTCCAAAATAAGTTTTTTATTGTTTAAAATATATTATTGCTTTACTTATTTAATTAAAAGTATTTAAATTAAATTATTTAATTTCAAGATTCCACAATTTTACCTTGATATATACTACTTCCTCGACACGGCAAAAATTTGCACGAATTTTTTAAATTTCTTCTAAATTCAAAGCCCTGAAATTCCTTTCAAAGCCGAACAATGATGAATTTTGGCTGCTTAATTAGTTTGGGCCAACAATTTGTTAGCTGCTTTTGCAGTCTGCAAGCTACAAATTTACAAATTTAACTATTTTGGGCAGGAATACGAAATGCATTCACGGCACTTCAGTTCACTCTCTCATCGATTTTCAATTTGCCAAGTCAAAATCTCGACATTGCACTCAGGCGAAATGCAGCAGCAGCAGCTCAAGAGCTAAACGTCTCCCAAATGAGGTATAACGATGCCAAAGATGTTGCAGATGCGACAAGAAGGGGCAAATTGCTGGAGGGGGGTGGGGGTTGCATTTACAACAGAAAGCTGCACATTTCGACGTGACGCAAAGCTGTCGCTTTGGGTTTCAATGTGAAGAAAAAATCAGTCAGTAAACATGGCCAACAAAATGACAACGTTGCCATTTTGGCAGCTTAATAAGTAGTTGAATATATGCATATATGTATATATGTTTATATATCCTTGGCATTTTGGCCAAATTAAATTTATATTGTACATTTTTCTAGCATTTTCTTTAAGCATTAAAGTGGCAGCTGATGGAGTCACACTCTGGTCAGTTTTTGGTGCGTTTCTAGTCCGTTTCTGGTCCGTTTCTAGTCCGTTTCTGGTCAATTTTGGCCGAGGCAATCAACTCAAATATTCATAAGCCCATGTTGCTGCTCTTAACGTGGCTAACTTGCTGCTACTCAACGCGGCTCAACTGTCGTTGCCAATTCACGCACAGAGCGCGAAAGCTTTGCTATTTTGCCCAGCCCAGCCCAGTCCAGCCCAGTCCATGTTACCCATATGGCTTCTTATGCATAAATCATCATCTACGATGTGCCCAATTCAACGTCGTCATCATCATTATCATCTTCATCTTCATTATGATCATCATCATCATTGCCACAGCAAAGACACGTAACACAAGTCAAAGCAAATATATGTAGCAGACCATATAGTCATGTCCCTGCTCTATATCCCTGCCCCATATTCATGCCACATATTCCAGGGCCCTCTTACATTTGTTGGCTGCATTGGCTGCGAGTGACGTTTGATCTTTATGCTCTGTTTCCAAGTCGAAAAGGAGCATATACAGTTTGTGCATTTAAATTCTGCTAAATTCCTTAAAGAAGTTCGTTTATAGCTACATTATTACATATAAAGATATTTAATTTGGGCAACCCATTTAAGTTTCTAAAAATCAGTAAAGTTGATTATAAATTCAAAATTTATTGAATTTTTATTAATTTTTTTTTTTACTCAATAAACAGAGTATACAGCAGTCAGTTGCAATTGATTTTAAATTCTAGCTTGTCTTGATTTGACATTCGTTTGGCGTTTTCTGACATTTGTGGAAGCTGTTTCCATTTTTCTCACCCAGTGCTCAACTGGCGCATAATACATAATTGCATTAGTTTTTTTTTACTCTTTAGAGATTTTCAAATCTGATCTGTGGGTTTTTAATTTTTTGAAATTGAACTTAAAGTTAGAAAAAGTTAAGAATCAATTGCCGTAGGATTTTTCCATCTATGGTAATAGAAAACTAATTAAATTAAATATTTTTCATTGTATGTTATTAGGATAAACCTTATTTAATAAATTTTATATGTTTTTCCATAACTGACAAATTAGATTAATTTAAATATTTATATATAATATAATAAATTTTAATTGATATTTTGTTTGTTTTTTTTCTGTAGTTAACTATAAAATTTGTTAAAAAATATATTTTTAAAATTGATTGGCTGCTGATTGTTAAATGCATTATTTAATTTATATTTTTAATAAATTATGTATTTTTTTATATTATATCTTAACTTTTATATACTTCATAAAGATATATCTAATCAAATGTTAGCATACATTTTAGTTGTTGTTCATATGCATAGAAAATTTTATAGAAGCTTTTAAAAAAAGGGTTTAAATGTGAAATTTAAAGAAAATCAGTAAAAAGAAACATGCAGTGCAATGTTTAAAGTTTAATGAGTTTTTAGTCAAATGAATTCTAAATTTATAGAAATAATTGTTAAATAAACTTTAAAGTAGTTCGAGCTATGTATGTAAAGAGGAAAATAAACTTAAATATTTTAGAACGACAATATTAATGTCTAAGTAAAGTCTAGCACCTAAATAAATTGATTAAATGGGTATAGCATGAATATGATAAATGAATCTCAACTGAAGATTTTGATAGTCTATATCAACTCTATACTCTCAATTAATTGCCAATTGTATTTGTAGCCTCTTGGAATTGTATAAAATTAAATTTTGACAAGGACTCGCAAGGACTCCACTAGCTTGGCGGCGCCTAAAATGTAATATTTGGAAGACTACGATTTTTGGTTTGTTTTTTTTTCTTTTTTTTTGTAAACTTGTATTTTGTTTAAAAATTAATTTTTGTTGGTTTTATTCCAGTTAAAATTTTTGGTTTTTTGTTTGTTTTACGTACCGATCATAACCCGGGCTGGCACTGCATTCCATTCCAGCCAAAATGTGATAAACGACGAGGTGACCAATATAATGCCAGGTATGAAAACGGTTGTAAAATAATATGCACGATCACGGGTAAATGTCAACTCGACCTGTAGGCAACTGTAATTACCTTAAAAGTACACAAGGCCAAAATCGTTGAGTTTTGGCCACAAATTAAATAAACTTAAACGTGGCGAGGACGCAGTACAGAAACAGAGTTAGGAGACAGAAACACGCACATAGACTTATATATGTATAGAAAAGTTTAAATCCTAGCCTAACCCAGTCTAGCCTATATGCTTAATCAGATTTTCAATTTGCTATACTTTATAAAAAAAAATTAAATTGAAATTAAAAAAGTTTTGATTTTTATGGTATTCTTTTGGGCTGATTGCTGGTTCGAATTTCGCATACAATAAATAACGGAAACGGAAACGGAAATGGTATCCATGCAGCAAAACCTTATACAAAACGATAAACTGTTCAAGAGCTGGTGTCGCATACTTTTATTGGGCAGTGTGAACGTCTGCAAACTCGCATTGTGGTTTTTTCGAGCGTGTTTTTTAAAAATGCACAAAAAACTACTTGAAAATGGCAAGAATTTGAAAATATAAGTTATTACACAATCGAAATGATAATTATTACAAATTACATATGAAAAGGGCAATCAAAAATATTATTGTAAGGCAATTTGCTACAAAGGCGATAGAAATCAATTCAAAATTGATTTAATTGTTGTGAAAGAGCGAGGATATATTTGATATATATATATAGTAAATAGAAATAGATAATTTATTGGTATTTTTTTTTTGGGGTTTATGTGGTTTGGTTTGTATTTATATTGTTTTTTTTTTTGTTGGGTTTTGTTACCTATCATTGATCTAGCGGGCACGGCATTCCATTCTAGCCAGAATGTTATAAAGGATGACGTCACCAATATAATGCCAGGTATAAAAACGGTGGTGAAATAGAATGCACGATCTCTGGTAAAGATTAAATCGACCCTAAGACAGCTGTAGTTCCCTATGGTATTTTTTTTTTGTATTTAATTAAATTTTTTTTTTGGTTTGTGGTTAAGTAGAGAGAGTTGGAGTTGGCCAAGTTGTTTGTTGTCGGCGCGTTTATTTTGGTTTTTGGGGTAGACAAAGATTAGACCATTAGATGGGCAACATTTTAATGTTTTTTTTGTATTTTTTTTTGGTAAGTAATACTATACAAAACAAGCCAAAAACAACGCTGTCAAAATACTGTAAATCAAATTTATGTATAAACTAAGAAACTAAAATTGTAGCTGCATTTTTTTTTAAATATATTTTTTTTGGATTTAGCTGCTGTAGCTGAGCATAAAATTATATACCGATAAATACTTGATATACTAAAGAATATGCCGCCTTATAAGCATTATATATATAAAATCATATAGAAACATACACAACAAGATCAAAGCGTTTAGGTATTTAATATTGTTGAACTTACCTCTCCAGCTGTTTTGATCACAGGCCGTTGTTTGATTTTTAATCAAATATGCATTCAATGTGGTCAACGAGGGACTTTTGCGCAGTGTATCCTCATCATTCTTCCAAACATATTTGATTTGTGCTTCCTCATAAGAAACTATAAAAATAAAGAAGAGAAAATTAAGAGAAAAAAGGCAAAGAAAGAGCAAGATCAAGAGAGAGGGAGAGTTAACTGCTTACTTCCCTTTTCCAAGCTCACGTACACTACACACGAACGCTGACGCCTTGTGAGCTTAAAGCTCTACGTGGCCAAGCAGCAGAGCGAATAAAGCTTTGCAGACAAAAGTGCACTAATACATGTATATACATTAACTAATACAGATACTTTTAAAGGCTCTGTAGGGAAAATTTACATTTTTGAAGGAGTGTTGCCACAAAATTGAGCGTGTGAGCATTCACCATCGTGCCAGAGTTTTAATTATACCTGAATTTCTAATACATTTCTTTTTAAATCATATGGAGTGAGTTTTCCTTTCGTAAATAAATATATTATTTGCCTTAATATTTACTTATCATTATCTAAACCATTTTACTTCAATAAAACATATTTCAATTTAATAACATTAATTTCTTACTATTAACTCTAATTCGCTTAGAAAATTCTCTAATTAAAACCCTAGCACAACTTTAAGTCATTCTATACATACTTCTTAACCTACAAAAATTGTTGTCCTTGTGTTATAAATAGATTCCAACTTCATAAATCAATTAAGGCGTTAACAGTTTTGGGGTTTTGTGCTCACACTCTAGATAAGTCAATTAATCCATTAATTAATTATATTTATGTGTTGGGAAAAACAATACATATATGTACCATATATAAGTCTATCTGTCACGTTGTCAACGTTATTTGTACGAAATTACAAAGCGACATTTGTCGGAAAAGTGAATTAAATCATTTTTTGATGAAACCAACAAGGACAGGCCGGGAGGAAAAGTCAAATCACTTTGACGCCATCATAGATGAAAATCTCAACGACAGAGATGTCATACTAAAATGGCATCTCTTTCTACATTTTGCCAAAGTTATTTATGATGTTGTTCTATTTTCGTTGTTGTTGTTTTTACTGTACTTTTTGCCTGGCTGGTTTAATACTTATATATATATGTTGTATATGGTGGCAACAACTTTTTGAAAACAATGCCAAAGACAAAAGCCTGGCTGGCGAACATCAAACAAGGCAGACAGTCAGCTGAGCCAAAAGGAGAGGAGGCAGTCAGCCTTGTTAGTCACTTTGTCAGCCCGTTTTACTCCCACACACACATACATATATATATATACACAATTACAGTTACATATTTTCCATACATACAAGCCAACAGTTTCCCTTAAGTGACAGTCAACACGGTCGCTCCTCATTCTTGTCATCATCATCATCATCATCATAATAATTTTTCATTTCTTCTACATTTTCCCAACACTTTAGCATAATTTTCACATTATTTACACAATTTTTAACATTCCACTTTTCCATTATCATTTTTAATTGCTTTATGGCCTGACAGCTTTTATTATATATAATATTTGATATTTGATTATTGACAATACTTACTGCTTTCCATTGAGAACGAGCACTTTGGATCATCGAATGGAAATATGTGTAGACTGCCCTGGCAGGACAATATCAGGTGACGTCTGAAATGTATAGAAAATAGACAAAAAAAATTGATTAGGATTTGCGTTTAATATAATAAAGCTAGAAAGATAATAAGTTGGTTAATAATAATTTAAAAATAATATATATGAAGCAAGGGAGAAGCTGCAATAAATATTTTATTTATCTATAAATTAAATATTAATATTTTTAGATATATTTGTCTCCCTCTCTTAACAGTCATACTATTTTTAAAATATTTTAAATTTGTTCTACAAAATTTATTTTAAACGCAACTAGTTGCTTTTCCTTTTTTAATCCTACTATGTCAATTAAATGCGACTGCATTTATGCTAGTTAATAATACACAATGTTGTTTTGCGTCATATCATAAATTATTTTTAAACTTGGCCAGTCCCCATATCCCCCATGCACCCCTGCGAGCTAGCTCTTGGCCTAGTCCAAAGTTTAGATGCTACGGACAGCTGTCCTGCTCGGTTCGTTCCATTTGCTGCTACTAGGCAAACAAACAAGCGTTAAAAGAGGGGAAAAATGAATGTAAGTAAATGGCAACTGCAACTTATTTTAATTGCTGGACGACACTTTTGCGCTATGCAGGCAATTGGAAAAGTTCCGTTGAATTAAAAACTAGACAAGCAAAGAGAGAAAAAAAACACAGTTGGATTGCCTGGGAAGGAAGCTTGGCCAACAAGAAATTGTTGGCAACGGGAATTCTGTCCAAAGAGAGATGCTTGGCTAAAACTAAAACTAAACTACTAAAAATGGAGCAACCAGCAATCCGTTACCATATTGTTAGATGTGTAAACTCTGTGTGTGTGTGTGTCTCTGTGTGTGTGTGTGTGTGTGTGTGTGTAAGCAAACAGTTGACTAGTTTTAGTTTTACCTGGCCAGGAGTTGAGTGCACACATGGATCGTTGATAGCCCACCAGCCTGGCCAAATATTTGCATGCATTTTTACAACATTTCTCTGTGCTTGTTTTATACCCTTGCCACTAGCGGCTAACATGTTTTTGTCATGCAACTCTTAAAAAAAAAGGGAATTTATTGAATGCATTTAATATATATATATATGTCTGATTAGAATGATAAGTCAAATGAATTGGAACTAGCGTGAAATTTATGTTTACATAAAATTGGAATAAATGCAATTCCAATAAAAAAAAAAATATTAAATTTATGTTTCTTGTTCCTCTTTCTGATTAAACTGTAATTTTTGATCAATTTTGCTGATATTATTTTTTTTTTAAATATATCACCAATTCAAACAGGCTTTTTTTATTTACTATAAAGATCTGTTTCCATTATATATTGTTGTCAATTTCTTTTTCTAGAACTATTATGATTTTCTTTTAACAACTGGAAACAAGTCGTTAATTAGCTTGTATAGGATTAAATCCTCTAAGATTGATTGGCATATAAAAGGAGTTTATTTTTGTATTTTCAATTTTATTAGTTTATATAAAATTAATTCAATTAAGTAGGCTTCTATAGCCTGCAGCTCCAATAGAAATATTTAATCACAAATTTAATATCTTAGTTTTTGTGCCAATTTCCAACCTGATTGAATTTTTTAAATTTTGTAAGAACTTAGAACTTTAAATTTATGTTAGAGTATTTTTTCTCTCGTAGCCTGTAGTCTGCTATTTTCTCAATCTTTTTTTTCTCCCATTTTTTCACTGCTCATCTTATATTATTTTTCATTACTGCATCATGTTTGCCAGCTAGCTCATATTTCTTCCTGACTTTTTAATATTTCACACTGCCCCGTTCCAAAAAAAAAGGAAAAAGGAAAAAAAATTGTGAAATATTTTTTGCCTGTCACATTGCCGCCCAAGAGCTCATCTAATGAATATGAACTTTTGTAATATTTGCATTTTTGGCGCCATTAAAGACGATTGCGCCTTAAGTGTAGAAATATAAAAAAAAAGATAAATAATACGATATATAGTATATATGTTTGTACTTGGCAAAGAAAATTCATTCATATTCAAATCAAGGAGAGACACACACCTCATTGCGTACGTAATGGTCCCATTCCGAAATATTCTTAAAGCGAAATGCATTGGTATGATGGGATCCTTAAAATCTCCATGCATAATGAAGTACGTGTCGGGCGTCCAGATGCTGTCATGATGATGCAATGCATTTAAGAAATCGTAGTGGGACTTATTGCCATATTGCAGGCGTGGATCTGTCCATTGCTGATTTAACAAAAATTCCACTTCATATTTCTGTAATATATTCCAAACTTTAATTCAAGTAATTTTTAAAATATTTTATTTCTTACCAAACTGCTCTCATCGGGCGATGCTAAGCTCAAAAGTAATACATTAACATTTACCGTCAGGGTGCCTGTAAAATGTAGTAAAATTTTTAAGTTTTAATACTATTAAAATCAATTGAAAATTAATTTAAATAAATTCAATTATATGGGTGCTAATACGAAACATAAGAATCAATAGAGCCATAATCAATGCTACAAATATATATATATATTAAAACAGAAAATTGTGCCAACTATAATATACGAGTAGATATATAAAACACAACTATAAATTGCCAAGATAAAAATTTATACTAATTTTTTTTTGTGATTTGTTTAGGACATTTCACCAACCGCGATTATGTGATCTCCGCGCATTTTGATTTGTGGCCATATCGGGCGATTGTAGACCACAGCAAAAGTCTTCATCTGGAAAATTTAATGGAGATTTGGCTATACTTACAAGGCAACTAAAATTTAAGAAATTACTGCAGATTTTTGGCTTAAAAATATTAAATTTAATTTTATATGCAATTTTTAAGTCAAAATTGTTGTTGCATAGTTATATAAATATTTGTAAAATATATAAGAAATTTAGCTATTTCTTTTACTATTTAAATCAAAAAAAATAATTACTGTTTGCTAAATTAAAGTTATATTTTAATTTTAATCAACTTTTTTGTTGTGTAGCAGTTGGAGCGCCTTTAAAATTAATTTTTCATTTATATTGATTTTATTTTTATATCAACTAAATTTATTTAATTTACTCTTCTTTAAATGTGAGTTATATTTTAAATTTAATGCACTATTATGTTGTGTAGCATTTAAAGAGATTATACAATTTTTTTTTAATTTATATTGATTTTATTTTGATATCAACTAAATGCTTCAACTTCCCAGTCAGCTCGTTATCGTAGCGCAATTTGTTCCAACAACTTTTTCAATAAAATCATATACTTTTATAGAGTTCTTAAATGTTATTTAATCATTTTGTTGCACTTGTGGCTGGGTCAATGCAGTAACATTAAAACACTTTACTCATTCTCAAACCCACAACCATTTTAAGAAAATTGCAAGTATATAGTCTTTGTGCATTTTGTTGAGACTGGCCATTAGTTTTAATTGATTTCATAGGAGCCATGCGTTGTCATTGTCATCTTGCCCTCCATTTGCCCCTTATACCATCATTTTTAATGATGTCAAAGACAACAAAAAATAATGGCAAAAAAGCGCATAAACAGTTCAAGTTTGCCATTGTCTAGTTGTATCTAATACACTTAGTTAAATTGAAAAATTTCTAAAAAAAATATTAATAAAGAATTTGTTAAAGTTACTTACCATTTACAGGCGGCAGTAATCGTTTATCATAGCGTTTCTTCTCGAGTAATAAATCTAAAATCTCTTTATCTGAACTGGATTCATCGAATCTGTGTGTTTGTAAAAAGTAAGAATACATTTTAACTAATAGCTTGTCAAAGATTACAATTATGTTAGTATATCTCAACACAATAATTAATGAGTTTCTTAGTAGAACAATTTTGTATGTGTTTGCATTAAGAAGTAGATGAAGCTTGAAGAGAATGATTTTAGGTTAGAATTAATAGATTACGATGATAAAATCAATCAGCAAATTTTAGGAATTTTTTTTTATTGGTAAAGTGTTATAAAGGTTTATTAATAAAAGGGAAATATTAGATTTTTTGTGAAAAATATTTTAGTTAAAGTTTTCTATTTTAAATTTATTTTATTCTGGCTCAGATTCATTTAATAGCAGAATTAATTGGTACGGTTATGAATAATTCATTCAATTTCATTTTTTTTTGAGTCTCAAATACTTAATTGATTTTTGGTATTCTTTAAAGCATATTTTTAATATTGAAGTATATAAATTTTATATATTTATATCCCTAATTAATGCTTATATTACATATATAATTTTATAATATTTTTTTAAAGCATACTCTTCATTATTTATACGATATTAATGCGAAAGTGTATATGGAAATTGGTTTGAACACAAAATAAATTATATTCATGCAATTTTCAAGCAAACTAAATGAATTTACATTAGTATGAACAAAAAACTTTGCATAGCAAAAAATTATAGATAGAAAATTTCATAAAATGTGCATTTTTGTATACATTTGATTTTTTTGGTTTTTCTGTTATTTTTTCTTTTATTTTTTTTATTTTTCTTTGTTTGGTGTTGGTGCAAAAACTTACTTCGACCAATCGATGCCATGACTGAAAGAATTTCAAAAGAAAATAAATAGAAAATTTCGTGTTTAAGGGTTACGGGCGATTACAGATACAGATACAAAAATACGGATTGAGATAGATTGTGTGTAATAGATACATAGATACACGGTGTACAGCGAGTGGGTGTAAGAAATTAAAAATAAATATATTCATAAACTGCATTTTATTTTCTTTTTTGGCTGTCATGAGTAAGTATTAAATAGGACTTACATGGGATGCTTGTCAACACCCGTATCCGACTGTGTGGCAGCGGCCGTAGACGTGGTGGTCAGATAGCATAGCATCAGTATAACACTGGAGGCCGCATAGAAGCTGAACGATTGGCTATAATGCTTATAATGTTGCCCCAGATACTGATATGCGGCAGCTGATGTGGCGCTCAGATTGGCTAGAATTGCGGCTGACATGGTGGCGGGTACAACGGCGCTGGCAACATTATCCAGACGCCAGGACTGATAGGCTAACGATTGCTTTACAGTCTCCTTTTCATCCTGCTGCTGTTCCAGCCCTTGCACCTTGCTCTGATCCTGCCCCAATGGCGTCGCTAGGGCTGCACGCGCTTGCAGCAACATTTCATGGAGACGCAGGCAGGGTATGCCAGCCAGGATTGCACCGGCTGCCAGGACATTGCTGCTGCTGCTTGCTGCAGGCTCTGTACGCCAATGTCTACGTCGACGTCGACGCTGCTGCTCGGCAGCATCTCTGTTAATCTCTGGGCTGCGACTGTAGCAATTGGTGCAAGTTATTTGCAAATCGTTTGGCTGCGTTTTGGCCGGAATATCGATTATTGTTTCGATTGTTTCGTGTGTCGCCAACGCGTCCTTGTTATCCTGCGCCACTTGACAAAACTGTTGTTGTTGTTGTGGCAGCTGTTGTTGCTGTTGTGTTGCTAAAAGCACTTGAGCTGCCGCTTTTAGATGTTTGTCGTTTGCTGTTGCTTTTTGCGTTTTATGATTTTGTTGATAGTTATCCTTGATTTGTACGTCCTTTGCTCTGCTCACTGCTGCTATTGTTGTTGCTTTTGTTGTTGTTCCTATTGTTGTTGCTGTGGCACCACATTGATTTCTATTTTGTTGCTTCTTTGTTCGCTGCTGCTTGGACTGCTCTTTGGCTGCCTCAAAAGCGCAGCCCATGTTACGATAACTGCAAGTAAAATGGAAAAAAAAAATTTTTAATAAATTTTGAATTCAATTTTTGTGGAAAATAGAAAAATTTTCAATAAATTTTGCATTTTTGTTTTTTTTTTATTTAAACTTAAGATACGTAATATGTAAGTTATGCTATATAAAAGTTTTTTTTGCTTTGGTCAATTTAGCAAAAATTGCATTTAAAGACTAAAAAAATATAGATTTTATTAAGCTTTATTTTATTTTAAAAATTAAGGGTTTTCTGCATTAAATAAAAATTGCATAGTAATTAAAAAATCATTCTAAATATCGAAATATTATATTTCCATTATTAAGAGACTTTTTTGTATTATTCATGAGTTGGTCTATAATTTGTCTAATATGGTTAACATTTAACAATTTAAAGTAAACCCAATATAAACATTAAACTTCACTTTTAACTTAAAGACAATTTAAGTAACTTGAACTTGATTTAATTTTAAATTGAATTATTTATAAAATCTGTTGAATAAATATGTATTTAGCTCAGCTTAAAATGTTAAACCCATATATAAACACAAGATTTAATTTAACTTAATAAATAATCTGTTGTTGGCACATGTCGTTTTGTCAATAGGAATATTTAATTTATAGTTTATTTTCTTTTTTTTTTGCATGTCAAAAACACAACTAAAACGTTTCTAAAATATGTTTTTGTCTATAAAGAATTCAATTTTCTATTGCAGGGCATAAAATTTGAAATTGTCTGTGAGCAATTTTCTATTTGCCATGACCGCAAACGACAGCCAGCAAAAACAACAACAAAATTGTTGCAACAACGACGACAACAAGTGACAGACAAGAGACATGCCTCAACATGCAACCTGGGTGGTGCAACAACAACAACAAAAATCATTATAAAAATGTTTTGGCACATTGACTGACTGACTGACGACATTTTTTTTTGGTTTAAGCCACAAAATATTGACTTGGGTTCCTTTATACTAGATATAGGAAAATATATTTATATATATGCACATGTATTTGTAATTCCATTCGACAACATGACACGCAACGGGGCGTGGCCTTTGTGGGCGTCTCGTGTTGCATATACAGCTTGGTTTATGACTCAAGTGACGGATGGGTGTTGAGACCTTTTATATTTGTAGATTTAGATTGTAGTAATGAATGTAGAAATGATTTTCAAAAGATATAGCTTGGGGAAAAGTGTAAAAATATAATATATAATAATATATAATAAAAATATAAATAAATAATAATTAAAATATAAAAATATATTAAAGGTTGTGGGTAAAAAATTAAGATATCCATGAATTTCAGTAGTCAAAAATATTTTGTCAAGACCTTTTTATTTAAATTTAGTTAGAAAAATAAAAATAAAAGAATTATTAAAAAAAAAATTTTTTTTTTTTTTTTTTAAATTTATTTTTTTTTTATTATTTTTCTAAAATAATTTTTTTTTCTAATTTAATATTTTTTTTTTAACTTAATTGGAAAATTTCTAAATATGTTTATAATATAAAATGCTTATTATAATATTGAAACAATAGATTTTCCATAAAATATCTTATAATTTCCAACTGGTGCAAGCATAATAAATAAGTTTCATGAATTTCAAAATTTTAAAATTTTAAAATTGTTTTTAATAAGTTTTAATATTTCTGTGATATAAAATTTGTATTACAATATTTTAGCTAGAGTTTCCCATTTCCTTTTCCTATTTAAAATTAATATTTTTATGATATTCAATTTTTATCATAATATTTAAACACTAGGATTTCCCATTTAAAATTAATATTTTTATAATATTTAATTTTTATCACAAATATTCAAACAATATATTTCCCGTTTAAAATCAAATAATTTCCATCTAGTATAACCCTATTAAATAACTCTTCTCTAGAGCCAAATATCCAACTTTAAGCCCACTTTTTGAAGACATCAACTGAATTCTATTGCTGTCAGTTAACATGCTTCTTAAACTTGAACATTTTTCCCTATAATTTTCTGTTGTCTAGCAAAGTACACACGCACACACACAGGACACACACATGGCAGGATAACAAATTCAAGCGTACACATATCCTGAAAATAAAACCCATTCAGGCAACACATTCAATGGCTTCTTGGTATTTGCTTTTGCTTTTGTCTCGGCTTCATTATACATTTATTTGACTCTTACGTGACTTTGGCCATAAAATACAAAAATAAAACCCAGCCACAATATTTTAATAACAACAACTAGATATTGGCAGCATGTAAATGGTGCTCATATACAAATTGGTACGATATAGTATATATATATAGTCGTAACTGACAACACACGCTTAACTCTATCGTTCCCACTCCATGTAGTACACTACAATACAATACATAACTCCCATGTGTGTGTCCCCCAACAATTATTGACCTCAATCTATTTTAAGCGTTACAACAACAAAAAAGAAAGAGTATTCACCTTGTTTGCCCCACAAAAATGTCAATTCAGTTGAGTTGTCCCTTTTACACACAAAATGTTGTAAACTTTTGGGGTCCTGCTTATTGGAATGTACAAAGAGCTGAAACAGAGATCAGTTCATTCTTTTTATGCCGCACATCCTAGCATGTCCTGTCCGGTTGCTGTTGCTGCTGATATCCTTTATGCCTTCCGGGGCAACTCGGCTCTGTTTGAGGCGCATAAATTTGTACAAACCACACGCCACTCGAAAGTGGCAACGGCGTGCTGCAAATGCAACTTGGTCAAAGCTAATCCGTCGCCTGCTGTGGCAGGAAGCCGGCGCCACTGACAGGCCAACCCCAAACAAAACTAACCAAAAAGCCAGCACAGTGTCCTTGCTGCTTCGTCCTTTTTTTTTGCTGTTGTCGGACTTGTCTAGTTCGTTGTGCATTTCATTTTCCGCTTTGGGGCAACTTTTCATATTTTATTGTGGCAACTTTATCAGCGTATTTTCTTTTTTCTTTTTTTTTTGTCTATTTGTCTTTTTTTTATTTTATTTTTATTTTTACAGTTCCAGTCAATTTAATAATTTGTTGCAAGTTTCTAACTCAACTGGAATTCGTTTTTTTTGTTTCTTAATTGAGTTACAGCTTGTGCAACAGCTGGAGGCAGCTAGATGCCTAGTGCAGCCAGCTGTCATTTTACAGTTTGTGGCAAGTTTAATCACAAATTTACCTAATTTCAAATTTGCCCAAAATCCAATCCAATTAGTTGTAGAGAGAGAAAGTCTAAATTAATTGAAAATTCCATTAAATCGCACAGGTCTTGCAACTATTTAGAGTCTGAGTAATTGGAAATTGTTGACTTATTAAATGAGTTTTGTGGGTCGTGTTCAAAATTTTGTGTATAATAAGCATGATTTATATAATTGAAAGCTTATTAAACGCACAATTTAGTGCATTTTGATTGGCTTTTAAAATAACACTAAGCATTTCTGATTAGCTCTGCTAATTTAGATAAATTTTGGTATTTTAAAAGAAATTTTAAACTAAAAATAGCTTAATATTTCAATAGCATTTTGTTTGGCTTTTTAATACATATTAGTTGAACTGATTAACTTTGTTAATTTAGATACATTTTAGTGTTATAAAAAAAATTTTAAACTTCATAAAAATAACTACATAAAGCTTAATACTTCAAAGCTTTTAAATACATATTAGTTGAGCTGATTAGCTTTGTTAATTTGTTTAAATTTTTGCTGCTAAACAAGAAATTTAAAACTTAATTTGTTCTACATTATATAAAGGCAAAAATAATAAAACCAATCACTGTCAATATCTGGTTTATCAAGGCTAAATACCCCTAAATACCCCTACAGTTTTATCTCTACATCGTGAAGGTCAGTTTCAAAGCAAAATGTCTGTATTAGTAAGTAACCCCTGTTATAATACCAACGCTGACCTTTAGATTGTCATATTGATTTCATGCCTTTGCTTCAGCTATAATAAATGAACAAAAAAAAAAAAGGAAAAACTTTGAAAATATTTTAATTTGCCATTAAAACGTCGGAAACATAAACAACAACAAAGTTATCTTTAGTCAACAAAAATATCGATTCTTTTTTTTTGTTATCCAGTTGAGGTTAAATTCAGAGAAACAAAAGCAAAACAAGTTGATTAAAATTCATTAAAGTATGCAGCTGATATTTCACGTTTAATACCTTTAATCAATTATTTAATTGATTTTACAATAAGCTTTCAGCACTCTACTTCAAATTGTCACCATAATATGAATTATAAATGTGCGAATTGCTGAACATCATAATCGCTTGTCAATTGTACTTAGTTGAGTGGCCGGAAATGTAATGTAATGCCTGGTTGGAGGATAATTGAGGTAAGCACTTGACCCACTTCAAGTCTACTAAACGATACGATAACGATAAGAGATAAGAGAGACAATTAAGTTTTGGACTAGTTAAAATCGCGTATACGCTCCGTGTGCTGCTGTGACGTAATTTGAACTGCATTTTCTATGCCTAATTAAATAACTCCATGTCGATGAGGATGTCCTCAGTTGGCTCTAGTTCTGGCTAACAACGGAGCGAGTTCATTCGCATTTCAATTAGACAAACCACTCAGAGACGTTAAGCCGTTAAGTCGGCTTAGGTGGCAAAAGTGGCACAGACAATGACGACGACGACCTGTTGGGGAATGCCAATAATCGAAGTTGGGTTGCATTAATTGAAATGCCAGGCAAATGACAACTGCGAACACTCAACTATTTTGTCATGTTCAACAGAGCCAAGCCTTCTCTGAATACAAAATGATAATAATACTCAGAAACGGGGCTTTTGAGTACCGGGGAATGCGTAAATTCTCTGGCTAATTGCACGTAAATTCAACAACTGCACACATTTGAAAATTTGCGGTGCAAACATTGGCACCAACTTAATGGTACACTACGGAAAAAGAAAAAAAAAACAATTTACAATATTAAAAAAATAAAAAAATCACTTCCCAAAACGAAGAACAATATAAATTTTATTTTATTATATTTTTTTCTCAATTAATCCTTTAAAAAAAAATACACTGATTAACGATTTAAATTCTAAATAAATTAAATTAAAGAATATTTACAATTTTACCATAATAATAAATTGTAGTATTCCCTGAAATTACAATCAAAAACGTATATATTTACTTTTGCAAACCTGTGAGCTTAAAATTCTCAACCGTATTTAGCAGATACTATGGGGAATAATTTTGTGTCAAGTAAATGCAAATAATTATTATTATATTATATTAATATTATTATAATAATTTTCAATAAATAATTTTTTTACTTTAAACAAAAATAAAATGGCAACAAAATTGGAAAAAAATTTAAAAAAATTCTTTTCGATTCAGATATCAATATTTTATATAAAAAAATTTTCTAAAATCATAAATTCCTTAAATTCCTCAAGTATACACTTATATTCATAATAATTATACCCTCTCCATTTTATATATTACTTTTATATTTAATTGCAAACTTCTAGTAATTAAAAAGCAGCTTTAAATCCGTTTATTTTTTTTAATGACGTGCCTAATCACACTTTCTTTTTTTTCAGTGTGTGGCATGTTGCAAAATGGGTGCATGGTATGCGTGGTTTATTCTGTTTACACTTAATTGGCACAGTCATTGAGCTGGTGACGTTGTTGCTGCTTTCAGCCTTTGCCACTTGGCCAATGACCAAACATAAAGTCATCACTCCGCACTCCACACTGTACAACACCCTGCCCTCTCTCTCTATTCTAGCTTACAACCCGCATGTGGCACGTAGTACGTATGTAACTAGGTACGTGTATGCAGCTGTTTACTGTTAGCCTTACATGCTTCAACTCAGGGTGACATGCAACCAGCCTCTTTCGTTGCACGTTGCACGTTGCTCGTTGCCGTTGAGGTATTTAAGAAATGTCAGCACAGCTGCAACTGCAACTGCAACATCAGCAAAGTCAACTGATGTGCATGTTTCTGGTTTTTGTGGGTGGACAGCCCAAGGCGCCACAGCGCTGTATGCAACACATTTTGTACTACAAAATTTTCATTTGGCTTTTGTTTGATTAATTACAGTGAAGATTCATTTAAATGAAGGTTCTTAAGCTTAATTTTGATTAATTATAAAAGTAAGATCATCCGGAGATTTAAGCTTTTACCAGAAATTCTGATATATAGCATAATCTCGGGATTGTTCTAATATTCTCGAAAATTAACCCGTATTTGAAGACGTGCCTCTAGATTCTAAAACAAAGTTTAAACCATTTCCCAAGATTTTTCCTGATTGAAATTGATTTATACTTATTTAGTATAAATATATATATATAGGAAAAATTGTTTATCAAGCATTCAGTAATTTTTTAAGACGGAAAAAAATATTTGGAATTATTTTTTCTTACTATTAAATTGGAAAAATCTAAAAAATGTTTAATTTTAATAACACAGTTTTCACTAATTACTAGATTTTAATCGAAGAAAAAAAGTGTTTATATTAAAAAAAAATATATATAAATAGTATAATATAATATATCAAAAAAATAGTATAATGTAATATATCAATCGCACTATAAATTTTTAATTGTCAATCTGCAGAACTTTTTTGCCCATTAAGTTTTATGATTGCATTAAATAATTAAAATGCGGTTACACATGCATTTATATTAAATATATTTTTTTTATATATTTTTTTACATTTAAATTTTATATTTATATATATATATATTCATATATATTTGATAGTACACACATATATGTGACCAAAAGTTTTCAATTTATTTATCGATTAGTTAAGTAATTAAAAAACTTTTAAGGTAAGCCCAAAAATACGGCCCATTTTTGGCTGCGATTTCTATGTTGATAAACTTTTAATCACTTTTACATGCCGTTATTTTAATCACTTAGGTGTGCTTAAGGGTTTTATATATTTTTTTTTTTTTTGGGTGGGATTTTACGGGGGTTGCCATTTTAATTCGTGTCACATTTTTGACAGTTTTTGTGGGCCTCAAAAAATATTTTGTGCATGCGAAATTTGGAACCCAAACTCTATGCAGCCTCCTCCAAACCTATCCTGACCTGACCTGTCACATCCACTTAAATTCCATGCATCATGAAAATTTATGTGAATAAATTACAATAAAAACCTGGCACGATGCAATAATTCAGATTAAAAAGTATTTATACACATGACAGCATGAGGGGCACGAAGCAAGTTCATTGAGTTCATGGGGTGCCAAAGGGATGGAGGGTGTTGGGCAAGCTTTGGGGCTTGTGCTGCTGGTCACGCGCGTCATTGTGTGTGTGAGTGTGTGTGTGTGTGTCTGTCCATGAGTTAAGTTCATGTGCACAGCGCTGATTTCACCATAATAAATTGACATTTTTTGGACATTGTTTAACCAAAGTTGTACGCCGTCGGGAACTGGAACTGGAACTGGAATTGTTGTCTATCTGGCTGTCTGTCATTTCAGTTTATTTTTACTGCTGTTTGTTTTGTTTGTTTCGACATGCTGAGATTTTTGGTTGGGTAGCAGAGCTCATAGCTAGAAGAAGAGTATAAGCTGCTTATAGCTGGATTTACAGAAGGGCCAACTTGGGCACACCAAACCGAATACTCGTAATATAAAGAATGCCATGAAAATCAAATAAATATCAAGTGATTTATTGCTTGAATGACTTGATAGACAGTTCGAATCGAAAGTGCAATTTTTAAGGTTTATTCAAGTTAAGGGCATTATAGTTTAAAGAAGATTTAAAGTTAGATTAAATTTAACCAAATTTTACAAGTGACGGATTTATGATAGTATTTAAAAGAATAATTCGTTTGGCAATGTATATCAGAAGGCCGAAAATAAGAACGACTTTATGAAGCAATAATTCCATAATTTATATTTCTATAATTTATTTATGATCTTAAAACTCTATCCCGATTAGCATAAGTCACATCTTACCAAAGAAAATCACTTGATTTCCTATGAACAACAAGCTATTAGCTATAAACATAGAAATAACCAAAAAGGAAAAAAAAAAATAAAAGGAAAACGAAGACAAAGACAAATAGTTTGGCACAAAAGCAAATAAACAAGATAAGCAAACAAACACTCACACAGACAAGACAAAACAGAAAGAATACTAAAGAAAACAACAGCAACAACAACAACAGCAACAACAACAAATAGTATGATAACGACGACGAGCCAAACGAGAGACAACAACAAACAAGAAGACGAGAAGACGAGATGACGACAAAACGAGCCGAGTAGCGAGCACATAATGAGCATAATGGCAATGTTTGGTTTTTGAAAGGGGGGAAAGGGGTATGGCATAGAGATGCCCGAGTGCAAGTACAACAACAACGCTGTGCAATACGAACGTGAACAAAAAAAACACACACGAAGCAGGCACGAAGCTGACACCAACACGATGCATACACGAAATGATTGCTCAATAGATAAGAAAATTGATGAATTTTAACACTTACAATATATTATGTGTTTATGTAGTAAAATTTGTAGTTAAAGAAAAAACAAATGCTATATTTACCATAATACTTGACACTATAGTATTTTTAAGCCGATATAATACATTTACATCTTAGTATTGCACAAAATAATAGACACTTTAGTGAAAAAACTTAAGCTCGTACTTATCGAGAACGATGGCAAGACTTGACTGACTTTCAAGGGCAGCCAGCCGCTTAAGCCGGCAAATGGATAACAAAAGAAAATTTAAAATAAATGAGAATGCGTAGATGGGCTGAGTATACATACTAAGATAAGAGATCTGCTCTTAGCTAAGCGCCAAAGAGCATGAAAACACATATTACATTCTCTTTTGGCTAAGCGCAAATCGTTAGAGGTCAATGAGCAGTGCAATCGATACAAATAATAATAATGCAATAATTTAAATGGCACCACACACTCTTAATTAGTACAAACTCAAAAGTACTTATATTAAAATATTACTAAATACTAAACTCTGCAGTATTAAAAATTCTAAGTATATTATTTACCATTTGCAACGTCATATTTATTGCATTTTTACAAACAGAAAATGCACAAACACTTCGTGTTGAGTCGTGTGTGCTCGTGTCAAAAAAAGTAAAGGCACGACACGCGCTCAGCTCTAGTTGGGTGCAGGGTTCAGGAGAGGGTTAAGGCGTCATGTTCCGCACATGAGAGTGCCAAAGAGCTTTTTGTTCGTTGTCAGTGTGTGCGAATGTGTGTTAAAATAAGCGCCACTTTACATGCAAGCAGACGCCCACACACACATGGTTGAAGTATAAGTGTGTGTGTGGGTGTGCGAGCGTGTGTGTGTGGCGACCCTCGATGCAAGTCGCGTTACCCTCAAACAAGTTGCAGCTGCTTTATCGCTCGCAGGGCATTCACAAACGAGGGCAGAGGCACGTCGCCAACCATTTAAACTAATCTTGAGTCAGTTTATTTATATAGATATATGTATATAGCGTACATATATACTCAAGGGTTCCAAGTACTAACAATGCCATCCTCGAATGGATACAAACATGTGTACATACAAAGTATATGTATATATAGCCTATAGCTAAGTCAGGTAAACTGCAAAATTAGGGTAACTAGCAAAAAGGGAATTTACTAAAGCCAAGTCTGCAAAGCCCACTGAAAAAAAAAAATGGAAATAAGGATAAGAGCTTCTTTTCTGTGCCAGATGTGCGCACAAGTAGAAAAAATAACGTTGTAAATATTAAAAATATATATTTTCTCTATTTACTTACATATATAGAAAAATATATAACTCTATATGTAGAGCTATGTTTCCTTTGAAAAAATTTTGTTTTATTTTATTTAACACTATTTTATATAAGAAAATATGCTGTATTTATGTGCAGCTACCAACACTTGCTTAAATGCAGCTTTCGTTTTACAACACTGTTCCTAAAATTATAAAATGTCAAATTTTGACAGAATGCTTGTAAATTCCTTAATTTATTCAGCTTGTCATGTCTTTAATGTATTATTACTTGAGCAATTTTTATGCAAATCTCTTAAATGATTAATTACATATTTTCATAGATATTTAAATATTTATATTTATAGTTCATAAATGGGCGCTTAAATACGCTTAAATATGTACTTAGCTCACTCCTTTTGCAGTAAATAACTAACAATATTAATACATCAATTTCTACATCTACATTTGGCCCTCGCCTCGTTGGCCTTAACTTGTGGCTTAAATATTGTGGGCAATTCAATAGCCCACACGCTTCACTTGACTTTGCGTACATAATTCTCATTTGAGGCGATTTAATTTCTATATAAATATTATGCCATTGGCCGCAAATCTGCGGGTCATAAGGACCGCAAGGACGTTGCCGTAGGACACGCTGTTGCCAAGGAACAAGTAAAAGCTTCGCCAGGCTCGCTGCATGCCTGGTTGAACTTGTATTAAAGTAACCGGAAATTAAACACACAAAAGTTTTCTAAGACTCTGCACACACACACACACACACATACTTATACACACACACACACACACACATACTTATACACATACACGCACACACATCCCAAAGCACTCTACATATGCATTTTCTTCTTCATGCTTTGCATTTTTGTGGTTCCCCGATTTTTCTTTTTTTTTTTTTGGGGTAGTTTTGGAAACTTTATCAAAGCTTCGTCAGTTTTTCTATGCATTTCAAGTGCGCGCTTTCAAATTTTGTGGCCTGTGTGGGTTTTAATCTTTTGTGCATCCAAAAATTTGCATGTCAATTGAACAAAGAAAGAGTTGAGCAATGGAAAAAGAAAAAATCTAAGAGCATCATAAATTGGCACATGGTGTTGTTAATTTTTCTTAAATTTGAAACCAATTAAAAGAAGTCTTCGCAGAATCGAAAAAGAAGAAAAATCAATATTTATTGTATAAGGTATTTTTGATAGCCCTATTTAAATATTTTGCAACGAAAACTGAGTAGAAAAAAGAGCAGCTTCTGACCACAAAATCCTTACAAATATTTATGCGTTTAATTTATAAAACTATAGACTTCATTCTCTCTTTGTTCAACTGTAAAATGTAATTAAGAAATGAAATTAAAATTTAGTCTGCTTATTTGTAAGCCCTTTGAGTATTTCCATACACATATTTCCCTATATACCCTACCAGCAGCTATTTTCGCACTCGGAACATTGTCGACAAGCCCGATTAAATTCCCTAGCGTATGCGGGACAACAGACGTAATGTAGCCGCTGAAATAGACACAGACAATCGCACACACATACAGACGTCACTTGGGGCATCACGTGAGGCGTCAGCTTTTAGATAGAACTCGATGTTGTGGGGGGCAGGATTTGGTATGGGCAATGGTATGGTATTCCCCGGCATGTGCCTTTTGTTGCCAGCAAAGGCGCAAATGATGGAAATCACTTAACAAAAGAGGATGATGACAACGCGGATCATATGGTTCCAGCTTCCCAGACCCAATCCCAGACTCAATCCCACTCCCAGTTCCAGTCAGTGCGTGTCTGTGTCATACTGTATGTGTCTGGATTTCTAATGAGCTCTTGAATGTCTGCTGCATACTTAACTGCTTTGGTGGACTTTGCTCCTTGGACTTTGTCCAATTATTCAACAAGCTGAGCCTCCAAGCAACAACAACAACAACAAACTCAACTAATCAGGATTATAACAAGCTTCTATTGTTCAACATCTTTTTGTAAGCCACAGAACGTGTTCTATTATTTGAGTTTTATTTGCGAATTGCACAAAATGGTAATCAAAAAAGTCGATTAAATTGTTGAATGCCTTTTAATTCGATTTTTAATTGGTTTCCAAGTGAGTTCAAGTTTTGTATTTAACTGCAGTTTGTATTTCTTTGAAAATTGGTTCAGTTTATAAACTTTAAATGTGCTGCTTAACAAATATAATAAAAAATAATTTTTTTTTAGAAATTTCGATAAAAGTTTGTACTATTATTATAAATTTATGTAATTTAGCTCTGCGGAATATTGTTTGCTTGGCGTATAAGCAATATTTGGCAATATTTTTTGATAAAAATTTATTTTGATTTTCAATTTTAAATCGATTTTATATTCAAGTGGCAAGATATTATTACAGACAATTAATTTGATGTGTATTATATTTTTTCGAAGTTTATAAAGACGTTCGGAAAAGGCGTGTATAATTTTAATATTTCTGTGAATTTAATCCGAAAGTGAAATTTATAGCACGCCTAAGAAAATCCTCTTAGATCCAAAAAAAAAAAATTTGCATTCCAAAAATGTAGCCAATTCTTATGTAATATATTTATGAATATTGTTTTTTGTTTTTTTGTTATAATTTTGATATTTCCGTGGAATCAATCCGTAATTGAAATTTAAAGCACGAGAAAATCCTCTTAAATCAATAAAAATAATCTGCATTCTAAAAATGTAGCCAATTCTTATGTAATATATTTATGAATATTGTATTAATATTTTATTTTTCTGATTATTCTAAGCAGTGTTCTGTTAGCCCACCTTTTCCCTAATATCCATAAGCTATAACACAATTATATAAGCTACAGAAATTGGCTTTCTCTTTATGGAGCTCAGATATAATCCGCAAAGCACTTTAACACGATAACAGCCCTGAGCAGACATTTCCTCTGAGTTCAATCAAACGAGTTAATAACTTCCGCAATGTGGCCCAAAATTAACCATAATTCTGTGCTGCCAACAGAGTAAACTGACCCATTACCCCATTATGTACCCGACCCCCCCGTTTACCAGTTATCCAGCCGCGGAACGTACCCGTGGCAATTCAGCTTATGCGCTTCAAAGGGCCAGTGCAGGACGCATAACTAAAGGACATGAGATGTAAGACAGTTGTTGATAGGGAGAGTGAGAGAGAGGGGGGTGAGGGTTAGTGGAACTGGTAATATGGTAATTTTAGCGCCTATCTCTCCCGGGTATCCATGCCGTACACCACGAACAACAATCAGCACACGAAAAATGCTCGGAGCACATGTCACATTTGCCACATGAGTTGGCTTAGCTCATTTATCATGAGGCTGCCTGGAGACTAAAGGGGGGGTTGGTTGGGTGGTGCGGTTCAAGGTGACGGCAGCTATTTTACCGGCCATTGTACGTTGGTTTCACCTTGTCCAAGAATCTAATTGTAGCCACCAGCAACAGCAGAAAACTTTAATTATGCGTCCGTAAGTTGGAGGCACCGATGGGCATTTTGTGTGTGTTTCAGTTTCACAATGCAATATTTATTAGTCTGGGCAAAAGTAGAGTAGAATGCGTGTCCTGGTGCCCCATGTGACCTGCACATATGTAAATAGACGCATTATATACCTCTGCCTTTTGGTCGTACTACCTTGTCGCCCCAACTAAATTTAGATATGCGAATCGATAAAAAAGCCATGGCACGCACACAAGTCGACAAGGAGCCTAGAAGCCTAGGACTCTAGTATTCTAGGAGTCAAGTTGGAGTAGTCAGAAACAGGGACAATGACGGGAGAGTATACAAAGGTCGCGTTTCCATTATAATTGCTATGGAATGGGCTTTAAGCAATTTATTTGTACAGTTTGCGTGAGGATTTCTCTAAAATAGAATTCAGTTGACAGCTTACCATATTTGTTAACAGTTTTGGTATAATAAACAGATTAGGGTCGTCGTCGAGTGTGCTTGGTAACATCAGGTATACCTGATTATATGCCTGGGAACTTAAACACTTTCTTATAAGATACACCTCAAATATTCAAAACCAGCTGTTGTCCTACGAATCGTATATAAATAAGCAATGCCTTGGCCCACAATTGAACTTAGCTATTGTTAGGCTCTTAATCGACTTGCTAAACTTGCTTTCAGGGTTTTGTAGAGAGAGAGAACTCTGTGCAATATTTATGAGCATATATTGATTATATAATTAGACTTCTTTGGGCCTCTGGGGCTACAATTACAATTAATGTCAAATGCAGAACACATAACTATTGTTCTTCTATTCAATTTTCACACATTTGTTACAATTTACAGCTAGACTGCATTTAATAAAGCAAATTGCTCGTAAAGTCGCAACAATTCATTTTAAATTATTTATGCGACACTTTTTTTTAACTTCTACTCTAAATGTAGGTTATTGGACTTTGCTTAAAATCAGAATTAATTGTGGACTGTAAAAACATAAAGAGTTGGAATACAATAGCTATAAAATGCATAAAAAGTTGGCATAAGTTAAATTTGTTTAAAGTTGATTGCGTTTCACACTTTTTTTAATTTAAAATCTAATTATTTTGTAAATTAATTGCCTGCATGGCATATTTTTTGCATTAGCACTAAATGAGTTGACACTTTGGCATTTAATTTGTTATTATTTGTGAATTGATTTTTTTATGATATCGTTTAAATTTGTGAATATTATGCAGCATATTAAACTTAATTAAAATTACTTATAGTATATGCTGATGTGTCAATAAACTGTGTATTAGAAAGCTCTGTTTAATTAGTTCAATAAAAAAAATAGGTTTAAATAAGTTCAAGTTGGAACAGTCCACAATTATATTCAAAAATTAAAAACAATCGATCTTCTTTTCTTATATTTTCTGGCTCGAGATTTAAACTTTGAGAATATTATAAATAAGTCGTTTCCATTTTTTTTACAGTCAGCAGAATTCAATTCAAATCTAAAACATTTCCTTAATTAAAATTGACCAAAAAAATTTTTAAAAATCTTTTTTTTATATTTTTTGTTTAGATTTGTATATAATAAGAAATTATAAAAAAAATTTAATTTTTGGCGGCCAATATAAGGTTTGTTGCCAATATATTTGCTTGTCAACAATAAATAAATATGCTAATTATTGGCAATAACAAAAAATCGAAAAAGTGTTGCATACTTCCAGGCACGCCTGCTCGTATAGTTCTCAATTGTCTTAAGCAAATAGTATATAAGGCAGCAAGGTTTCAGCACATAAAATTTTTTTTTTTTTTTAATTGTGTTTAATAATTTATTTTATATTTTTTTAAGGTTCTTTTTCTAATAGTATCAAATAAAATGTACACACTAATTGTGTGCAATTAAATCAATTGCAACTTCTATTGCCACACATACTGCTATCAATAGAATTCAATACCTAATTAATTTACGATTTAAAATAACACAAATCCATGGTTTAATATATGTTAAGTGCTAAAGCTGCGCTACATTCTAATGCCGATGGTCCTTTTGGGTGTTTTGGGTGTTTATGAGCCCCGGGAGCCGGAAACACGCGTGATAAATATCGCAATGTAAATACGAACATGAAATATATGTATAAACATATATTTATATACTCTTAAATGGATATAGCTTGTGGACATGGTTTAATCAAGCAATACAAATAGCTGTTAGCAGGGGATACGGCTCTGAACTCATATGTACATATATATAAACATATCTAATATAAAATCAGCTAAATGGCATTTCAGTTGTACATATATATATTTATATATTAGCTACAGCTCTTATTGATTTTCTACTTGTGACTATATATATAAATACATATTTAAATTAACAATTTAGTTCGAAAGTCTATGCCAAATATTTATGCTCTGTGTGAAAAATAAATATTTGCATTGCATTTGAATTGATTTGATTTTGTTGCTGTCACTAATTTCTGTTGGATTCAATACAGAATTTATACAGCTTAAATATGCATTAATTTAAAAAAAAAAATATAAAATTTCATTTAATGCTTTAACTTGTATTTTAAGGCTTCCGTTTATAATTCACCTTAAACTTTTGGGTATTTCAGAAATTTAAGTAGTTGGAAGGAGAATGCAACTTGTTTTTTTTATTAATTTAAAATGTATTTAAGGGATTAATAAATAATCCTGCATAAATGCTGCACCACATGTTGCCCAAGTTATTTTTAAAAGAATTAATAAATTGGGTATATTGTAAAAGATTTAAAAACAAAAATAAAGTCAAGAATCTTATTTTTAAAATCATTTTTAATATGCTCAATTCATTAATTCCTGAAAAAACTTGGGAACATGTAGAGAAGTCTTTGTTTAGGATTATTTATTAATCCCTTAAAAATAAATCAAAAACCCATTTTTAAATATATATATTACTCGGTATATATATATATATAATTGGGTATATTAACAATGAATTAAATACTAAAATAAAGTCCAGAATCTTATTTTTAAATCAATTTCAATATACTCAATTTATTAATTCCTGAAAAAACTTGGGAAGCAAAAAAAAACTAGAAAAACTTTTATTCAGAATTACTTATTAATCCCTTAAAAATAAGTCAAAAATCCTTTCTTTTATATTTATATATATCTTGCATATATACTCATATATATACTCATTTTATTAATTCTTGAAAAAACTTGGGAAATATGTAAAAAAAACTTTTATTCAGAACTATTTATTAAAACCTTAAAATTAAATCAAAAATCTTATTTTTTATAAAATATATTTCGAATATATTTTTAGATCTGAAGAAACTGTACTATTGCTTAGTTTGTAAGCAGTTTCAACTGGATCGTGTTGGCGTGTTGACAATATATCGTGATCAGGGACTATATGGCTACATATGACCCACTTTTGGGCCAGTTAACACCACTTTCTCTCTCTCTCTCTCTCTCTCAGTTGGCCAGTTTTTTTTTGGCCGAAATGGTGCGTCATTTAACAATTATAGTTAATCCTGGCACACGCAAGGCTAATCGCCTGGATGACACGTGCAAGCCAACTGAGAGTAAGACACAACAGAAGAGAGAGAGAGAACTGTGCATATTACGTATACGCCGTGTTAAATTGAAATTGAAATTTAAATATTCCATTGCAAATTGACTGCAGTACACAAATTTCAATTTCAATTTGAATTTTTGAGGCCATATTTGGGCTAATAATAATAGCCGCAACAAAACATTCAAAGCAATTACTTATTTTGTATATTATCCTTGATTGCAATGATTAGCAAGGACAAGGGGTCACAGCGCATTTAAATGCTAATCATAGCATTTCTGTGTGAGTTTTCTTTTTAAATAAAATCTGAGTTGTTTTTTTTTGTTGCCAAATAAATTGCCATGTGTAAAAAAGAAGGCGACGACGTCACGCATGTCCTTGCACGGCAATGTACAAAGTTTTCTATTATTTTTTATTTTCTCCGTTATTTTTTTTCTGTATTTATTTTGAATTCTCGTGTGTGAAACTTTATATATTTTTCTTTTTGCTGAGCAAACAAAGCTTGTGCATAAAACTAATTAAGTAAACTATTTGCACGCACATCATTGTATGAAAATTTAAGTTGCATTGGTTTTTTTTTTATTTTTTTTATTTTGTTACTAAAAAAACCTCGTGTGGCTAATGGATTTTGTGCAAAAATAATTTAAATAATTTTATTGCTCAGTTTGGCAGCAATTTTGACCAGCAGCGGGCATATGTAAATTGAAATATTCGCATAAATAATTTATACATAATTAAAAAAGAATTTTCAATGAATTTAGAGCTATTTTGCATATAAATTTTTTAAGATTTTTATGAGAAAGATTTTCATTTAATTCAGAAGCCATAAAAATGTGAGTTTCATTTTAAATGTGAATAGCTTGAATAAATTGAATAAATGTTAATAGAAAGTGGTATATTAATTATGCATTTAATTATACATAACTAAAAATTTCCAAAATAATTTAAATATTTACTATACACTTTAAAATTTGCACATTTTATATAAAATGTCAACACAAGCTTCGATTGCTACACATTTAATTTACAATTCCTTTGTAAAACAATTAATTGCATTTAATATCAAAGGTATTATTTTTTTCCCATTTTAAGTAGTTATACTACAGTTTCTGCCTCTTTGGACAAGCTGATGTTTGCTGCCTGATTGAATTTAAATTGCAACACGCATTGGGCCAAATACACAAAACCAACAAAACCCAGTTGGTAATAAAGTCAAGCGGCTTATTACCATATAGTATAAACGTATAAACGTTGTATTTGCCATTAAAAACATTTAAAATACAATGTATATGTCAATTAAACACGTTTTCTCATTACACAATGTGTGTGTGTGTGTGTGTGTGGTGTAATAATTAAAAATAATTGTGTTCAGTTAAATGACAGCCTGTGCTTTGGGGCATTGATAAATACCAAGTGGTATGTCGAATATCAAATCGATTTTCTATATAGGGCTATTTTAATTAAGTCAAAAAATGCTTTCCGCTGTCTATTAAAGTTTTATAAACCCCATTTACCAATTTTTAATGTGTACAGGGTATAAATACTATATGCTCAACTAGATTATCTTCAGCTTGCCATTTCTAACGCGAATGCTGCTCAAGTCGTTTGTATAATGTTGTGTAGAGTATATAAATTATTTTTTTATGTATTCCGGCGGAACCTTAAGCCAGTTTTCTTTCTTATGCCCTAACCTAAAACACGTACTCGTATATGCACTAACTTATTATCATATAATTTATAACTGAGGCTGCCAAAGGATGTTTGCAGTTGAAATTGTTGCACAGCAGGTATCCTGTGTTAGTCCTCCCGCTGAGTGCGAGATGCTGTTCCGAAGAAAACACAGAGAGCATATTTAAGTTAAGGAAAAATTGCTGAATAATCTAATACACACATACACACACATTGCACTTATGTCAATGAAGCTGTGTGTAAAAGGGTGTCAGCACAAGGGAAAAAAAAATCCAAATTTTGTTGTATATTGAAAGCATTGCATGAATTTCCATATTTTTCCTGATGATTTTCCTTGAATCCTTGCTGCACATGACAGGACAAACAAGCAAAATGTTTTGTGCAATAAATTTGACTGTTGCTTTCGCATCTTTAATGTGTTATATATCATATTATAATATTGTAGTATCATGCGTATGCGTAATGTCGTCCTTTTACTTTGTCAATGTGTCGTGTGCCAAAGTGGCTATAAAATATCAAAAATATCCCCCAACCCGCAGCCCATTTACAAGCCCCTATATCACCCTATATATAGTTCCACACTTTCTGTAATTTGAAGCATATTTTCTTTATTTTTTTTTATTTTATTTTTTGTGCACTCGAGAGATAGTTTTTTTTGCTGATTTCTTTGAGCCGTCGAGGACACCTGAACAGGTAACATAGGATGGCAACATCAACTCATTTAACTTCTGACATGTGAAGCAGCGACGCTGACGTTGACGCTGACGTTGACGTCGACGCTGGCAGCGCTGCATCAAATATGTCTGCCTTGTTACAGTATGGCCAGGGTGAAAGTTTTGCATAATTTACGATGAACGAGCGCGCGAAATGTGAGAAAGTTTCTTTTTTTTTATTTTACATTTTTTATTTTTTCAGTTTTGCAGTTGCCCTCGTTTGGGGTCGTGGTAGTTACGAGTTTTGTTTAGAGGGGGGGCTTTGGCGTATCCTGGGGTGTTAGAGCACAGGCAATATTTTGAAGGACGACAGGACTTTCAGCTGCTAGAGTGGGCGCTTTGTTCTTGTTGTTGTTGTTGCAACATTAATTAAAGTTATTACAGCCAACATTTTGGAGTACTTTGTCTTTCCCCGAATGATTTGTGTGCTTGTATTTTGTTAGCACGTAAGTTTTTCTGTAGTTTTTTTTTAATTGCAAAGACTTCAAGTCTAAATAATTTTGGAATATTTTGGTGAAGTTTAAGGCAAGGTATTGGGAAATTTAACTAAAATTAATTTATAGTATTTTACCACTTGTATTTCGTAATAAAAAAAAAACTCTTTATTCATAGCTGAAACTAGATATAATTCAAGAAATATTTTACTTAAATAATACATATTTTATTTTGTTTTATTTCCTTTTTATATTTTATAGTTTTCAAGTATTTTATCGCTTTTATTTTCTGAAAAAAAATCTCTTTATTTATAGATGAAACTAGTAATAATTCAAGAAATATTTAAGTTATTTAATATGTTTATATTTGTTTTATTTTATTTCTTTTTAGATTTTATAGTTGTCAAGTATTTTAGCACTTGTATTTTGTGATAAAAAAATATCTTCATTCATAGCTGAAACTATTCCTAATTAAAAAAATATTTAATTAATTTAATATATATTTTATTTTATTTAATTTCCCTTTTCGACTTAATAGTTGTCAAGTATTTAATCATCTGTATTTTCTGATAAAAAAAACACTTTATATATAAGGCGGAACTAGTAATAATTCAAGAAATATTAAAATTATTTAATATGTATTTTATTTTAATTTATTTTAGTTTACTTTCTTTTTAGATTTTATATTTGTCAAGTATTTTATCACTTGTATTTTGTGATAAAAAAATAGTAATAATTCAAGAAATACTTAAATATCAATATACATATTATATTATTTTATTATTATTTTTTTTTCTAGCGTTTGTCTATTTTTCTATTTTTTTTTTTTATTATTTTTTTTTTTTACCTTATGTTTGACGCTTTCTCTCTCGCTTTTATAGTTCCCTTTAGCTTCCCAATATAATTTTCGTTTCCTTTTCCCATTTCTCTATTTCTCTTTATAACTCGCCCAATTTCCTTCAATATCCGCTTAAAAATTCTACCTTGGCTAAAAGCCAAAAGCAGCCTGTGATTTATAAACTTCAATCAGCTTAAACTTCACCTCTATCAGCTGCCGATGCTATCGATTGATGTACAATCAAATATGATAAATCTATAGACAATCAAACAGCAAAAAAATATAAAAAAAAATGTTCTATTTCGAAGCCCATTTGCACATTTAAATGACAACCTGTCAAAGTTCTGATATATATATTCTGATATATAAATTCTGATATATGTATATCAACTCTATGGCATATAGAATATGATTTCAATTTACTGCCAATCCAAGGGATTTAGAGACACCTCATTCTGTCTCTCGGCAACTGTAATAAGGACAACGATACGATACCTCGTTGGCCTTTGGCAAAAAATTGAATAAATATATGCAGCAGGATATTCTAAAACAGAACAAATCAATTTCTGTTTCTGTTTGACCTAACGCTTCAATGAACCGCACCGTGAATTACTAAATGCAAGTTGCAGCAATCTATAGAATCCGAATAGCAAAAACCGGAATCCCCGGAGTAACCTCCTGGTAGCCAACTATTGGGCCATGTCTATAGCTGTTTATGTTGTTTTTTTTACCTGCAAATAAAGTTGGTTTTTTACGAGTTTATTCTGCCCCTGGCACTGACACTGATTGCTTGTGAGCCGGCCGAGAAATACGCTTCACTTGACTGCAGTGACGATGGCCATTATTCAACTGCACTCACTCGAAGCTTACCTGATTTGTGTCCCGACCAGGCCAAGAACTTCAACTTGCATGTTGATCGGCTACTGCCTTGCTGTAATTTGAGTTTTCTAAGCTCTGAACCTCAGCTTGGGTTTAAAATAGGGTATACTTGAATTGTGCGATTTAATGTAACAGACAGGAGACAGGAGGTGATAACTCTGATATTTTGAATACTACATTTTAGAAATTTTGATAATGAGCTGATAAGTTTAACTATCCGTCAATTAAAGAATCTATAAGACAGCTTAAAATAGCGCATAATTTGCTAAAAAATAATGTTTGTATTTGTTTTTTACAGAGCTTGTTTTCATCATATTATTATGATTCATTTAATACACTAGCTAACAGGCAAATTATATATTAATTATAAACACCGAGTCGACCGTAGCTGCTAGCACTTCCTCCTTTTCTTAGTTATTATATTATTTTTTTGTATAATAATTATTTTTGTATATAAATAAATAAATAACGATTATAAACCTGATTTAAATGATACATATGGAGCTACAGAAGTTGAAAAAATACTTTAAATAATTTTGAATAGTTAAAAAAGTTTAAAAAAAAAATTTAAAAAAAAAAATTTTTTTAAGCAAGATTTTTTTTATGGCTTATCCTGCAGCTCTAATCATTATTCGATAATCTCAAACGGATAAGAAATACCTATATTAGAAATTATTATTAATTTTATTAGAAATATATATTATTTTATACACTTTTCTAAGCTAAAATTACTAGTTTTGCAACTATATAATTTTGAATTAGGAAAATTATGATTTTTTGTGCGATATTAACCTCCAAATTGAGGCTTTAAAATTCGGCAAAATGTTGAAAAAAATATTATTCATTTATAATTTTATTTATAAGTAATTGTTGATTTAATAAACATGTCCAAGACATAGTTACTTTTAATTTTATTAAACACTATCGCTGAGTACTTAATAGCGATATAAAAAACGCATTTTATTTCATAAAAATTGCCTAAATTATATAAAATAATTAACTCTAAATGTTCGTTAATAATTTCTATTGAAATATATATACGATTCTGTTAATTCTTTTTAGAGTATTTCAGATTGTGCATATGATAACTCTAAGTCGAAAATTCTCGATTAAAAGCATTGTTGCTTGTTTTTTGGTCAGTTGAACGGGATTTGAGCACCGAACCGGATGTCCTGGCATTTCCGCTCGCTAATATGGCGTCATGAGTCAGCCATGGCGGCCATTGTAGTTGCTGTTGTATTTGTTTTTCGTTGTTGTTATTATTTTTGCTATTGTTGTTTTGCGTTATTGTTGCTTGTGAGTTTGTTTTGTTATATACTAGAGCTGGGGCCAGTTTTTCATTAGCATTTTCTTGGTTTTTTGTTTTTTTTTTTGGCGCTCAGTTTTGTCGCTGGGCCCCCATTGGGCAATAATGTCGTCAATTATGTTATATAACCAAGTTCAGGTTCTTAACTCCCACACTACAAACATTTGAACAATTCCGAAACTTTGTTTTGGCATTTGTTTGGCTTTTCTGCTTTTCTACTTTTCTACTTTTCCTTTTTGTTACGCATATTATGCCCCCAAGTCACATTTGTTTTCTTTTTTTTTCCTTGCTTGCGATTCATTTTTGCAGATTTTCCTCATTAATGATGTTGGCTTTACACGTGCCTGCCAGCCATTTAGAGCGTAATCTATTAAGGGAAAGCCCCAAACTCAAGTCCAAGCCCAGAAAAATTAGGTTAAACTTGTATTGAGGTTAATTTCTTATGCGTTGAGCAAGACGAATGAATTTCAGGGCCAACAATAATATCGGAAGCAAAGGCAACTAACATAGTTTAAGTCAGGCTTATCATTAATTTAGTTTTAGTAATCATAATTGATTATTTTAACAACGGATACGCAAGCAAAAAGTCAAGAAAAATGTTCAAATTAATTAAAATTCAGCTTGCAAAATAAAATTAATTATTTCCCATATTTTTAATTGCTTAAATTTGCATATATTTTGTATAAACAAAAATTGTTTATAAATTGATTGCGGAACAATGTTGCCCGATTTTTTATTGAAAATTATATTTTAATTAATTTTTTTTAAACTTAAATGAAATTCGATGGATTAAAGCTTAATAGAATTTTATATTTTGCTGACTGCAGAATATAATTATTTTTCCATTTATTTTGGTTGCTTAAATTTGTAAATATTTTGTTTAATCAAAAACTATTTTATATTAATTCATTGTAGAACAAAATTGCTTAAATTTTCAATGATAATTTTAATATAATAATTTTTTACTACAATTAATTGAAATTTGTTGGGTTAAAGTTTAAAAGAATTTTATTTTTGCTTTTTTGCTGACTCCCATTTTCTAGTTGCTTAAATTTGTAAATATTTTGTTAAAACAAAAATTATTTTTTATCAATTGATTGCAGAACAAAATTGCTTGATTTTTCAATGAAAATTATAATTTAATTAATTTTACTAAGCTTTAATGAAATTAGTTGGGTTAAAATTTAAAAGAAATTTTTATTTGGCTTTTTGCTGACTGCAGAATAAAATAATTTTCCCAATTTTTAGTTGCTTAAATTTGTAAATATTTTATTTAAGCAAAAACTATTTTATATAAATTGATTGCAGAAAAAAATTGCTCAAATTTTCAATAATAATTTTAATACTGTAAAATTTTTGCTACAATTATTTGAAATTCTATGAATTTAAAGCTGAATTTTACGAACTTTATAGTTTGTGTTTTGCTACACTTCAACAATTTTATAAAACTCTCCACATATTAGAAAAGTTACTAAGTCTCAGGAATTTTCATACTCAATCTTTCACAGGTTCACATAAAATGTGTAAAACAAAGAAAAATCTCTATTTCCCACACATTTTCAATTGCCTGCCTCAACTAAGTGCACTCGATTAGCAATTTGTCAAAGCTTTGTTCATAATTTCAGCAATTTTGCTGTTCTAACATTCTAATCCCAACTCACGTAATCGCGTACCAGGGAAATTTGACTAAGATAAATCCGCTTTAAAAGCATTTCTTGTCTAGGCATATTGTGGTTATGGGTTGCGTATACGCTACGTTGCCTGATGCCTGGCAATAACACATTAAGACGGCGGTTTAACGACTTGAAAATACCAAAATATGTCTCAATTTGATGCTGAGAGCAACAACAACAAGAACAACAAGAACATCTGCGTTGAAAATCCATCAAAAATATATTCAAAAGCAATTTTCACACTTTATCTAAAAGTCATCTTAATGCAGGCCTGCTCGACTGCCAGGCAGCCAGAAGACAAAATCCTTTGCAGGATTCGCCTGTCGTCGGAGAAAGAGAAAGAGAGAGGGAGAGAGAGAGAGTGACATTTAAGTGGCTAGAGAATATACTCATGACACACACTCACATTTACACTCACACTCATTCGTTGAAACACCCACTTGGCCAAAAATATTACCAAGTTTTTTGGCATGTGCCAAGTGTAAGATACTTACTCTATCTTCCTTTCTCTCTCCCTCTTTGATTCTCTTGCTTTCTCTGTCTATGCCACATTTGCATACATTAGTCGCATTTTGCCTGGCATCGTATATTTACAACGTTGTTGTTTTTCTTCCCATAAAATGAGTATGTGCAAACTGTGTTTATGTTCATAATATTATGGCAATAAATTCAGCTTCATTAGCCACGAAAAAAAAGGCTCCAAAACGAGCTCCACAAAAAATGTGGCACACACAAAAAAAAAACAAAATAGTCACAATCTGTGAAATGTCTACATTGCCCCGAATTAAGCCATTGTTGCCACTTGTCTAGAATTCTAGAATTTGCAGACATTTTTTGAGTTAATCAGAATTTTGATTATATTTATTTATATGTTTATATTTCATTTATTTACAATCAGCATTTTTTCTAATCTAATCTTTGAGTCATATTCCTATTTTGTTTAATAGAAGTTAATCTTGAAACTCTTTTATTTAAATGCATCTATTTAATTATAAAATTCGACCAAGCTTAATTCTAAAATTTGCACACATATTTCGAGTTAATCACAATTTTATTTATATTTATTTATATGTTTATATTTCATTTATTTACAATCAGCATTTTTTCTAATCTAATCTTTGAGTCATATTCCTATTTTTTTAATAGAAGTTAATCTTGAAACTCTTTTATTTAAATGCATCTATTTAATTATAAAATTCGACCAAGTTTAATTCTAAAATTTGCACACATATTTCGAGTTAATCACAATTTTATTTATATTTATTTATATGTTTATATTTCATTTATTTACAATCAGCATTTTTTCTAATTTATTTTACTGAGATTTGCTTTTTGTGTCGTATTTTTGTTTCCGATTAAAAATGAATCTTGAAATTCTTGTATTTATAAGCAAATATTTAAGTATAAAATTCGGCCAACATTTAACTTTAAAAGAACTCGTTTAATTTTAATTAATATTCCTATACTCTCATTTTTCTTCTCTTTCAACTTTTAATATAATTAACTAATTCATTTCCTTTTTTTTGTTTATTACAAACTGTATTGTTACATTTTCTACTCTTTCTGGACTTTTGTTTTTATTTATTCAATCATTTTTATTTTTTTTAAATAAAAGTGACACTTCTGTCTTATTTTAAATATTTTATATATTTCCACAGCATTTTTTTCTATTATCCGAATTTTTGTTAAATCATTTGTTTATTTCTAGAATACTTTGCTTTATATTCAATTCTCTTGAATTCTATATTAGATTTATATTAAGCTGGCCACTGAACAAACAGCTTCAAAATCGTTTCCACTTCAATTTTGCAATATTAATTGAATGGCAAATTTATAGATTTCTTTTTATTTTCTAGCTGCATTGTTAGTTTGTCATAGCCAATCGGTAGAAGATTTAGTAAGAATTTGCATTTAAATTTCTTCGACCAGAATCAGATAAATTTTAAACGTCGCATCGTATTCGTCTTTATAGCCTTGTCTAGAAGTTTTTTTTTATTTATTTTTTGTCCTGTTAAGTTTTTATAGTAGTTTTATGTGCTTAACACACAGAGATTTGCACAAAGTTTTTTTTTGTTTTTGTTTTTGTTTTTATGGTCCTCAACAAATTTGCCAATTTGTAAGGCAGCCAAAAATAGCAACGAGAAATATTTTTTTTTTGGTATTGCTTTTTTTTTTGTTTTGCCTTATCGATGTTTACAAAATTTTTGCATATTGAAATAGTTTCAGGCTGTGACATACGGCGTCATATATGACGGATAGTTGGATAGTTGCATTTAGTGTCTTTTTGGTTTTTTTTTTTGTTAGAATGAAACATTTTGATGGATGTACAATACCTATAAATCATAGCACCATGAGAGCGAAATATTGGCGAGAAAATTTTAAGAATTTATGAATGTGCTTTATTAAATCGCAGAGTAAAAATCAATTTGTATTTTTTTTTATAAAGTAGAAAACCTTTTTTGTTATTCATAATTTATATAAAATCTTTAGAGTATGCTTAAGTAATTGCAGTAAATTTTAATACCTCTCCTTGCATTTTCTTAATACCATATTCAATAAATAATAAAATGCACTAAAATCAAATAAAAATATGAAAAAAAAATTCAATTCATCTAAGATATTATAAATTTATTTTATATTTAAATTTGTCAATGGAAAAGCGATAAATAAACTTTTCGCATTTTTATTAGTTTTTCATTTGCATATGTATTTTTTATAATAATATTTATTTAAGTTTTGTTCAGATGGAAAACAATTTCCGTTTTTGTCATGCAAATTTTGCAATAGCTAGTATTTTTTTAGGGACTTATTTTTATTTGTTCAATACAATTTCAATTTCTATTGCCTTTGATAACAGCTGGCCAACAATTAAACAAGTTTTTATTTTATTTATTAACATTTTTTTCCTTTGTTAAATTTAAGCTCTTTCATCAGGCCAATTGACATTATTGAAATATTCTTGAGTGTCCCATTTTTCTTACTAAGTTATGACATTTTTTATAAATTCATTTTTATGTGGGCTTAGTATGTCATTTGTAGAGTTGAAGCGCAGCCAATAAATGTTCTTTCTTTTATTCTCTTTTTTTTGGCTATCAAACGACTTGAAATAGCTATTAAAAATATCCATAAAAAGAGCTAAAAACTAACCAAAGAAAATCTGTGTTAAAGCGTGAGTTGTATGAGTGAGAATGAGACTCATAACTTTTGGATAATAGAATCAACTAAATAAAATAAAATAAATATGAAAGAAAATTATTTTGTTGAAACTAAACTAATTTTGCAAAAACCCAAAATACTTTTTTAAGTCTTAAGTGAAAATGTAGATCTAAATTAAATTAGGAAAAGGAAAAATAAAAATAGCTTCATTACTTTTAAGCAATACAATCAGAAAAATAAAATAAAATAAATATAAAAGAAAATTATTTTGTCAAAACTATTTTACAAAACCCTAATATTATTTTGTAAGTCTAAAAATAAAATAATTAAGTACATTAAATAAATAAAAGGAAGAGCAAAAATAACTTAGTAAAATCAGCGTAAATAAAAAAAATATTTTTGTCTAGAAATAAATTCAAAATTCAATACAAAATTCAATAAAAGCAATTTGTATTTTTTTTTTATCAATTTATAAAATTAAAATATCGATTATTCTGCAAACGATATTAAGAGCATTTTATGTTTTATATTTATAAATAAAATTCAAATTTAAATAATAAAATAACAGAGCATCATTTAGTCGTTAAAATATTTAAGCTGGATTTTTTTTCTGTTGACTGCCAAAAAAAATAAGAAAATTCAACGCATTTGCCCATTCTTATGAATCTTTATCCCATTCTTGTTTTTTTCAGGCTAATAACCATGAAGTGCCAGAGCCAAATGGGCTGCAATCAAACCCCATACTGACCAAGGTCGTCAAAATATTTGTGATTCAGCGCCAAATCGCCCACTCAGAGCTGGAATATGACGGACCCAAGTTGTCTGACCAAACAGCTTCAAATACATTCAATGTGGGCGCATCTTACAGATATACTATAGATATATATATGTATATAATCCCTGTCTGAATCTGGGTCAAAATTTATGAAATGTGTCGACGTTGCTGTAAGCTGCTTAAAGCGTTTCGCAAATACAAAAAATTCCAAATGAAATCGCAAAAATTGTGCGATTCCTCTTATCATTATTGCAATGTCGCTCTCACTTCACCTTGACTCACAGAATAAAAAAAAAATATATATATATATATTTATATAGCATGCTATTGGGCTGGCCATTGCACGCCTATTTTACACACACACACACACACACATACATAAATAATTAAAATGACCTCATAATGTTTCGATTTTATATCCAGTTTGAGAGCTTTGAGAACATTTTCGTTTTTTTTTTTTGGACTTTTTGCCGCAGTCATTAATGTAATGGTCTGCATTATTTGTGAACATCAGCGTATGAGTGTCCAATCCGCTCTCTTTCTATCTTTCTCTTCTTTTTTTGTTGCCTTTACTTTCTCTTTTTGCTAGAACTCTACTTTTACTTTGTAGCCCGCTCCGTTCTGGCTTGATTTTTTGACCAAAATATTTGCAAGTGACACGCATAGCCGCTGTGTATACACTTACCTAATTTAAAGTTATTTAGACATTTGTTTGGGTTAGACAAAAAAAATTTAAATAAAATTAAATACTAATAAAATATTAATTTTTTATAAACATTTCAAATTACAGTTTATTTAAAACAAGCATATGAAGTATATTTATCTGTTTTAGTGTCTTATGAAGTGATTTTTTCAATGATATGATTATTGCTGTCAATAAGAAATGTTTTAAGTCAATTAATTTTTTTTCTAAGATATAAGGCTTAAGTAATTGTTGTTTAAATAGAGCTAGGAATTTGATTCAAGTGTTATTTTTAAATCAAAAAATTCAATAATGAGTTTGTCATAAAATTCAACTCTACTCAATTTTTTTGAGTATATTTTTGTTCTATTTTATTTTATTATAATTTACTAAATAATCAAATAATTTTTATATTTATAATTTTGTATACAACAGCAAATAAAATAATCAATAAATTCAATTGTGAGTTTGTCATAAAATTCATCTCAACTCATTTTTCCTGACTAAATTTATGTTTCATTTAATTTTATATTAATTTACCAAATAATGAAATAATTTTCTAATTTTTAAAACAGCAAAAAAAAAATCAATAAATTTAATTATGAGTTTTGTCGTAAAATTCAAATCTATTCCATATTTCTGAGTATATTTTTGCATTATTTTATTTTATATTATTTTACCAAATAATCAAATAATTTTTATTATTATAAAACAGCAAATAATTGTGCCTTCATCTATAGTTTAATATATCTCTAAAATTTCTAAATCAATAAACTACATTGGTAAGTGTATTAGAAAATTCACAATTCCTCAAATTTTCTATTTTTTATATACTTATGAATTCTGGATTCTGGAAAATTCACAATTCCTCAACTTTTCTATTTTTTATATATTTATAATTTATCTGTAATTTAAAATAACTCTAAGATTTCCAAATCAATAAAAAACAAAAATAAAAATTAGTGAGTGTATTGAGAAAATTCACAAATTCCCCAACTTTTCCATTTTTTATATACTTTTCAATTCTGAATTCTGGAAAATTCACAATTCCTCAACTTTTCTATTTTTTATATATTTATAATTTATCTGTAATTTAAAATAACTCTAAAATTTCCAAATCAATAAAAAACAAAAATAAAAATTAGTGAGTGTATTGAAAAATTCACAAATTCCCCAACTTTGCCATTTTTTATATATTTTTGAATTCTGTTTTCGTCAGCACCTTTCTCCTTGTTTTGCTTTTGCACAACGTCTTTGGTTTTATTTTTAGGGTCACTTTTATATACGTTTGTGGTTTTGCTAAGACATTTTTTGTTTTTTTTTTTATACTTTTTTATTTTGCCTGACTGGCAATTCTTTTGAATACATAGAGTCGTCCCTTGACTGCTTTTGCTTTTCCGGTTGACTTTGCCTGCCAAAACGTCTGGGCCATCAAATTATATTACAACTAAATTGTCGCACATTTTGCGCTATTTGGCAGGCTTTGTCTGCATTACAAAACACAACAGAATCTAACAATGTGAACAGCTGACATTGATTTCGGTATAACAGCAATACGCGGCGTATGCGTAATTTAATAAAAAATCATAAGTTGACATTGATATGCAAAGAAAATGATAGTTGAAGGCAGGATTTAATATGATATTACAGAAATTCAGGCATGTCAAAAAAAGAAAACATTTTAAATTGATTTTAAATAAAGTTTTCAATCTTTAGAATTAGTTCTTAGGGTGAATTTTAATACCTAAACAATTGTTTGCTTTAATTTAACAGCTTTGACAGCTGCTGAGCTGCAAAATCTGGCGTATAACCCAACGGAACTTAATTAGTCAACGTTGCACCTGATGATGACAGACAGCTGAGCTCGGCGAAAAAGATAAACCCATAATAAAACACTTTCAAAAAACTTGAAATTCCCTTGCATTTGCAGTTAGCAGGATACATTTACCAGACTAGAAAGCAAAGGAAAGCAAAGGAAAACAAGGAAAAGCAAAGAAAACTAAAGAAAAGAAAGCGCAGAATTGCTAGAAATGGCTAAATTGAGTGCACACAGCCAAAAATGCTCTACTGCAACGCCTGTTCGCACTCTAAATGCACTTTTCCTGCCCAAAAAAGGATAACACACACACAAATCCTTACATGAACAGGGCAAACAAAGCACGGCGGCGGCAAAGCTATTTCAAATGGCTTTGGTCCTGGTCTGCCCAACAGCAACAGGATATTTTTTCTATTTTTCCATTTTTCTTACTTGAATCTGGGCAATTTCTAGGCCCAGTTATGACAAACAAAGCGCTATGCTGGCCCGGGGCAAGTTGTGCAACCGGGTTGCAAGATTGCCTTGTGGACAGCTGACCCTACGGTCATTCAATTGTTCGTTTGATCCCTTAGTTCTCAGTTCCAGTTGCAGCTAAAATAACCCTAGTATATCTTCATAACCTGTATCTGTATCATAGTACCAGTCCGAGTCTCTCTGTGTTTGCCCGTTGGTCATTTAATTCCTTGCTGCTCAACTATTCTTTGTAAGGATTTACTGTTCGTCCTGTGTGGCTGCCATTTGCTTTGCACTTAATGTTTACTAGAATATATTTTGGCTGCAGGTATGTAGGTCACATATATGCATTAGTTCTTTTAGTTAAAAGAGAATTGCATATTTTGCTACTTTCTTAACAATATTTTAAATTTTAATAAAACAATAATAATGTGCGCTTGATAAAGTGAGTTTTTTTGTACTTAACAAATTGTCTGATTTCTAAAAAATTCTGCCTTAAAAATATTATTAAAATATAGCCCAAAAAATATATATTTTAATTTATCAGTTGATTTTTATGACAACATTAAATTATGTTTTATAATAAATTGCTGAAATAATAAAGCCAGCTCTACTCGCTTAATGACAGTCAGCTTTTTTTTAACCAATTTATTGATTAAATTACATAATAAAATATAAAGATTAACTAACATTTATTCAGCATATGCATTCAAAGTCTCTAATTTGCCCATCAATTTAATGCTGCCAATCAACCATAAAAATTTATAAATAATTTTTTTTTAATATACAATCACAAATGCCATTGAAAACATAAATATAAATAGCAAAATCGACAATCATAGTGCATAATTTTATGTTGCAGCCGTTTATGCAATATAAAAAAACCCAATTGATATGCACAACAAAACTTGCAATGTCATTGCAGATTTTACCTGTGTGTAAAATTGAATTTTTATTGGTTTTTCCCAATAAAAAGAGAAATCATTTGCAGCTGTCGTCGTCGATTTGCTGCATCATTGATGAGCCGCTGACAACGCAGAGTAGAAGAAATACTTTTTAATACTATTTATTAACGTTGATTGCAACAAAAGCAACACAAATTTTGTTGCATGCGCCGCGAGGCAGTCAAAAAAACATGCAACGTTTTTCGTGGCCAAAAACTCATGAATGTTGTACAACGTGACGTATGCGCAATATTGCAAGTTTTTTGTTGCTGCTGCTGTTTTTGTCGAGTGGCAAGTAGCAAGTTGCAAATTGCCATAATTAAATACGAAAATGAAATAATGTGTAAAGCACGCACACAAAGGCACAGTGGCACAGTGGCAGAGGACTCAGTGTAGTTCTAGTAGGACTTACCTAATTAGCGACAGGATTTCCAGTGGCACGGACTATATTACTGCTATATACGGCTTTTAGCTGTAGTTATACGGCTATGCATGCCCGTGCAACAGCAGCGCCACCTGGCGTCTGGTCTGCTCGATTGTCAGCCTCCTTTTGTTGTTGTTTTTGTTGTTGTTGTTGGCGGCAATCTGGCAACGCTGCCCTTTCGCCCGTTACAATGTCTTTCACTTGTGCAACCCGAAAATGCTTGCCACTTACATGCAGTTGCCGCTGGCTAACTGCTGCAACTAGAGGTGGGAAAAAGGGAGGTGGGGTTTGAGTATGCTTAGCCGAAAGTTGCAAGGACATGCGACGTCGGCTTTGGCACACACACACAGGTGACACTTTGACGTGTTCTTGTTGCTGTTGCTGGTGTCGCAATTGCCACACAACAGCGGCAACAACAACAATAACGTGGGCGTTAAGACGTGGCAAGCATTTTACTTATATATATATATATTTTTTGTATTTTTTTATATATTTTTTGTTTGTATTTTGTTTGCATTTATTCGCTTAACTTTTTGATGTTTTATGTTTCGTCATTTGGTTTGCTTTATTTGTGCTTCATTTTTATTTTTTATTTTTTTTTCAGCTTTTATTGTGTTTTGTATTTTGTTTTTGTGCTTTTTATATTGTTTGCTGGTCTTTTGCTTTACGCTTTTCTTTCATATATATTTTATGCTTTTCTTGCTTGTTTTATTTTATGGTTGACTTTGAAGTTTTCACAGTGCGTGTGAGTGTGAGTATTGTGTGTTGATCATTGGCGCCATTTTGTGATACTTTTTGGTTGAATAACTTCTGTTAAATCGTTTTCAACTTGCAACATTTTTGGGGCAGACCCACAACTTATATAAGTGCCAGGCAATTTTGTTGCCAGCTGCGAGACGGACAGAGAGAGAGGGAGTGGCTGTTGGCTTTAACGTAGTACACAAAACTTGGCTAAATTGAACTTATGTAAGTGACAAAAGTTGCAGCAACAATTAGCGGAATTAAACAATTAAGGGAGACAACTAAATAACATAATTTAATAAGCCAAGTGAATTTGTTTAGAAATGTATTACGAAAGCCGGAACAATTACTAAATAACTTTTTTAATATTTAATTTTAATTGATATTTATTTAAAATAAGAGAAAAAATTTAATTATTCCAAGTAGCTTAATAGAATTTTTAGCATTATGTATTTTTAAGAAGAGCATAAAAGCATTTTTGGATTGAAAATATTATTGTCCACTTAGGAGTAAGCAAAGTGTTGCATACTTGGAGGTGCGGCTTTTGCGCACCTGTACGCCTATAATTCTAAAATTACTTTTTGTAGTCAGTATATAAGATTTCTCTACATTAAAATTTTCTAAAAAATATATATAAAATATATACAAAAAAAAATATTTTTAAATAATAATACATAGTCCATAATCAAGTAAGTGTAAATAATAATTTTCCACAAACAATATTCTCATATTTATCAAAAATAAAATAGCCACAAAATTTTTATAAAAAAATAACGTAAATTTTTTGAAGTAGGAAAACAATCTTGATTTATGTGATATTTTAAATATTTAAAAGCAAAAAACCACAAGATGACCAGAACGTTCTAAATCGCAGAAGGCAGGTCTTAAAAAATTCGATAATGGAATATTAAAAAACGTTCTTGATATCAAGAAAAGGCCTTAATAAATAATCAGCATTTCGGTTATTTTAAAATAAATATTTCTCTCAGTGTATGTCAGTCTATCTTTTAAGTTTTTTTTAAGTTTAAATTATTATTTATTAGTTTTAATTATTTCATTCATAGTTTAGTCACTTATAAATTGAAACCTCTCGATGTCAACCCGTTTCTGAAACTAACAATCAATTAACAAATTTTGCAATATTCTTGTCATATTTATAAATATTTATTCATATATATATTTGACACTTGTTCTGTGTTGTTATCCTCCCATTCTACTATTTTCTCTTTGCCCTACATATTTCATTAATGAATATGTCTATATAAATGCCATTATACATTGCCTCAATGAACTATTTTTATTTATTTTAGCACTAGATACTTTTTCGTGTGCTGTTCGTTGTTCGTTGCCAATTTGCACTAAATAAAAATTAACAAAAATAACTCGGCTGCATAATTTCAATTCAATTTACATTTCTAAGTAATTAACATTTGGCGGTTGACATAAATATATAATAATATATACAATATATATATTTTACACTTTGCATTTATGGCGTTATAACAAAATATTATGAGCTGCGTTGCGGAAATTTTAATTTTTTTTGGAAAATGTGGGTTAAATATGACAATAAAATAAATTAAAAATAAAAACGGCATAAAATTGTTTTTACATATTTAATGGGTATAGTTTTTAAATTCTTATATATATCAAGTATATATTTTGCTTTGTCAAAGTGATTTTCAAATAAATATTATTTCATTTGCTAAATCGAAATATTTCTTTTATATAGCAAATACATATTCAAAGGTATTTTCAACGAAATATTATTTTATTTGCTGAATCGAAATATTTTTTCGGAATTCGGAACCGCATTATTTGAATATAGAACAGGAATGAGCATAAAGCTAAAATTCTTAAATTTTTCTGTTTTAAAACTATAAAATTGACTGCCTGGCAAAGATTTTCGATTGTAAAGAAAAAGAAAAAAAAAACATTTTTATGTAAAACATTAAAATTTTCGCACGCTTTTTCAAATTGTGTACAAATGTTATAAATAAACCAAAGCAAGCAAAATGCGAAACACTAGAGCAAAGCAAAATAAAAACAATATATAAAAATAATAAAAAAAAAAAAAACAGAAAAACCCCCCAAAAAAAACCGTCAATTGTGTAGCTGTTGGTCAAAATTAAGTGACTACAATGAGGCGTGGCCTAGCCCCACTAAATTTATTTTAATGTCATGTATTTCTAACTTGTACTATGCATAGTCTATATGTCTGTATATATATCTATTATATTATGTATATTGTCTGTGTTTTATTGGCTGCTTAGCATTTTTATTACTATGTAGAGTCTTTGGGTAAATGTTTTTGTCTATCCTTAACATTGAGGCTAGCCGAAACATTGAAATGCATCGCATTTTTGTCTGGCCGCCAAGAACATGCCCCAAAAATATGCAACATGTATTGCAGCACCCTGCTGCCCTCTTTCTTGTCCTCACATTCCACTTTGCCTGCCTAATTCTTACACATTTACTGTGGCGTAGGCTCCACCCAACTCGACACGCAATATGAGCGACATGGCGCTGACTCATAAGGCTGTCCATCAGACAAAGCCTTTGCCTAATGATTGACTGACTGAGCGAATGACTGACTCACTGATTGACTGACTGACTGACTGACTGGCGCCTGGTTGGTCTTCAAAAAGCCCAAAGTGTGTGGCTTTTAGCCCAATGCCTTTGCGTGTAGCTCGTAATTTAAGTAATGTGGGTCGCCTGTAAGCTGAGCCTTGCACGCTGCGTATCCTTGCCTTGATATACCCTGTAGGCAGTAGAACTAAAGGGATGTTTTGTGTTTAAACGGACCTAGCCTTAAAAAAATGTAATGGTTTGATAAATACTGAAAATCATCTAATATGAATAACATACGAATTTGTTAAAAATTTAAATAGATTTTTTTAATATGAATTTTAATACCAATTTGAATTTAAAAAATTGCTTAGAAGCTTGTCGATTCCTTTATTATTGAATTAGAAAAGTAATTTTCATAAATTAAATGTAGCTATATCTTTGTTAATTTAATTAAAAATATTATGTATTTAAAGACAAAAAAATTATATGAAGTCCGAAAACTTAAGGACTTAAATGCTATCGGGCTTAAATTTTGGTTGATTTCTCTATTGAATATTTTAAAATGTTAGAAAAAAATTGAAAAAATTGATTTAATATTATTATGATTATAAAAATCAGCTAAATGTTAATTTTCTTCTCTTTAAAATTGTTTGAAAAAAATCAAAAAATTGTTTTAATATTATTATAATTATAAAAATCAGCTAAATATTATTTTTGTTCTCTTTAAAATTGTTAGAAAAAAATCGAAAAAAATTGCTTTAATATTATTATGATTATAAAAATCAGCTGAATATTATTTTTCTTCTCTCTCTCTCTCTCTCACTAAATCTTCACTTTAGTACACATTTACTGGGTAACTGCAAGTCTAACCGCTTTACTTTACTTTTTCACAGTTACTTGCTTTTGTTTTTTATATTTAGTGTTGTTGCTGTTGCTAACGGGATTTACTTTTAAGTAAAACACGTGCGAGCACCTACATACATATATGTAATGTACATTCCCCATCCTTTCACCCGTACCGGTAACATCCGCGCCCGCCCGCAATGCACGCTGATACGCTACTGCACCCACTGTTCGTTCGTCGTCCCTATCGCTGTGGTTATATCCGCCTAATTGTCATTGAGCCAGACCCGAAACACATAAATTCAATTTCTTTTTGTTCGATGTGACATCGTCTTCTGTGTGTGTGTGCGCCATTTTTACAGTTAGTTTTGTTGTTCTTCTTGTTATTGCTGCTGTTCGCGTTGCTCGCATTGTTCTTGTTGTTTTTATTAGTTTTGATTGCCACCTTTTGGTTTCGGTTTCGGTTTTGCTATATTCGCCTGATTTTGTCATATTCGCCACATTCGCCTTACTATTTTCGTGTCTTTTTTCGCGGCTGCCGCGCAATGTCTTCGCTGCTTCTTGATTTGTTGTTTTTGTTGTTGTTTTAGTTCTTGTTATATGTACGTAGTTGTTGTTGTTCTTTGTCTCTGTCTGTCTCTTAGTGTGCACGGGCTGCACCTTGACACTAATATTGAAAGAAAAGTGCAACTAAAAATAAAATGAAAAAAAAAAGTGACACCGCAAAGCAAATTGATTCGCGTGTGGTGTGTGGTCTATGAGAAATGCAGTGCGGAGTGTGCGGGGTATTGCGGGCCTGTGAACTTCACTCAATGTGGCCACTTGCTTTTTATATGTAAATATGTATTGGAGCACGGCTTAAATATTGCTCATATTGTTTGAGTGTGAGTGATATGAGTACTTAAGAGAGTTGTGGGCATAATCTAATATTTAATCTTAGATTTTCTTTGTCTAACTTAAGATTGCAGTCAACAACTTGATTTTAAATGATTTATGGACTTGTTTTTAATTGTGCTAGAAGTTGAATAATATTATATTTGTTTTTATGTTACTTTTAAATAAGCGCATTGAGTTCCTTTTTCACACAAAGTTTATTTTAATTATTTATTATTTCAATTTAATTTAAGCGTATTTTCGCATTTTTATTTTTATGTTATTCAAATTTGTAAACTTTCTAGAATATTATAAAAAATGATTTATGTACGCGCCCCGTGTTGAATTTGTTTAAATATTTCACACAGTATTTTGTTTATTTTTGCATATTGCATTTCGTTTTGCTTGTTTTATATTTTGTATAATACTCTTTAAATATTATAAGAGTACATTTTATTTTCTATATTTAAGCTGCACTTTATGCTCTTTGTATTAATTTTTTAATAGTTATGTTATAATTCTTAACTCTTTTGTTTGTTGTTGTTGTTTCTTTTATTCTTTTGGTGTTGCACTTTTTGTTGTTGTTGTTCTCGTTTCTCTCCCAAACGCTTTACATAACTCACTCACTGCACACTCACGGCAGCTGCCTGAAGTTCCCGAACTTGGCACCAAAAAAACCAAGCAACCCAACAAAACGCAAAAAAAAAACAACAATAAAACTAAGAACGCACGTTAAAAATTCAAAACACAAATATAAATTTAATTTAAGACGTTGCAATTTTGATTGGATTTTCAAATATTTATACTTTTATAGCATTCGAAATTAGATTATAATATACACTAGATATTATCGTAGACCAACGAGTATATTATATTTTGACTACTGTGTTGTTGTTTTTTGTTGCGTTCCTCTTTACTAACTTTCATATAGCGTATAGAGAGCGCTATAGTCGATATTACTCCGTTTTGGCTTAATGTATTGCCTCTTGTGTATGTGAATTCGAATTTTTTGATCCGTTTTCGCTGTGCTGTTGAATTGCAAACCCGACCCGAACTGAACGTTGAAATGACCAAGTTTTCCTTTTCATGCAGCTGGCACGGAAAACACTGGTGCGCCGCTTGCTTTTCGGACTTGTACTGACGAGCTTTTTCGTACAAAAAGCTGCGAGTAGGGGTCCTCTCGCAAAAGCTTTGCCATAAAAGCTTTTGCCACCTGATAAACTGCATACGCGCGCTCTCTTTCTCATTCTCGCTCATCCTGCTTCGTGCGCGTCTATGTGTGTGTTATAAACAGCTGATTGCTGTACGAGCCACCTCCCCCGTTGTTTGGTTGTTACGCTACAATGACATGTGGCGGCAAATGACGTAATTTTCTACTGGTGCATCATTTTCCTATTACAGTGGGACAAGGATGAACTAATTGTGAAAGAAAACTTTAAGTAATAAAAAATGTAAGCTGCAAAATTATATAATTATATTTTATGGGGATTGCAAATTATTTATGCGATTATAGTGTTCTTTCTGCAATATGTGAACCTGGTTTCAAAACAATTTTAACTTAAACTTTTCTATATTATTTATTTTTCAGCATTTATTAATAATGATTAAAGCAATATCGGAACTAATCCCTGCACCTTCCAATCTGGTCACACTTTTATAAAAGAAAATCAATTAAAACACACTATTTCATTACTTGAAATATTTATAATTTTATTTTTAAATTGCAATTACAATTTTTTTGTTCGCTTCATGTTCACGTTTGTTGTATGTTTTTTTTTTGTTTTATGCTAATTTTTATAATTATTTATATATATTTATATATATATATTTTTATGTATATATATATAATTCACACATTTTGTTGCAAACAATATCAATAATTATTTTAACCTAATAACAGATGCACATTTTTGGTTTTTATTTTGTTCATTTTTTGTGTATTTTTTGGTTTTTAATTGTTTTTTGTTGATTTTTTGTATGGTTCTTGCTTTCTGCCTTTCTTCAGACACGTTATCTCAACCTTAAAATTAAATATTAAATACAGTTTTGAACTTATTTCAATATAAAACAAAGCGCACGATGCATTGAACTTAATGTTTAACACTTGCAAAAATACATAATTAAAGTAAGTAGCTAGATATATATGTTATCTGGGAAAAGAAATTGAAACGAAAAACATATGAAGCGTAATACAATACACAACATTACAGTCTAGATTTATGTTTTTTTTTTGTTTTTTTATAAATATTCAATTTGTTTATGTATAATATAAATGTAAACATTTGCAATTTGCATTCAAATTAAGCTTGCTTGCTTGGGCTTGCATCATTATATATATGTATATAGTATATAGTATATACTATATATAAGAAATATATGTATATATCAAATTATTTCGGTATAGCGCAAAAATCGCTCTCATCATGCAGTGTGAGTTACAAAAAGCTGTTAAAATGAGTTAGGTAGGTTCGTGGCTGATTATGTTATAAGAAAAGTATTTTTTTTTTTAATTTATTTTTTTTTATAGTTTTTCCCTTTTTCTTTTGGTATTTATTCGAGTTAGCGCAAAAATGTTATTAGTTGGTTTAGGCTTCAGATAAGGTAAAAGGTAGGCGTGGCATTATGCAGCATTTGAGTATTAGAATGTTTTTTTACTATATTTATAAAGCATTTAGTATTTTTTGTTGTTGTTGTCTTTGTTGGTATTATTATAACTCTGATCAGTATTTTTTTTTGGTAGTTTCTATAGTTTTAAATACGTTGTTGCGTCATGTCAAAAATATGATCTTATTTTTTTTTTAATACATTTTGTATGTATTTTAATACAAAATTAACAATTTTGGTTTGACTACAATTTTGGTATTTTTTTAAGAATTTAAATACTTTTGTAAATATATGTATATATGTATATGTATATGAATGTATGTTTGTGTGATGTATGCTTGGGAACTTGGGCATTTTTTTTGTATATGAAAGTAAATGCAATATAATATGTACATATAAGTACAGAATATATATATGTATATAGTATGTATGTATATAAAGATTTAGTTAAATAATTTATTTGTTATGCTCATGGTATATGTATATATGTATATGTATATGTATATGATATATATGTGTATAATAAATATATGCAATGCTATTTTTGTTCAATTCGGTGAGCTTAATTTTGAATGTAATGTTTTGTTGTATGAATTTATATGATTGATAAATTATTTACTCGAAATATTATTATTTTTTTTTTAATATGATTATTATTATATAGTTTATGTTAAAAAGTAATTTTTCATTTCAACATTATTGCATGAGTTTTTTTTTGTCGCATTCCAGTATTTTTTTTATCTTTTTAAAGTCAGTTTAATAGTTAAACTATACAAATTTGATTTGAGTATTTATTTATAGTATTTTTAATTTTATTTATATTTTAATTAAATGTATTTGTTTCGCAATTGTTTTGGTTTAAATATTTGCATTTTATATATTTAAAATAATCACGTTTTTTTTATTTGCCGCTGCAGTTTTAAATATTTATTTTTATATATTGCTGTCTTACAGTTGTTCATATACTATATAGTATATATTATACATACTTATATTCAGTTTTTTATAGTTTTTTTTACCTTCAAACTGCCCAAATTGTTTAAATTGCTGTGTTGCCTACGTTATAAGTAGTTTAAACTGGATAAATGGACGGTTTTTGTTTGGATTTGCTTTATGTTAATTTTTAAGTCTTTTAGTTGCAAAATATCGTATAATGTATGATTTGAAAATAATAGTAGATGGATTATCAAAAATATTTGAAAATAATTGGTTAGAATTTGGTTAATTGTGAAGTGATTTGGGAATATATAAATACTATGTGATTATACGAATATTGAGATTTGTGCATTTGTGGACAGCGCGCTTGAAGCGTGTGTGCTCTATAAGATGTTTTTTTTAAATATAAAATTTCAAGTTAATTTCTTTATTGGATTCTCTTTTAGCTTTCGTGCAGCTCAGCAATTTAAACAATTTACATACCATGCCGCATAGTAGACCGTGTACCAATTAATTTATACAATTTGTTAGGCTAAACATTCCACATTACACATTTTATTCAATTCTTTTTTATATATTTTGACAAGTGATTATCGTTTATCGATTATTATAGATCTGTACTTTATACACTGCTTTGGAGTTCCTCATATATACCATACAACACTGTTTTGATCGTCCTGCATGTATGCCCTTACTTAGAGGTCTGAAACATGTCAATTTTCATTTAGTTTTTTTTTAGTTTAGGAAAAATAGTTTGCGTTGTTGTTTTGAGTATTTTCTATTTATATTTTGTTTTTTGTTTTTACTTTGTTAGCAAAATAGTTTTTTCAATTTTTGGTTTTTTTTGCATAGAAAAACATCAACGTGAAGTTTTTTGGGATTGTTTTATGTTTGTTTTTTTTTTGGTATTGTTTAGTCAATTTTCAGTGCATTTTGCGAAATTTGTTTTATACACAATATACAAATTGCTGGCGTTTTTTTTTTTTTTTGTTTGTTTACATTTAATAGCATTAAATTTGCATAGCTAATATCAAGCCTAGACTAGATTATGAAAAAACTCTATAATAACATTGTGGCTTAAGCTAGAGCGTATTCAAAAACTTTTTGGTAACCTTTACTACTTCATTTTCATTATTATTATTATTATGTATTTTTCTGTATTTTTTTGTATTTTTACACAGTGTTTTTTTAGTCGTATTTTGTAAGCTTTTTAGGCGCGGCGGCAACAATGTCCATACAAAAGAACACACATTTAATAAAATGAGCTTAAAAATCATTTCAAAAACTAGTTTGCTAATTTCAAAAAAATTAAACAAAAACAAAATAAATTCGAAAAGCTTTAGCAGCTAGAAAAAATCACTTCAATCGATTTCAAGCATATTTCGCTTATGAAATTTGAAACTTTTTATATTAGATTTTTGTTTTTTTGTTTTGATTTAGCAAGAGTTTGCTTTAAAAGTTATTGTAAATTCCACTATTATTGCTTTCATATGGGCTTTTTGTTTAGTTGAAATATATGGTTGTGTTGCGTATTAGATGAAAACAAACATCCTTTCGAAAAATGTAACTAAATCAGAGAAATAATTCTCATGCGATTGCACTACCGGACATCGTTGTCGCCTGTCGCTCACTCTGCAGTTCACGATTGCGTTCATGTTCAGCTGTTTCGGAACTATTCAAAAAATATATAAATATATTAATAAAATATTTGAATTTATATATTTAATAGTTGCACTCACTTTGAACGCACTGCTATGGGACTGCCTGGTATATCCACAGGATTGGCATTGTTATTATTCGTCGTTGAGGCGCGTCTGCCATTGCCCGATTTGTATGAGAATATTGAATCATTTTCCAAATCATTTTCAATCTGCAATATCAAAGAATTTGCCTGATCAAGTTTCGTTGTTGAACTTAAATGCAAAACTATTTAAAATACTTACCACCTGACGTTTGTAGGATAAACGTTCGCTGGACACGGAGCCGCAGGACGAGCTCTCCGATACGGCCTGGGTTACTGAGGTAACTGTTGGTGGGCTGCTGGGACCCGGAAATCGTTTTGAACAGACCTGCGACTGTATGTGCTCGCAAATACGACGAAATCGGCGAATGTTGCCTATATAAAATACAAATAGAGTATAAATTAACTAAATAAAACATAGTTTTAGTATATCAACTCACCCGAAAGCAGTGTAAAAGTAAGAGCGAATAGCATATCCGCAATATCACCTTGTTTGCATATGGCGCTGATGTCAACCTGTTGTCAAGGATAATCGTTTAGTTTCGCCTGTTGCAGGATACTTAAGCACTTTTTCGACTCACCTGAAATTTGACATGACGCTGAAACATAACCGGTCCATTCCCATTGCGTTTATATTCAACACGGAATGAGGTGGGCGATACAACACTATGGGATAGTTCGGCCATCTGTAAAAAAGATTGTAATGTATAAATTATTATTTATAATAATATTATAAATGATATTAATTCTTTTTTGGTATAAAATATTTAAGAGAGCTTCGATTTAAATTATTCTCAACAGGTAAAAAATAATATTAACGATATTTTGGTATAAAACAGCCAAAAAAAATTTAACAGAGTTTCAACTTAAATTATGGCTCATAATTAATAAATTATATTAATGCTATTTTGGTATAAAATAGCAAGAATATTTAACAGAGCTTTAACTTTTATTATTGACAATAATAAATAAATAATATTAATTCTAAATTGTAAAAAAAAACTGCAAGAATATTTAATAGAGCTTCATCAAAAATTATTCTAAATAATAAATAAATAATATTAATGTTATTTTAGTATAAGAGCGCAAAAAAATTTAACAGAGCTTCCAATTAAATTATTCTGAGTAATAAATAAATAATATAAATTCTATTTTAGTAAAAAAACATTAAGAATATTTAACAGAGCTTCAACTTAAATTCTTAAATTAAAAATTAATAAATAAATTATATTAATTAAATTTTTGTATTTATTTATCAGAAATTCAACTTAAATTATTCTCAATAATAAATAAATAAAATTAATATTTTTTTGGTTTAAGACAGCAAGAATATTTAACAAAGCTTCAAATTAAATTATTTTCAATAATAAATAAATAATATTAATTCTATTTTATCATAAAACAGCAGAAATATTTAACAGAACTTTAAAATAAATTATTTTTCATAATAATTAAATTATATTAATTCTATTTTTGTGTAAAATACCAAGAATTTTTAACAGAGCTTCAATTTTAATTATTCTTCATAGTAAATATATATAAATATAAATAAAATTATAATTTGGTATAAAACAGCAAAAATATATAATATAAAATCTATTTTGGTATAAAAGCAGCAAGAATATTTAGCAGGACTTCAATTTAAACTATTTTTCATAAGATAATCTAATATTTTTAATTTAAATTTTAATTTTAATTAAATTAAATTAAATTTAAATTTTATTTACAAACTATAAAAATAATATCATAAATATAAGCATGCAAACTAATTGAAATATATAAATTTACAAATTATTTCATAACTTAATTTATTTAGAGCAAACATGTATTATTATTCCATTTAAGAATATCTACAAAATATACTCTACACTTACGGATAGAAATGCATGAATCAAATGCGCTTTGACTGTGGCAATGGGTTTGCCCTTTACCAATATGGTAAATGTTTCATCCTTTTCCGTGGTTATCAAATTGCCAAACCAGGAACGTTTGGTTAACTCTGGCGATGATTCGGGCGTTAGATGAACCTCATCAGCGGAGACTAAAGTTTGAAAAAATATTAATTAAAATTAAATTTGCAAAGAAAGTTGTATTAGCACATACCCTGCATTTTTCTGCGATGAAAACGCGGACTGCCCAAAAAGCTGTTCTTGATGTTGGTAAGGCGCGTCTTCCAGAGTTGTCCGCCCGGCGTATTGCAGGGTGAGCCGGGCATGCCGGGATTGCTATTATTCATCATGGGCGAGCCATTAGGATTCACAACTAAATAATGATTAGAAAAGATAGATAAATTGTTGATTAATGCAGGATACTTTGATTTTAAGAGGGGGGACTACCACAATGGGTCTACGGGGCATGCACACACCACTATTCGAGTCTGGATCGTGGAACATACTAATGGCAATTGTCGGACCTGAGTTGGCGCGATGATGCACCGAGGGTGAAGCGGCCGATGAATTGCTAATTGAATTGCCACCCGGACTGCCAGGCGGTGGACCACAATCTCCACGTTCCCGCACCGAACCGCCGCCACCGCTGCGCTCATGCGCCTGACGCGCTGAATCACGACGTTCCAAACGTGGCTCCCTGACGACAACCACATCGCCCTCAATGCTCTTCTGTGAGCTGTGCGAGGGCGTTCGACTGACCGACGGATGATGCACTGAACCCGAACGCTCTCGATCCCCATAGGTGGAGTGACGTGTGCCCGCCGCTGGTGAAGATGGTCGCGATATGGCATTGGCCTGCTGCTGGGCCGAGCTCATGGGCGAATTGCAGCGTGTGGGACTGTGATATGAGGAGCTGCGCACCGATGAGGACACCGTTGTGGGTGAACGTCGTTGATTATTCCGTGTGCTGCTGTACGAGCGGAAACTAAAGGAGAATTGAAGTAAAATATAAATTCAGTAAAGGAATTTAAATTTATATTCAAATTCACATACTTGAAGGCCTGTCGCCGCGGCGTCAGTGGTGAACCCTCCGAGATTTGTCCATAACTGGGCGCATTGGTGCCATTGATGCGACACTTGTCCAGACGTTTGCGTGGCGGATCCACCGCGTCCAGTTCGCTGCGTGATTTCTGTGCAATCTCCTCATCATCCTCCAAGGCGGGCCGACGACGTTTGCGTTCCAACAATAGAAAATAAATAACCTTTTCGGTATTGTGACTATAAAGAAAAATGGGGGAAAAACCTCATTAACCATAATTCAAGGATAATTGTTATAGAGGCCCACCTGGCGCTTAGCAGCTCCTGTATGAGTTTATCCTTCTCCTTGAAACAGCCCAGCGAGCATATGGCATTCAGTACATCCGGATCGACAGCATTGGCTGTGGGTATGACATGTGTTTGCACCACCTCCATCATGGGCAGCTCCAGCTCCAGTTCACCTTTGCCACCAGCCGTGACCCAGGGATGGCGGTTGATTTCGGCCAGCTGAAGGAGAAAAACACACACATGTACATTACCAAAAGGTTAACATGCACAAAACATGACCCAAAAAAAAAGAAAAAAAAAAATAGAATGTCATAAAAATGTAGAAAACTTTGCCTTCTATTTATTTTTTGGGGGTTGTTGTTTACGCCCACACAAACAAACAGTTAGAGAGACACACACACACACATCATTAAAAGCAATTGTTGTTGTTGTTGCACATTGGTGACTCACCGTTAGACGCCTATCCGGATTCACCTCAATCATGCCACGCAACAAACTCTGGCAATCGGGCGGCACAAAGTGCGGTATGTGAAAGACGCCGCGTTTGACTTTCTCCAGCAGCTGTCGCAAGTTGTCATCGTCGAAGGGCAACGCACCCACCAGGAGTGCATAGAGTATAACCCCGCAGGACCACACATCCGCCTTGCGTCCATCGTATTTTTCACCCTTTGTATTTTTTTTTTTTTTGTGTGGCAGAAATATGTAACAGAAACAGAAAAGCAAATCACAAATTGAGACATTCGAAATACTCTGTAGTAGTAGTGGTAGAATGGGGTATATTTAAATTCTGACTGGGTTAATTATATTTAGAATGGAAGCTTATATTATATATTTTATATATAGTTTATATTATATAATATCTTAGTTCTGATTCCGTAGTCTCTTATTTTACTTGGGATGAGTCTTAGGTATGTTTAAAGTTACATAAAGAATTTTTGAATAATAATAAATATAATATTATTTAAAGAACTTAGAAGAAATTTTTAAAAATGATTTTTCTTGTTAGTTGCATCAAAAAAATATTTATTTAATAAAAATAAAAATATTTAAGAATTGTTTTAGTATTTTTGCAACAAAAAATATTAATTTAATTGAAATTAAAATATTTAAGAATTCATTTTTGTATTTTTGCATTGTAATCTTTGTATCAAAAATTAATTTCAATGTTACTAAAAAATAACATGATATTTTTAAATTTTTTCTATATTTATTTGATAAAATATTCTGATCAATTTACTTAGTTTTCAACCAATTCTGTTCTAATAAGCTTCGAATTTATTGAAATTAATTGGAAATTAGTAAAATAAAATTTATAAAAATTGCTGCAGAAAAAACTTTTTGAAAGAAATGCGATCAAAGTCAAAAAATTTTAATAATTAAATAAAAAAAAGCTAGATTGACAGGCTTATATCTTGAGTAATAATAAATATTTAGAAGGCATATATATTATATCACTTGAAGGTTTATTGTATTATCTTCTTTCATAATCTGTTTGAATTAATTTTTTACGATTGTCACTAAAATGTTATTTCGATTATAACTTTAGATTTTGGAGCTGATTTCAAAATTTCAAGTATGGAGGAAAAATATACTCAAGTTGAATTACAGAATACATATTTTACTTTCTCAGTCTTTCCCTTTTTGAATTTTGTATAATGTTTTTTATATCATTTAAATAATAATAACAATTGAATATATATTCTGGAATATTTTAACTTATTATTCAAAGACAGATTCAAGAATCAGAAATCCATTTTTTTATTATGGTTTAAAATTAAATAAAAAAAAAGGGTTTTCTGATTCATTAACATTTAAATAAAAAAAATGAATTTCTGATTCTTGATTAATTGATTGACTCTTGATTTACAATTCAAATAAATATCATACTAAAATAATAAAAATAAATTCTTTACAGGGCATCTCTTAGACAAACACTTACTTCGCCAACGTTTTTATTAGTTTTGTTTGTTTTCATATGAATTGATTTTTATTGTTTTCCTTATTTTCTTCTTTATTTTTTTTTTTTTTTTGTTATTTGCGAAATTCGATTAAGAAAATTGGCTTATGTGCGTGGGTTATAACATTTAGCTGCGAATCATTTTGCCAATTTTTAACCCTTGCCCTTTCGAAACCCTTAAAAATGCTTTAATGCATATTTTGTAAATTTATTTATTCTAGTAGAACTTGTCTCCCCTAACAGCTGGCCCAATGGGCAATGCCAGACAGTCATTCAACTCAACAATAATAAAAAATAAAAAATAGAAAATAGAAAATGAACTAGAAGTAGAAGTAGAAAATAGACCCTGACGTTGCATTGACGTGTCCGTCAAATACTGAGTAGTACGGCTCCACGCCGTATTGTAAACGTGGGTTATTGACTTTGCCACTAAGTGGCACAATGACTTGAAGTTGCACACAATAATTGCAGCAACATTTAACGATTGAGGCAGGTAAAAGTTTAAAAGGCGAAAAACTGAATAATTTGTATTGAAGTGAATGCACTCGGCATATTAACTGCATTATTTATTTACAACAAATGGTTGTGAGTGCTATCGATTAGTGTAGCTATCGATAAGTGCAAGCATAAATCGACTTTATAGTTATAAGTATTTTATAAATACTAAAACTGATTGTCAGCTATTTTTGTGGTATTTTAAACTTGGCTGTGACTTTGAAATATTAAATTTAGTTTGAGATGGAATATATGGAGATTTTAGCTAGATTTTGTAATTTGTTTATGTAATATATATATATACAATATTTAATTAATATTTAATGATTCGATTAAATAATTTTTTATCTATCAAAACGACGTTTGCTTTACAAAGAAAAATATTGCATGAAAATGTTAAATAAAACTCTATAAAAATTTTAAAATTATGTTAAAAATACGAATAATAAACATCTATTGAAAACACCTTCCACAAATCGTTAGATATTGATTGTTTATTTTTTCTAAATTAAAATATTAATTTATCATTAAAAATAAACCTAAAAATTAATAATATTTCCATATACAAACTTAACAAACGAAAATTCAGATTTTTGTGACTTTTGCCCTGCGAAATTCATAAACAAATCTATGCAGAATTAAGTATATTCCTTGCATATCCTTTTACATGCTCTTTAAGTGACCACTCAAGTGATTGATTGTCTAAGGTTTCTCAAAGGTTATCTGAACAAACTGATTGAGTATAACACAAAGTGCTCGAGGGGCTTCTATAGGAGAGATAGGCAAATCAATTTCAAATGATATTGGATTGCCCGTATCCTGCGTTTCATTTGTCACAAGACAAAAGCCATTGCCCTTGCCACAGGGTTGCACATCAATTATGACAACAACAAAAAAATAAAAAACGACTTTTGAATATTTATAAAAATATATATATCCTGGGTAAAATATCACGTAACTGTGCATGGATTTATAGTGTGGAATATTTTAAAATTCCGCTTATGAATTTATTACACGCAGCTCGACAAGCCAGACAGCAGCTTCTGCTTTCTACTTTGCTGCTGCGTGAGTGAAATGAAGCATGCAACTAGATGGGGCAAAAAAAAAAAACCCCAAACCGAACAGTTTGTTATGCCACATGGCACCGCCTTCTTGGTTATCCTGCTTGTCTCCCTGAGCTCCCTACTGGCAAATCATATGCACATATGACAAGGACAACGACAACGACGACATCGAATATGCCGACTGACTGTAATTTGCATATGGGATATGGCAACATTTGCATGGGATATCACAGATAACAGCAGGAGCTGCAGGATTAGGAGTTAGCTTTGTCTGCAAAACTCAAAGAATTTTGACCATAAGTAACCCTGTATTATGCGTTAGCTTAAAGGCATGATATTTTAAATTTATTTATTTATTTAGAATTTATGATAGGGTAAACAGAAGTTTTAAACTATTGGGGTGCATTTAAATTTATTTTTTAATATTATCTTTTTTATATAAAACTTTAAAAACATTTCTGCATAAATATATGACTACTTTTATAACTAAAATTGAAAATATATTTATACTATTATATTTGCAAGATAATATATTTTAGGAACATATTTTACAATAGGATTTTTTCAAAAACATTTCTGCATAATTATGTGACTATTTTTATACCAAAAATTGAAAATTTATTTATACTTTTATATTTGCAAAAAAATATATTTTAGGAACATATTTTAAAATGAGATTTTCTTTAAAAAATTTATTGAAATATTTGTGGACTTCTATATGTATAAAATGCCTAATAATTAGGTCTGCTCCGAATTCCATTTCAAATACATTTCCACAGTTTCGCCCCTATTTATTTTTGGCATCTAATTTAAATAAAAAGTTCATTTATACTCCTGCATAAAATTACAATTAAATCGATCATAAATTTAGATAGTTTATGATCGATTTAATTGTAATTTTTTTAGATAGTTTGTGATCGATTTAATTGTAATTTTTATACTTAATATATACTAAATAAAAGATATACTAGTAGAGTCCTTAATGACTTAATAAACCGATAAAAAAACTTCAGGATTTCCAAGCTTTGCTATTCACAAATCATACTAATTCTACAGTTATGTTTAATATATAATTTCAGACTAAAATTAAAACAAATCTACAACAAAATCTACAAAGCAATATCTAACCTGATCCAAAAAGTATGCTACACATTTGCCTGTAAAATTAACTCACAAGTGGCACTCAAAACAGCTCTGCATGCTTTTTGCTTAAACTTGCACAATTTTAGCTTAGCTTTTTAAAGTGATGTTTACATATATATATTTGAAAACTCACCCGTATGACCTCTGGACAGGCGTAGTGTGGTGAACCACATGAGGTTTCCAGCATGCTGCCAGCTGGTTGCAGTGAGGCCATGCCAAAATCCGCAATCTTAATATTATTCTTTTCATCCAGCAGCAGATTCTCGGGCTTCAAGTCACGATGGCTGTTTGGATTTGGTTGAGATTTATGGCGCATTGAATAGATAGATTTTTGGGCAAATGTTGAATGGTTTTTTGCGGCCATAGATAGATAGTTACCATATGGAGTGTGAATGACAGAAATCCAGTGCGGAAATGATTTGCCTGAAGAACTTGCGTGCCTCCTTGGGCGTCAGTCGTCCTTTTTTAACCAGATAATCGAAGAGCTCACCACCAGATACGTGCTCCAATATTAGATATAAATATTTCTTATTCTCATACACATCGCTCAGACCGAGCACGTGCGGATGATCGATTAGTTTCATGATGGCAATTTCACGTTCAACCTTCAATGAGAATGACAATGCCAGACTTGAGTATACTACTATATATATATAAAGATATATAATGTATATATATACATAGTGGCCCCACTGCGCAATTATCCTTAATTTGTTTTGCAAGTGATTATCGAAAATGTTGCTTACTTTTCACTTCTAGAGTCCTTTACACCCCCCAATGACAATCTCTCGCTTTTAGAATGCATTCAGCGTGTTTATGCTTTTAAAATGTAAATGTCCTCTGACTCTACATTGTCCTGGACATGCCATTGCGTGTCGCCAAGCAGCTGCTGACCTGGCCAGGACACGCAATCGTGCCCAAACCTATTTATAGAGGCCAGCGCGTTTACCTTGCACTCAATTGTTCGACATATATACAGATATATATTTATATATATAAGATATATATACTTATTTGTCACCTATCTTTTTGTCTTTCTATTGTCAGTTTTATATATTCTATTTTATTTTTTTTTTCTGATTTTCCTTTTGTATTTTTCGGTTTACTTTGCTGGCACACGCACTAATTTGTCGCATGTCCTTTCAATGTCCTACAAAAGTGCAACAACAATTTTTTTGTGGCTATAATTTATTTGGCACTGTTTCGATTTTGACAGTATCTGATATAAACAGCTTTGCTGCTTTAATTTGTGCCCGTTTAGCACAATAATTGTGCTATAAATCAATATATAAAATATATATAAAATGGTATATAAATAAGCAAAATTTCTTTATTTATTTTCTGCATATTTTCCTCCTATTAAAGTTGCCTAATCTCTTGGCTTAATGTTTAATTACAACTTGACCCGATAAACTTGCGACTTTAACAACTTTTGATGGATATGCTCGAAAGTTCTGTAAGCCCATAAAAAAAAGCGAAATAAAAACTAATTTTCAAGTTTTCCCCTACATTTGTCAACAAAACATGTCAAATGTCCTTCGCCCCTTTTAGCACTCCCTGACAATCCTTGCAACACGATATAGAGCTTAAAGTTGTCTCGGTTTGAATTCGAGACAAAAACAAAGTCGGAAAATTTTATTATCGCTTTTTTTTCGTCTTTTTTTTTATGACTTGCGCCAAAAGACAAACAACAAAGAAATAAAAATAAAATTGGGCCAAGAGTTTTTTTTTGGCCAAGTCAACAACAAAATTGGTAATTGTTGGGTAGAAATATGGGCGTGGCAGTGCTACTTACCTTCATTAGCACCGATTCGCTGAGTTTTTCGCGATTGATTATTTTAATGGCCACCTTTTTGCCAATCACACAATGCACGCCCAGCTTGACAAGACCTGACAGTAAAAGAAAGTTGAAGTTGAAGAATTCTTTTTGGAATATTTTCAAACTTGAGTCTACTTACCCGTTTGACCCTTGCCAAGGGTTTTCTCCAACCGATACGGGCCCACAAATTGGCAGTTCTCTGCCGTCACATTGTTCTCCTTTTGCATTTTGTGGCCTTGCTAGGTTGCTGTTGGCTATAAGCTGTTAGCTGTTAGCTGTTTGTGGCAGGCAATGTCAGCTGGCTTCTGGCCATTCACACAACAGCACCTCCTGCTCCTCCTCCGCCGCCTCCTCCTCCGCTCCCTCTGCTGTTTCCACTTAGCAATTTGGTTGTCGCATAGCGCCCAAAATGAAGTTGGCTTTTAATTACTTTTGTTTAAAGTTTTATTGCAATTGTTTTGAGGCTGGTGTTTTTGCTTCAGCTTGCCGCACTTTGTTGCACTTGCCAAATGCTGCAACATTAATTAACTTTTGCCCATAAATGTGTTTAACCTCTGGCTGTAATTTTCACATGACTTCATCGCAGCAACCAAACACCTGAAAGTCTAAATAGAGAATGTTGTGATTAGCAATAAATATTTATGTCTCATGCGAGCAGCCTCAACTGCATTTTTAATTGAAATAACTAGAGTTACTAGAGTGTATGTCCTTCTCTAATTAAAAACACCTCCAGCTGGACCAAAACACCAGTTGGATAGTGCACTGCAGAGAGTCTTCTGCTTTCTCAGCCACTTTAAATTCAGTTGTAAATTTATGACCCACTGTCGACGTGTGCACCACACGGCAAACTATTAAAATACCTTTTTATAGTTTTCTTATATATATATAAAAGCGACCACTGCAGACATAACAGAGTTGCAGTCACAGTTTTTAAATTAACAGTAGCAGTCACAGTATATATAACAGAGTCTTCTTAACAGTATAACTATAACAGCTGTTAATGTGTTTATGTTAATGTTGATATTTATTTTAATTGCGCAATATCTTAAGGAATAATTACAGTCAAGAAAGCAGTCACAGTTTCAATAACAGTCACCGGTTTATATAAAATATTTATTGAACCCTTGAAGACTTCCAATTGCCACATAAAAATTTATTGATGAAAAATATATTTTTGGAATTTTTTTCGCCACTAAATTGACAAAAATAAAATATTTATTGAACCTTTAAAAAATTATTATTTTTCCTCCTTTAAATTGACAACATTTTATTTATATTTTAAAACAAAAATTTTCACTGTCAAAACCCTTTTATAAGAACCAGAAATAAACTGTTTAATTTTTACATTTTATCACACATTTCTAATATTAACAGTCAATAATTCTGATATAAATTATTCTTTTATTTATATATACTTTTATTTAAATTGCAATTTTTGGTGAATTCATCATATTTTAAGTCAAAAAGCATTTTTTTGCATTAGCAAATTTTTTTAATTAAACTTTGCTTTTTATTTAGTTTTGAGTCTGTTTTGTCATTGTTTTGGAGACACTGGAAAATGTTATTATTTTTAATTGATTTATGTCTTAATTATTTAATAACTGAAAATATATTTTATATATTTTAAATAGTCACATTTAACTGTCACTGCCATTTAAAAATCACCCTTGTTTTGTCACTGTGATTTGCAGCATAAAAATATTGCTCAGCTCTAATATACTTTGTGTGTGTTCATTGAAATTGAAAATAATCTATTGACTTTTAAGTGCTTTGTATTTAATTACTTTGCCATTTAATAAATTTTCAATTTCTTATAGGTAAAACAGTTTATAACATTTGCCAAAAAAAGCTTAAAGCCATTTAATGTGCACAAATCAAATGTGAACTTAAATAAACTTAGGAAAGAATTTATATTTGTATGAATAACTAAAGTTTTGGGTGTTTAAAATAATTGTAAAGCAGTTTAAAAGTAAATAAATTTAGTTGTTAAAATATATTTGTTGTGTTATGTCAAATAAATAATTTAAAATATTAAAAAAATATATATATATTTGTTGTCTAAGATCTGTCAACTTATTTAACCTAAACACAAATCTAGAGAATTAAATTTTTCTGATTTAAATTTCCACAACGACTTAAAAAATTAAGCTGAAAACGATTTAAAATTTTGATTCGAAAAGCAGTAAAACTGAAAACCTAACGATGCTTAAAGCCATAAAAATAAAAACCCGCAAATAAAACTTGGCCAACTGTGTGTGGGCAGAGCGCAAAGAAAAGGAATTCAAGGACTCGGTAGATCCTGTTTTTAAATCCCGCTAGGTAGCCCAAAAGTTGTAACTGAGGCAACGCCTGTCACTGATGAGTAGTTTGATGAGTTTTGTGGGGTTAAACGAAAGACGGTTATGTGATTGTCGGAATTGTGGGGTTAAGAATCTTTCACGCACACAAATTGAAAAATAAATGCGCATCAAAATGAAAAACAACGCAAATGTGAGGGGGAAAAAGCTAAAAAGCTGAAATGTTAAGGCTAAACGGTAGCATCAGCTGTCGGCAAAAATCTGCTGAAAATGTAAAACAGGACAAGGCTGACAGACAGGACGAGGCGGAAAGTATAAGGCGGTTGCTTTACTGCCAAACAATGCCAAGTGTAATAAGAAAACTTTCAGTCAACAGTTTTTTGTTGTTGTTGGCCATCTCTGCTCCGTTAACCTAATTTGAAAAATGTGCTCAATGTTGAAAACTGAAATTGTAAGAAATATTGTGTGGCACAAGAGGCAAGAGAAATTGTGAATTTACAGTCTGAAAAATTGCTCATCAAAGGAGGTAACATAAAAGGAATTAAGTGCTCACACATGTATATAAATATAAAACATGTGTGTGCATTCAAATCAAGAAATAAAGAGAAATGGCAAAATAACGAATATTCAATGCTCTTTAAGTTGCAATAAAATTATTCTTATAAAAAAATTTTAAGTTTAATTTAAGTTGTTGAAAAATAAATGTAAGATAAAATAATAAAATCAAAAAAAAAAAAAATAATAAAATAAAATAAAAAAATAACTGAAACTATAAGAAAAAATACAAGAGATAAAATTTTAAGCAGACAACTATAAAAAATACGTATTTAATTTTTGAATTAAATTTAAAGCAAATTTATAGAAATTATAACTAAGAATAATAATATGTGAGTTTGCTTGCGATATTTTGTTAGGCAAAAAAGTTTTTCATTCAAAAAAAAATAAATTAAAAAAATAGTAAAAAAAAATATATATAATATATATAATATTTTTTCATCGATTAAACTTAAAAAAATGATTTAAAATAAACGGAAAAAAAAAATAAAAATAAAAAAAAAAAAATTATTAAAATAAAAATAAAAATGATTTAATTCATTTTAGCATATGAACTTTCAGCTGCAAATTGAAATTTTTGTGGCTTGTGGTGTAACATAATGATAATACCCTTTTGTGAGGGTATAGAAAAAAATACAAAAAAAAAATTTTTTCATCGATCAAACTTAAAAAAATTAATTAAAATAATTGAAAAAAAAAAAATAAAAAAAAAAAATTTTTTTTTTAAAAAAATAAAAATGATTTTTATCGATTTTAGCACATGAATTTTCTGCAGCAAATTAAAGTTTTTGAGGCTTGTGGTGTAACATAATCTAATACCCATTATACCCCTTTGTTAGGGTATTCAAAAAAAGAGGCGTGGTCAGCTGGTGCCACACACACATTTCATGCTCATCGTCATAGTTGGCATTTCCGCTGCTGCGGCTCACTTAACGCTGCGGCAAAATGTCTAAAAATACGCTAAAAGACGAAAATCCCCTACACACACACACACATACAAAGACGCACATTATGCCCCATATGGCATACATATATATATATATATTCATACATATATATGTACATATGAGCAATAAAAATCATAAGCAAAACGTTTAGCACTTTGGCGTTGATTTGGTCGCAAAACTCCATAGAAATTTATGTTTTTGGGTCGTGTCACAAAAGCGAAAAAAAATACAAGAAAAGTCCTTATAGCCATAAAGAAAACTGTCCTTGATGATTGATGTGCATAAAAGCATAGTAAGAATAATTAAGCAATTTCTATACAAAAGCAATGCACATAAACAAGTTGTCTCTTTGTATTGAACTAAAATATCTATAGAAAGTCAAAGTCATTCAATATAAACTATCTAAATATCTATATAAAGTCAATGTCATTCAATATAACTATCTGGTAGAACAGAAACTATGTTGTATTATTCATACACAGCTTTAATCGTTTTAGTTATGTATTAAATAAAGCTGTTGATATTCAGTTAATAACACCAAATATAATAAATAAATTCCATCAATAATTAATTATGAGTTTCAGTAACAATTAATGACCACAATGTGTTTTATTCTTTATAATAAATAATTTATATTTTGATTAAGTTTTATTTGCCTTTAAAATAAAGCCAATTAAATAAATTTATTAATGTTACAAACTGCATTTTAAATTTATAAATTTGTCATGCTTATAAGATTTAAATTGCGAAATGAAAGAAAATATTTTTTTACTTGTAAATAAAATAGTTTTTGTAGTTTATGTTTTAATAACAATCTAGTTGATTAATAATAAATGAAACTAAAAGAAAAATGATTGAATAATAAATGAAAATAAAAGAACTAGGCAAAATATTTTTTATAATTTATTGTGCTAAACCCCCAAAGAATATAATATATAATATTAGAGAAAATATTTTTTCAATTATCGTGCTGAAATCCCAAAGGAAATAATATATAATATTAGGCGAAATATATTTTTATTTATTGTGCTGAGTTCCCAAAGGATATTATATATATTATTAGGTGAAATATTATTTTTAAATATTGTGCTGAGCTCCCAAAGGGTTTAATCTATAATATTGGGAAAAATATTGTTTTTAATTATTGTGCTGAAGTCCCAAAAGATTATATTGTGCCTTGGCACTATTAAAAATTAAATCGTTCAAATTATGCCACGCCCAACACCAACACAGCCTTCCTTAATGAACACATAAATTTAATTTAATATTATTATTTTTTATATAAATAATGCTCACATTTGTCTACACCTAATAACCTTTCTATTTAATGAATTTTCTTTCTCTCACATTCATTGCAAAACTTTGATGTATAATTTCAAATTATGCCTGCATTAGCAAAACCACAATTCCTAATGTTTAATTAACATTTGAATATATGCATATAAGATTGCTTACTTAATATTTTGATACTTCTTTAGGCACTTCAAAGACAATTAACAGGCTGTCAAGGCACACAGGATACAAAAAAAAAAGGACAAGTTTCTTGCATATTTATTGTAACACTTGAGGCATTTCTCAAGTTCTCTTCATTAGAAGACTCATGAAAATATTGCCTGGGGTGGAGACTAGACAGGAAGAGCGACAAATGTTATCTAAGAAAAGCGCAAGTTACTTTGATTTTTCCGTTTGTGCAACCCCCCAAAAAGTATGCTAAACAATTTACAAATTTACATGTGCCCCCAAACTTGGGCACAAAATTGGCTTTTGCCGCTTCCCAAAAAAAAAAAAAAAATAGAAGCAAACAAAGGCAAAAGTTGAACTAAGTGGCTGCAGGGCACAAGAGAAATTGTTAAAAAGGGGAACGAAGCTGCTCAGCTGCGTAAAATGCCAGAAAAACTCAATTTTAAAAAGCGGCAGTCAATAAACACACACACACACACACACACAGACACACCACAGGACGAGTAAATGTGTGCCAGGTACAGGACACAAAGGACTGCTAGAGATATGTATATATACCGACTGGGCCAACTTGGCGTATGAGTGTTTTGTTGGTTTTGTTACCCTGGCAGCTGCTGGCATCTGGCAGCCGGCTTTTAAAGTGCAATCAATAAATGCTTTTTGAGTTGTGAAAATTGTGCGTAAGTGCCATAACAGAGCTAACCAACGCTCTTACAAACACATACACACATATACACCCACACAGAGACACTGCACAAATACAAACTTAATTGACTTGGAGCCCCCCCCTTTCGATGGGGTATATGTATATGTACATGTATATACGGCAAAAGGGCGTTACAACCGAGCAACCCATTCAGAGTCAGGCTTTGGCTTTTCTAACAAGCATTGATGGCTGCTCACTCAGCTCGTTATACCCTCTAAAGAGACAACAGAGTGTGGTATATTAACAAAAAAATTGCCATGGAAAAAACATGTTTTTTCTTATGGAAATTCTTGTGTTGTTGTTTGAAATTTTAATGAAAAAATCAGATATAAAATCAATTTAATTACATAAAATTGTTTATAATTTTAGAATCTTGGCAAAGAACTAAAAATGTATATTTGAGATTTTTACACAAAAAAAAAAATTTAGAAATAATTGTGATTTTTATTATATCCATGAACAGCAATGAGAAAAATGTCTACAATAATATTAAATAATTAAATATTAATTAATATAATAATACAATAATATAATATTGTGTCAGCTGTTAAAATATTTATTTTCAACAAATATAAAATATTGATTTACCGATTCCAAAGCTTTACAAATTAATGTGAATTTTGATCAACAATAAATTATATTTAACTATAAATTAGAATTAAATCTACTTGCAAGAATTTTTATTCGTGAGAGATTACATCGACAAAAGCGTGTGCGAAACTGCAAGTAAACTGATAATTATCATTATGAATGTCTGATAATTATCATTATAAATATTATTAAAATAATTTAGCTTGATTTAGATCATATCTAAAAAATGTTCAATTTAATAAACGTTTTCGTTTTGTGTAGTATTTAAATAAACCAATTTAATATTGATATTTCAGTTTTTTTAAAGGTTTGATTTAATTTAATTAAAGAAATAATATTTATGCAATAATAAAAAAATAATCAAAGAGAATATTATTTTCTTAAAATTTATTAAATTTTATTATTTTCAATTTAATAATGATTTAATGATTGATGTTGTACAGTATTTAAATAATTTAATTTAATATTGATATTTCATATTTTTTTTAAAGATTTGATTTAATTTAATTAAATAAATAATGTTTATTAATAATAAATAAAACCACAAAGAAAATAATTCAATATTCTTTATAAAATTTTCAATTTCAATCAAATAATGATTTTTTTTGTGCGCTGTATAGTAATTAAATAATTTAATTTTAATTTGATATTGCTAATTTTTTGAAGTTTTGCTTTAATTCAATAAAACAAATAATATTTTTATAATACCAAAAATAATTTTAAAAAATAATTTCATATTTTTTATTTGACAATTTATTCGTGTAAAAATTGATTATCATATAAAAAGTTAATATACTTTTTATTACCATAAGCGAAGAGCAGTTAAACGACTTTTAAAACATGTAAGCTTCATTTAAATTTACGCATAATTATTTCAATAATTTCATAACACTAAAAGCTTTATTAATCTTATAATTTTTCTTTATTATTTCTGCTATAATTAACCTAAAAGCTCAGCTAAATTTAAAGCTGCTCAACATTTGCCACATCATTTTTACTGAGTAACTTGTAATCAATCATGCAGCTCTGTAGCATTTTAGCTCATTGTAATGTTGTTGCAAGTGTAGTTGCTGTTGTTGCCTCAGCTTTTGATTAAACACGCGTCAGCAGCAGGCAACAACGGCAACGGCAACATCTAACAAGATTTGCAACACACAGCTGCTGACATTTCATCAACTAATTGCAATTATGTGGAAAATTAAAATCAATATTTAACTAACATTTTGTCAAGTTGTTTGTTGTTGTTGTTATTGAAGGTGTTGTTGTAGTTGTTGCTGTAGTTGTTGTCGTTAGCAATTTAGTTTTGATTTCAATTTCAATTGGATTTCAATTTGAATGCACATACAATGAATGTCAGCAGCATTTGCGATTCGTGTCATTCCCCGTATGTTTGTTTGTTTGAATGATTGTTTGCTCCTGGGAATTGCAATGTTAAATATTTAAATAATACTTCCCCCGGGGCCAGGTCAACTTGTGGGCAGGGGGGGCTCTGTGTATTTAAGAACGTGCTAGGCTATTAGCTAACAGCGTTCCATAAACCTAAACAGAATTATTTATGAACAGAGTGTACATAAAATTGCCTTTGGCTGTTACATTGTGTAAAAAGAGAAAAAATATGACATAACAACAAAAGGAATCTTTTAAGGATACGCAAAAAAGTTACTTGCAAGGACAAAGTACAGAAAATCAGCAAATGTGAAGAACATCTAATGCAATTTATATGTAAGTAAAAAGCAGCAGCAGCAAAAACAATTTTATAAGAAAAAATAAAATGTGAAATAGAAAATCTACTCTCAAATAATAAGTAATTTTATTGGCAATTTCTAACAAATATTTTTGATAAAGAATAAAGCTAAGCAAGAATATAAAGTCAACTATAGAATGGGTTTTAATAATCTTGTAAAAATGCTCATAAAATTGTTATTACTGCTATAAATAATAAAAAAGTTTTTTTTATATATAAAAGTTAACTTTTTATAAGCCATAATTAAACTATTTACTGCTTAGTTTAATCAAGATTTATATAACAAATTTTTTTCTACCATTTATTTTGACTTTTATCAAGGACAAGGACTCATTTGATTTTAAATTAAATTAAATAAAAACTGACAGTTAAACAGCCAAAAATATATATATATCAATCATAAATGTATTATTATTACCACACGAGGCTTATAAATATTCTTTGAATGCTTTACAAAATTAAAAAACTAAATAATACACCTCAATTAAATATGTAGAGAATATATCCCAATTATATATATTTTTATTGAAGTCTGTGCGTGTCATGTTATTTTACAAATCAAATCCAATTAATGTAATACATTTTGATAAGCCAAAACGTATTGTTTATATGTTGCACGAAAAATAAGCTAAATTAATTGCTGCACAATAAAGCAATTAAACTGTCTGAAATTGGATTTGTCTGTCAATTAATTTAAAGTTATAACAATAAAATTTTTTTTTTTACAAAAAGTCAGTTAAGCTTAAGTGTTGGCTTTGTATTACAAATGGATTTATTGATGTATAAATCTAGCTAATGAAGCTCTTTGTATATGAGCTGTGGCTAAGTCAGTCAGTTAGTACATTATAGTTATTGGTTTTAAAATATTTATATTTATTTTCGCATTTACAGTCAAAGAAAAATGACGTTTCAAAATAAAGGACAATCTATTGCCTTTTATTATTTATTATTCAAGATAATATGTTGTTTAAAATTGAAACAGCTGTCTCCCGATTATGATCTAGAAATATTTACTCCTTTTTTAATTTAAATATAATAAATATTTATAATTTTGCACTGAAAGAGTTTTCCCTCTAAACTTTATAAATGTTTTCGTATTTTTAATTAAAAGCTTGTCAAATTCAGACTATGGAAATAACTATAATAATTCTAGGTTGCTTGGTAATAATAAATAAATATAAAAAATAAAAAAAGCTAAATTAATAGATTTATACAGTTTTTCATCTTTTTTTACACATTATATTGCACAAAATATACAAAATTAAAAAAAAAAAAATATATAAAAAAAACTGAATTGATTTATACAGTTTTGCATTTTTTATTATTGCGTTCAGAACGCCTGTAATTCCAAAATGGTATTAGCAGTCAAACAGTGGTGTTTCTCTATTAAATATATAATTTTTAAATCTATAATATAAACTATAATAATTTAATTAATTTGTAGTTTAAATCAAGTGCCCTAATGCAATTAAAATTTTTAATAAATAAATTAAATAAAGGACCAAAAAGTGCTCAATAAATTCCTTTTTCATATAAGACCAACATTCTGGTTTTAAAAAAATGGAAACATAAAAGAACAATTTATTTATATAGATTTTATCATTATTCCATATTATTAATAAATATATTTGATATCAGTGAACCTATAAAAATGTTATAAGAACTTGCGCACCATTTTGTACCTAAAATTCTCTCAAAATAAATGCAATTACCTAAACATTAAGCTTTATTATATATTTATAATTATTTATTTATTTTCTACCAAAGGCACAACATTCTGCAAGATTTTTAAGTTGTTATCGATTGCCTTTTATATATATTTTTATATATATTTCAAACGACATCCAAGTCCTGCTAAAAGACCCCTACGCATCCTCTGTAAATTCTCCCTACCATAACAAATGCTTGACAGCTTTCAAAATGTTTCTAATAACTTTTCTAAAAACTTTAAGTTTATTTAAAACTTTAAAAACTGTGTACACACAGAGTTCGTGCCCCATTCGCGGCTATAAACAAACCAAATGGCCAATAACAAACTAGTTAAATAAAGCCACGTGCCGTTGCATAATACACCAGAGTCGGCTTTAGTTTAAGCCACAACTGTGAACACCCTGGCTAACCATCGAAGCTTTACATTTAGCTCATTATTAATTAAGAGCCAGTCGATGCTAAACTAAGAGCGTTAGTTGCTATGGACGCGCGGCTCAGTTTGAAATCGGCTAATAAACCGTTTAAGCCAACACGCAAAATGCAAAAACAGCTAAGCGAGGCGCCCTGCCCCAAGGGGCAACAACTTTACCAGCTGGCTGAAGAAAAAAATTCGATTAAAAGCGACCAAACTAAGAGGAGGCGAAGCTGCCACAGCCACAGGAGGCGCTTCGCTGGCTTCACAGTGGAACATGCCGCCTGCCACCCACTGTCTGCTGTGCCCTGCCCTCTGCCCCTGCTACTTGCCACCTACGCTGTCCTGTCAGAAAATTGGCTTCACTCAATATGGCCAAAAGGCAGGCAGCTGGCAACAAGAGCAGCTTTAGGTTAACACAGTTCACTCTGCTTTTGGCCAGGCAAATCAACTTGTTTTGGGCCATGTAAAAGCCGCCAATCCCCTCTGCTACCCCTAGTAGCATTTGTATGTTAGTTTCCTTACGAGATGTGCAGGCAAATGGAGCAACGTGACCGGAAGCTAAAAAGATGAAATGATTAAGGACGCAATTAGACGCCAAAACGCAATCGCAGTCGCCCCCCAATTGGGCGTGGCAGGCAAAAAAAAAAAGAAGAAAAATTCAATTAAGACCAGCAAAATGGGCAGAAAACAAGAAAAAAGGAAACGGAAGAAGTATAAAGGGAAATAACACGGTAGAGTGTTATAACCAAGGCTGCAAAAGCTCAATACATAACGTAATACAATAGTTATGCATATGTCTATGTGAAGGACAATTGAGTTGGCGCAAAAAAAAAGTCAGACAGAGAGAGGCTTAAAGGATTTGATTGAAGCCCCCAGTCGAAGAAGAGACGAAAAAAAAAAACATTTATTAGGGTCATCTGAGATGGTTTATTACAGAAACTAATTTACTACGAGTTGAATAATAAATATGGCTAGGTTTATGTATCTATAAAATATATATTTGTACTAATAAATGCATAATGTATATCGATTTTGTATATAGTTCATTAAAAAGGGCATAAATAATGAGATTAAAATCGAATATGGCAGAGAAAAAAGTTATTTTCCAACAGGAGAATTGGAAAAATATTACGAATGTTTGCAGACTCAATAAATAACTGTAAATATATAAATTTACATTGTGTATATTTTTTAGAATCGAAATATTTAAATGTTTATTCAATTTCGGTTTTATTTTGTTTTAAACATAATTGTAATCTCATTTCCAAAAAAAATAAAAAAATATAAATAAATATTTATTTTGAAGACATATTTAAAAAATATTATTTAACATATTTCTGTAAATTTATTTCAAAAGTAATTTAAGTGACGGGACAGATCCGATATGCAAATTTTATCTATAAAATATATAAAATTCTCATGGAATGAACTAAAATATTCTAATAGAAATAATGTAAATAACATGTGTAAGACAAAAAATATAAAAATCATTTAATTAAATAATATTCAGCGTCATAGAAACAAATGAAAAATATATAAAAAAAAAATAAAAATAAATAATAACCCAAATAAAATAATAAATAAATAAATATTCAGATTTCATTAATATGCTACAGTGTGTACCGAAGAGTCAGCCAACTTTAATAAAAATAAACCTTATTTTATTATATATTAAATTATATTATTTATTAAGATTAGACACAACGGCCTAATTAACTCATTTGCAATATCAATCAAAAGTAATTAAGGCAGACTGCTGAAAAATAATAATTGTAAACTATAAACAAATATTGCTTTCAATTATTACAGCCACAGCTCATAAGCACAATTTAAACCAATTTAGCAACGTTTTGGTTAACTTTAAAATGTGTTTAAAAAATTATATAAAATTCTCAAATGTGTTTGTTCAACTTCAAGCCAAGTTAATCAATAGTTGAAAAGTAGTTCAACTCGTATAAATACTTACATTCTAGCAAGTTGTTGAATAAAATGAAAATCTAAAAAGTTTCGAAAGGCAAATCGAAAACAAAAAAACCCGCAAAAAGAATTCTTTATCACACAAAATCTAGCATAAAGAATTCTTTATCAATAGAACCAACTGAAATGGCTAAAACTAAATCCAATTAATTGAAGACTTCATATTTGAACAACAGAAGACTGCAATTCATTTTCTCTTTGCCTGACTATTTTCATTAAATTTCACGAAATTGAAGTTTAGTTATAGCCAAAAAACATAAAACAAAGAAAAAACAACAGAGCTGGAAAACAGAAAATCCCACAGCTAGGATAAACAATAGAAACAATAACAACAACAACAAAAACAACAACAACAACTGTCATAAAAAAAATACAGAGAATATTCTTTTTTTTTATTTTCCTGTTTTCAATTTTAGGTGTAGGTGTGCCTGTTCCTGCCCCTGCCCCTGGCCCCCGGCCCGCAACTGAACCACAAACGGGTGTCAGGATTCGGAACAGGATGAGGAAAAAATAGAGCGGGGAAAGGTGGGGGCAGGAAACAGACGACAGAAGCCCAGGAGCATAGGAAAACTGGGCTCGTTGCCAGGCCCCGCATTTTGTTTGCCAAAGGAGAAAGCGACCTCCATTTTCCCGCTTTCCTTTGTATATTTGCCTCTGAATTCAATTAAGAGTGGCGGCGAGGGCGGGGAGGCGACACATAGCCCGCGGGGCGCGTCAGTATGCGGGGCAACATGTGGGATAATTTTGCGGAATTGCAAAGCGCGCTTAATTCAATTTTCATTTACTATGCACACGTCTGTTTTTTGTTTTTTTTTCTCTATTTTTTTTTTGGTTTATTTTTATTTTTTTTATTTAACAGCAGCCACTCTCTGGCAGATGCCCCTGCAACCACAATATGCCACACCCCGCGCGGTTGCAAATTGCAGCAGATGCTGCATGCTACCTTGACACTGATGTAATTCGCAAATCGCTGGCATTTTTAATTCATTTTCACCCTTTTTAAAATAAAATCGAGTTCGTTCTTTTTATCCCTTTTCTGCAGCTTGAAATATGTTTAATTGGACGCTGTGTCCTTGGACAACAGCATTTTTCAATTAGAATTAATTATGTTGCAGGGCATAAGAGAAAAAAATGTTGCAAGCAACAGCGAGTGGCGTCTTCTGCCTGCGACAAAATAAGATTTTAAAAGTTTCAACAAACTCCCCAAGTTGCCCCTCCGTCGATTATTATGCCAATTATAACTGCAATTTTTATGTATAGCCACAGGCGGGCAAAAAATGGAAAAGAACAAAATTGAAGTTGCAGATAGCTTGCAGTTGCAACCGACTTTGCTATACTCTTAAAATTATATTTAAAATTATTTTTTCACCGTAAAAAATCAACAGAAAATTCAGTTAACTCTCATCGCTTTAAAAACTTTAATTTATAACAAAAAAAAATTAAAAAAATATATAAGAGTGTGTTGCACTTGCTTTTTTTTTGTTGTTGTTGCTGCCACTTGACAGGCAAGTGCCATAAATAATTCGTTGCATACTTTTGAGGTTGACATAAATGCAAAAATAACGACAGAGCCCGGAAACACCCTGTGGTTCAGTTAAAAGACAAAAAAAAATAAATAAATAAATTTTATATACAAATTGTAAAAACCACATTCATGCATTTGATGTTTCATTAAACATTTTTTATGTGCATATAAATATTTATTATTGTGGTTTATTTAAAAAGAATATTCAATAAAATAGAAAAATTTTAAAAATGAAAATAATAAATGTGGTATTAATATTAAAAGTTCAATAAATATAATAAAAAATATCTAAGCCTAAATTTTTACTATTAAAACTGTTAACAGTTTAAATTGGTGGCATAATTTTTTTAATATATTAAATTTAATATAATAACACTCATAGTAGGCAAATCTTAATTGTTCTTTATTTCTTACAACAATATTTTTATTAAAAATATTTTATTTGCTTTGATTTATGCTCTAAATATTTCACAAAAATGTTATTTATTTATGGCTAATTTATTTGCCAATAATTTTTAATAGTTTATTCTTTTTTTCCAATTGTATAATTAATTTTCCTTAAATTTTCTAATATTGTTTAGATTTTTTTTGCATTTTTAGACATTTTTCATCTTTGGCAATGAAAAATTTATTTTAAAAGTCCAAATTGCAACATTTTGCACATCATAAAATGATTTTTTTGGAAAATGATTTTAATTGAAGAAAATTCCTTTTGTTAAATTTAGCACAAATTTTGGCATCGTACAAAATATTTTCAGAGCCATCCGTATGTTATCTTAGCCATAATGTCAGCCTAAAAACAAGTGAAAAGAATGTTGCAAGCAAAAACATTTAAAAACTATTTGCCACACACTCACACACACACATACTAGCTCAACCTATGACAACAAACTGAATTTGTTATAGACAGGACATTCCAAGGCACAAGGACGCATGCCATATGCAAAATTTATGCGGTCGCATAACCAAAAAATTTGACTTTAAGCAAGCAAAATTGCAAGCCAAGCAGCAGGCTGGCAAAAGGACATTGGAAACAGGACTAAGACTTGAATTGAAAGCAATTCGATTTGCATGTGTAGCAAAATCCCCCCCTGAAAGGATTGTGAACCCAAGAAACTTAGTAAATGAAGTAAGAATGCTGTAGTTTAGACTATGAGACACCCTGTACACAGTCAGAGTTCAATAAATAAATTAATAAATATAAATAAAAATTTATTTATTTATTTATTAAAAAATAAATCATTTTAATTGAAGAACGGAATTGAGGTGTGAACTGTGGGAAGTTAAAAAGGATTGTAAGCCCAATAAAAAATAATTAAAAAAAGTCAGAATGCTGTAGTTTTGACTATGGAACACCCTGTACACAGTCGGAGATCAATAAAGAAAAAATAAAAATAAATAAAATTTACTTAATTTATTTATTAAAAAAGAAATCAATTTTATAGAAAAGCGGGATTGAGGTGTTAGCTGTTGGAAGTTTAAAGGGATTGTAAGCTCAAAAAAATTAAATAAAACAAATCAGAATGGTTCCGACTACGGGATAGCCTCTAGACAGTTCGAGATCAATAAATAAAAAATAAAAATATATAAAAAATAATTCATTAATTTATTTAAAAATAAAACATTTAAAAGGATTGTAGACCCAAAAAATTAATTGAAACACCAAAAAATAAATACAAATAATTTTATTTATTTATTAAAAAATAAATCATTTTTATCGATTAATTGAATTGAATTGAGGTGTGGACTATCGGAAATTTAAAATAAACTTAATATACGTATGGTATACAGGAGGCTACATATTAAATTATTTATCTCTAGCTATTATAATCTCGAAAATCTGTGCATTTATACAGATGGACGAACAGACAGTCAGCATTGGGCTAGACCGACTCGTCTTTGGATCCTGAACAAGAATATATGTACATATACACTTTATATGATGGAAGATGCCCTCTTCTGCCTGTTACATACATTTACCTAGTTTCATAACACCCATTTACCAACTTTTAAAGGGTGTAGGGTATATTTAAAAATAGGTATAAAAAGGCAAAAAACTTTTGCATATGATTCCATTTAAAGGCAATGACGTACGGGAATGTGACGAACATTTCATTTCATTCTTAAAAACGCAGGACACAAAAGACAAAAAAAAACGGGCAACGCGGGGGCAAGGCGGAAGTGCACGCAAAACTGTTGACAAAGCCACGCGGTTGCCCCAAAATGTTGACTTGACGCAGGCGCAAGGGTTAAAATTACAACAGAGAGAGAGAGAGCTCTCTCTCTTCTCTTTAAAGAGAGTTCGCTCTCTCTGACGCACACGCCCAATGGGTGGTAGTTGTTTGGGGTTGCTTTTGACATTTGTAAAAAGCCATGTGCCCCACAGCCTGCCCGGCAGACCCCTTATCAAAGGCCCCCCTCTCAAAACCCTAGCTACATATTAGTCAAATAGTTGCCGCTTATTGTCTTTTAATTGCAACAAATTTTTTTGTTTTGTTTATTAAACTAATTGGATTGGTTTGCAGCGACCCAAGTTCGACAGATATCTGCGGTTGCAAGTAGCAGCTTGAAGGTTGCAAGTTGATGACGTGGAGGAGTTGTTGCAACAACAGCGCAGCAGTCTACCGGTAATCCCCTGGGTCATTAAGGCGTCTACGTGTCTGCTGCAGTCGCAATCGCAAAACGCTGGATGAAGACACGGCAAGGACGATAAACTTGCCTCCTTCGACTCCTGATTGTCGCATGTTTTATTCAGTTTGACAGCGTCGTGTCGTCGTTCCTGCCTCCACACCCCCAACCCCCCTTCTCTTGTAAATATTGTCGACGGAAGTAAGAAGCTGCTCATATTTTTCTATGTGCTGCATTTTTGATATGAGACGACATTCTACCATGATTGGGCAGGATGGTATAAGAAATAAAGGACTTTTTTGCTGACGACAAGGACACCTTAATTGTTTTTTATAGAATGACATGGATGTCAACTGCCTGGTTGTGTTCGATTGTGTTAGATAAGTGAAGTTAAGCCCAAGGCAAATTAAAGGGGAAAAGGGGTTTTCAGCATTCCATCAATCAATTTGGAATGGAGTTTTTATCTAAGAAGCTATGTGAAATGTTCAAAAAAACTGTTTACATCAAAGAAAATTGAAGTTAGAGTGGGCTAAAGTAGAGCTCAAGACAGGATAAACATGTCAAAAACTTTACTTAAAGTGCGAATCAATTATAAGTCCTGTAGCTCAACTTTTATAAAGTTGAAGGAGTTGATAATATTGCAAGGGTGAAGTTTAAATTGCATAGTGACATAAGCTCGCCGTCATAATATCGCCGTTTGATAAGTGTTTGAATATCGCGAGAGTTTGTCGTTTTTTTTTTATATTAAAATTAAATTAAATTTCATTAATATTACGCTATAAAAAATATTTCTATAAGAAAAAATAACGCTATAAAAAATATCCTTATAGAAAAAATAAAGCCATAAAAAATATCACTATAAAAAAAATAACGCTATAAAAAATATCCCTATAGGAAAAATAAAAATATCGCCAGTAATAAATTACATTATGCAACAATTTTTGATAAATTCTTGCATTCAGAACTTTTTAGAATTAATTTATATCTGATAAATCGATCTCTTATTCCAAAAAAAAATTGTTGAAAATTATATTAACGTAATTTTTTTTATGAAAACCGAAAATGCAAGATTTTTGACTTTATAAAAAGTTAGCTTTGGTTAAGTTTTAATAACTGCGAACATAGTTTATTTATATTAAAGATATATATCTTTTTGAAAGGATAATAAAAGAACTTAACACACAATTTTTTATTTTTATTTTTTTTTTGTCATACAATATTTTGTATATTATTATTATTTAATTGAGAAGTGTATTTTTAAATTGAAAATTTATCATAAATATAAAGCCTTAAAGAGGCACGCAAATATATATAGACAAGCCTATTGGAAAAAGCTTTATTTTGTAAATTTTGTTTTTTCATAAAACTCCAATTTCTATTTTTGTATCACTCCTGTAGATTTATTTATTGTTAATAAATTCATTTTCCTTTTTTGTTTTAAATATTTCAATATAAATTAAATAAAAATATATACTTAATAAAACGCATTAAATGTAAATAAAAACAAAACTTAAATTCTCAATATCATTTACTATTTTTCAGCATTTTTAGCAATATTCAGGGGTTGGAATTAAAGGCCACAACAGGACAAACAATTCCCAGAAACTCTATGAAATTCAATTCCAATATGCAACGTCAATAAAATGTCTTAACGAGAAACTTATTTATTTATTTATTTTGTTTTTTTGGGGGTTGTCAATGAAAACATTGTTGAATATAATGGGATATCGATAGGAAAACAATGACGTCATTGCAGAGGCTGAAGTTTCCTTGAATTTAAATGCATTTCAGGGGCAAAGCTCAGCTGCAAAAAGGACTAAGGTCTTTTTGGATATCTGAGATCTGAGTAAGGTGTCTGGGAAACTTGATTAATAGTGGAAACTGTCAAATGTCGGGGTAGAGCGGAAATGTTCTTTTTGTTAGTTTTTTTTTATTTTTGTTATTCAATGCTCGTAAAACTCAAATGCCACATCCGCCATATTAAATTCAGACGTTGAACTTCGTGTTTCATATATAAAACTGTCTATAAATACAGTTAAATGTGCGGCGGAGCTTACACCTGTGAGTGTGAATGTATGTGTGTGCGTGTGTGTGTGTGTGTGTACCTAGCTGCAAAATATTGTGGAACGTTCTTTTGGTACGTTCTTGCTACGTACGTGTGTCAGGCACAGCCCCCCTAACCCCCCTAAAACGTTGTGCCATGTTTTTATTTTATTTTTATATTTTTTTTGTTATTGTTGTCGCGTAATTTGACTGCTTAAAAATCGATATGTATAAAAATCCATAAACAGCAGCGACAACAAAAAATAGTATTAGTAGTAGTATTTAGTAGTAGTAGTAGTAGCAGTAGATGGAGAAGTAGTAGTAGATATGTAGTGTAGTACATATTGCTACTTACCAATGTGGCAACAATTTCCGCTCGCCTCCTTTTGGCTGGCTGAGGGGTTGTTGTTTGGCGGTGATAGTTGTGGGGCGGGGCGGGCTGAGGTGAGGTGAAGTGTGTTGTGGTCGGTGTGAAATTTCAGCGACTTTTGCTTTATACAAATCACTTCCGGGTGAATGTTGCCGTTGCACCCACACAATGCAGCTGGCCAATAAATAAAACAGAGACCACACACTCACACACACACACGGGCGCGTGTACTACACCTATACAAGCACACACACGACGCAAGCTTTTGCTTTGTATTGCCTACTTTTGGCAGCGCAGCACACACACACACACACCCACACTCACTTACGACAGACGGCAAAATTGTTGATGTTTTAAGCACAACACAAAACTCGTTTAATATATATTATATAATTAAATTTGCAATTTATATGCATTTACGCAATTCGCGCACAATTCTCGCAGCATTTGCATAAACATTTTACAGATTTTCATTTCACACACTAACACACACACGCAAACACACATATGTATACGAACACACTTTGAGAGTGGCAACACTTTCTTGCTTATTATATTTTGCTGCTCATTCGCGTTACCGTTTTTACTGCTGACCGCCGTTTCGCTGCTGTTTTCTTGGCTTTCCGTCCGTCTGCCAAATGACGCACACACGACAAAGGCGAACGTCGTCGACTAACTGAGTGGCGCTCAGCCGCTCAGCTTTTTGTCAAGTGGCCCTCTGCATACACGTAACTGTAAACCACGAAGCCTGCTTGCGTGAGAGAGCGCCATAGCGCAAGCAAAGGAGAGAGAGCGCAAGAGAGCGCTAAAACGTTTGCTCTTCGCATTGACATTTGTCAAGTGTGTGTGCGTGTGTGTGTGTGTATGTAGTGCTTTTACTTGCTTCAGTGGTTGTAGTTGTAATCATAATGTGTGGATAAAGGGGCTGCCCGGAAGGTGGTTTTTCCGTCTTATCAACGGCCTTTTTGGGGGTTGTTTACAGGGTGTTGCGGCTAATAAGTATTGACGCTTGAGTCACCCGTTTTCTGCTTGCCAATGCGCATGCGTTTAAGCTGTGATTATATTGCTGCTAAAAATATGCAATTCTCTTTTAAATTTTACTCAACTGCTGACGTCACAATTGCCATTTCAATTTTAACGGCTGTTTTAAAGTATGCCACGCTTTTTTTTGCTGTGAAAGCTCGAAAGCTTTTGAGCTTTTTGATGTACACATTTGAAAAATAATGTTGTTTATTTAAATACAAATTTAAAATTAAATAATTTGAATATTATTTAGTAGTCAGTGTAATTTGTATGGGCAAATACGCTTTAGGAAAGAATTCGGGAAGATTTTGGTATAGCTTTCATAGAGTTTTGAGAGTTAATGTTTTCGAAAGACTACATTTACTATGGGAACGTCCTGAAACCATTTAAAATGTTTTTCAAGGTTTTCAACTCTTTCCACGATGTTTTCCAATGATAATTTAGCTAAAAATTAAATATAATTTATTTCTAAAAATAAAATATATATATATTATAGGATCGGAGTTGTTCATTGTCAATTGTCTATTTTTCATGTTTTCATGTTTTATTATATTTTTCTTTAATTTTTTCTATATTTTTCCTGCTTTATTTCGCACTTATTTCTCCTGATTTTTAAATATACAGAGTCTCAAAAATTATATGCCAAAAAAACGAAAAACATCAAATATATATATATATGTATATATTTGTATCATAAAAAAAAGAAAACAATAGAAAAAACTTAAGAACTGTCAAGAGCAGATCACATAAAACAAACGGCCATCAGCTCAAAGGCTCGTGACCATTAACTGACACGTTTTGGACCGACTAATCCCCCCAAGAAATTGAAAGAATATAGATATATGTATAAATATATATTGTATATACTATACAGCATAGATATACATTCAAATATATAATAAATACGTACACGAATATTGAATTTCTATCACTTTATTCAACGTCTTACGTTAATTTTCTTAATGGTTTGATTGTTGTTTTCGGTTTTTTTTATGTTTATTTTATTTTTTAACAATAATTATATCTTGGCTGTGTAGCTAATTTTGCCAGCACACGAAAAATTAAACAATTAAACATAATAATAATAGACATAACATTATGGGTATAAACTTAAACTTATTATAAATAGAATCGTATATTAGGTATATATATATATGTTATATGTATCGTTAGATAGCATTGCATTCTATATTTTTCCTTTTTTTTCGTTAATTTTATTTTGTTTTTGCACAGCACTTTTAACACTAATTGCCAGTATAAATAATGAATATTTAATTTGAATTTTTGCCATAGCAAATCATACAAATTTCAAATTTATTTATATATATATCTCTGTATATTTATTGTATTGTTTTGTTTAATTTAATTTTTTTTTAGAAATCATTAAACAACTGTAAATCTCTTTGGTCTACTGCCTTGGCTGGTTTCCAATCCTTTTCGGGATAATCATCAAAATTTTTCGTATCACCATCATGATGCACATCGGGCAAAATTGGCGGCTGTAATTAAAATATTGGTATAGAGTATATAGCAAACCGATTAGAAACAGTACAGAAACTGAGAAACTACATTAAAAATTAATGTCCAAAAAAAAAAAACAAGAAAGAAACGACTATCTTCGGCACACCGAAGCTGTATACCCTTGCAATTGTCTCCTAAGAAAATTTTGAAAGTCAACTTTGTTTTTGACAATCTCAAACAAACGAACTTTTCGACCGATTGTTCCTATTGTAACTATAAGATATAGTGCTCCAATTTTGTTCAAACTTGGTTAGATTGTACAAATTGTAAATTTGCATCGATATGCCAAGTTTGGTTTTAATATCTTGAAAAACAAAAAGATAAAACAAAAACAAAAATTCATATAAATACTATTCATGAAAATAAAGTTTCTTCGATTTTTCCTCCATAGCTATGTGATATAGTGGTCTGATCGGGCTGATTTTGACATACAAACTACATACATTATCTAGCTTTATCTGTGCCGAGTTTCATCAAGATAACTCAAAGATAAAGCCAAAAACTTTGCATACAAACAGACGGACAGACGGACATGGCTATATCGACTCAGCTCTTCGTCCTGACCAAGAATATATATACTTTGTGGCTTCGGAAACGTCTCCTTCTATGCGTTACACATTTCGAGACAAAATTATAAGAATATATACTTTATAAGAATATATATACTTGTGCGTTATACATTTCGACACAAAATTATAATGCCCTTTTTGCAAGGGTATAAAAATGAGGAAACAGCGATCGAAGAGTGTAAGGCCATTAAAACGCCTTTTAGAGCGTGCAAAAGATTTATGGATTCCACCCACAAATATATATATACAATATATATATAGTAGATATAGTAGATCATTAATTAATAGCATTGCTAATTTTCAAAAACTGATTTGTTTATTTGCTTTTAATTACGTTCATGCATTTAAATGCTTGTACATGTTTATAGACCCCCAAATGGGTCAACTTAAATTGCTTTTTTATATAGCATATAAAATGTTATATATGTTTATCAATTAATTTTCTAATTTTTTTAATATACTCACCTTTAGCTTTTTGTTGTAGACGTCATTCCAATTCAAGTGCTTGAACCAACGATGCCTTTTAACGTCATCGGCGCCATTCTATTGGGCCAAAATAGAAAAAAGTTTGAAATGAAAAATTAGTTGAAATAATGCTGCACATTTGTTGCTTCGTGTTGCAAACAATTTTGCGACATGCTATTAAAAAATTTTATTTATTTTATGCTATTTTTCGAAAAAAAAAAAAAAAGAAAATTTGTTTTCAAATTTATTGTCGCCAGTGAAACTGACAGCGGCCATGTGCACGTAGTATGCCATAGAACTAACCAGATATTTTTTGGCTTGGGTTGCTAAAATTAATTTTTTTTTTTATATATATATATGCAGCGCTAAATTTATTGCATATACAAAAATCTTGATACGCCATTTGACAAGTGTAAACAATTGTCTATAAATATATATTTATATGTTTTATATGCCATAAAAAGCTGCCAAATTAAACGCACACTTTGTTGGCAGAAAAGTTTTTGAGCATATTACAGATTAAATGGGTATTACGTGGATTAAAAGAAAAGAAAAAGAAAAACAGATTTTTAATATTAATAATAAATTGTGCAGAATTGAAAAATGCTTTTAGCAGAATAATCCTATTAGAACTCATTGCATATTTAATTTTAAATTTAATTCAATTAAAACATAGTAATAATAATAATAAAATTCATATGCAAGATAAAAGAAACCCTTGTAGACTGTCATTGGGTATTACGTGGATTGAAGGAAAATTAAAAAAAAAATCAGAATTAATATTTATAATAAATTATGAAGAATTGAAATATGCTTTTAAAAGAAAAGCAGAATAAAACATAGTATGTCAACTAATTGAGTATTTAATTATAAATTTAATTAAACTCAAAATATTAATAATAATAATAAAATTCATATGCAAAATTAAAGAAAACCTTGTAGACCGCCATTGATTTATGCAAATTAATTAACTAAAAAAAATATATATAATTAATTTTGCAAAATGTATAAAATGCACAAGGAAAATTAAAATGAATTTTATTCGCTGTAGATTTTGTTGCTAAGTTTTGACTGTACTGGAAAAGCAATTCAGATAAAATTTGAAAGTTATCGATACTATTGATTGCTGTATTACAGACTGCTCTAACGCAATTTTTAATAACTGCCTTCGATTTATATGTACAACTAAATCTAATTCCCAAATTTTATTTTTATTTCTTGTTTTTTGACATTTAATTACCATTTTGTTTACCTTCATATTGCCCAGTCGCTTGGTTCTATCATTCACCAACAACTTTTTAATCAAGTCTTTAGCAATGGGATCCATATGTCGTTCCCATTCAATTTTTCCGCTCAATATCTTCTCATAGATGCCAAATGGTTGCTCATCATAGAAAGGCGGATAGCCCACAAGCATTTCATAGATTAATACCCCTGTAATAAGTTGTTTAATTATTTAAATTATAAGAAATTAATTTGGCTATCAAAAACTCACCCAATGCCCACCAATCGACTGCTCTATTGTGTCCTTTGGATTGAATTATCTCAGGTGCTATATATTCAGGTGTGCCACATAATGTCCAGGTGCGATCTCGCAACTTTTTGGCAAAACCAAAATCTGTAATCTTCAAATGGCCATCACGATTGATTAATAAATTCTCAGGTTTCAGATCGCGATAGACAATTTGCAGAGAGTGCAGATATTCCAAAGCGCTGACAATTTCAGCCGCATAGAAATTGGCTAAAAAAAATAATTGATAAAAATTAGTTATAATTTGAAAAATATTTTAAATTTAAAAAACTTACAAGTTTGACTAGTGAATTTGCCAGCATTGCGCAAATATGTAAATAGTTCTCCGCCGCAAACATAATCAAAGATCATATATAGATTGGATTCATCCTTGGTGGACCATTCCCTGGTGGGTTAAAAATAAAGGAAATGTAATTAGAATTCAGTTGAGTATTGTAAAATATTTATATTATTTAAAGACAAGAAATAGAATTAAAGACATTTTAAAGTAGATTACCACATTTAAAAGAAATATTAGAGATAATATGGTAATTTATACATTTAGTATAGCTATCAGTTTTAACGAATATAAGTAGCTTTATTTTAAAAAGAAAAGCTTTAAAATTTTGATATATAATCTTGAGAACAAGAATTTATTATTCTAATTGCTTTTATATATAAAGAAATCTATTATTTAGCTACTGAGAAGAAATCAGTCTGCAATTTTTTTTATTAAATAATCGATTATGAAAATTAATTATTTAATTATTTTATATTATTACTATATTCATTTTTTTTTTATTATTTTTGTAGTTTATTTAATTTATTGTATTTATTTTATTTATTTTTTTTATTTATTTTATTTCTTGTATTTTTTCTATTTATTTATTTTATTTACAATATTTTATTTATTATTTTATTAATTTATTTTATTTCTTGTTGTATTTTATTAATTTTTTAATTTATTTTATTTATAGTATTTATTTTATTGATTTTTTTAATTTATTTTATTTCTTGTATTTATTTTATTTACTTTTTTAATTTATTGCATTTATTTTATTTATTTTTTTAAATTTATTTAATTTCTTGTATTTATTTATTTATTCTATTTGTTTTATTTTATTTACAATATTTTATTTATTTTATTATTTTATTTATTTATTTTATTTATTTATTTTATTTATTTATTTTATTTCTGGTAATTAATTTATTTATATTAATTATTTATTTATTTTATTTTATAATATATTTTTTTACACTATGTCTAAATATAGATAATCGCCGAGAAAGGTGCATATTACTAAAGGCTACATTTTTCGTTAATTTTTTATTTATAAAAAAAATAATACCATTAATAGTTTACTAGATTTGACACGCCAGAAAATATTGAAAATTTATTTATTGACATTTTTGAGAAATAGTTTAATAAACTGTCAATTAAGTCTGAATATTTAAATTAATTTTTTTGTCTTCTAAAGATAAGGAATCTACTTTTAAATTACAGATTTTATTTATTGTATTTACGAATAAAGCCATTTATATTATCATCTACTTTTTAGTTACATTTTTTCAATTTACGCATAAAGCCATTTATATTATCCATTATAAACCTCCCATTTAGTTTGAATTATTTTTTTAATTCTATATCTCCGCTTAAACTTAAAATAATATCATTATAATTACACTCTCTAAATACTTACAAACTGATCACAAACGGATGTCGAATTTCCCGCAATATATTACGCTCATTCTTGACATGTTCAATCTGTTTGAGGCGTATTACTTCGGTCATGGCCAATATTTTCATGGCACAATATTTTTCGGAAATGCGATCACGACATAGACAAACACGTCCAAAGGTGCCGGTGCCTAAAAGAAAAAGAGAAATATAAAGAAAAATGTTAATAAATAAAATATGTATCTTAAAGATACAGTATATCCAAACTGTGGTCATGTTATATGCATTTAACCACAAATATTCATATCTTGGCACGCCCCATTTAAGTGCTCGTCCAAGTGTTGTAAATGATATGGCACTCAGCTAAATGGGGGCGTTTTAAAAAAAAATAAAAAAAATAAAGAAAAAAAACCCCAACAACATTTGAGAGCTAAACATGCATAATTACATGTTTTTTGTATTTTTTTATTTTTCACTTTTGAACACGTTTTGAGGTTAGTTTGCTGTGTGTAAGCCGACACCCATAAGATTTTCTCAACCTTGAATTTCTTAATTGGGCTAACAGCCAACTCGGAGGGTAAGACGCAGGGGGATTCTTGTTGCGAACGTGTAGTCAACTCGAATTACCAACCAAGTAGTACTCGAAGCCAAAAACGAAAGTCAAATAAGTTAGAATAAATATTTATTGAATATCGACAATTTAATACACTTGCGGAAGAGAAAAAAATCAAAATTTGATTAAACTTGGTAACAAAGTAAAAGGGCCAAATCTCTTTAATATATTGGTCGATTTTGATAAAATAAATTTTGTTTTACAGAATCATCAATTCTTAATAAAAAATTAAAGTTTTCGAACTCTAACACAATTCAAACTAAAAAAATGATTTTGTTTTTCAAAAATGTAGCAGAAATTGTCTGTTTATTTTGGCAGAGAGACTTAAAATAAAAATAAAATAAAATAAATAAATATTAAACGAAATAAATATATACTATTGCACTTATAATTTATTTTATTTATTTTAATTTGTATCTAAAGAATATAAAACTATATATTTTCTGCAATCAGCAAGGCGTTACATATTTAATGACCAAAAACTTTAATACCCCCTGCAATTGGCAAATTATTCGATTCCGTCGACTTCTTTTTTTTTAATTTAAAACATTTTTCCTGTTGGTTTCGTGCCTGATGCTATTTGTTTGGCTTTAACCATAACAAAACTGCTTACAAATTGATTTGTCTTATAAATCAAAGCCAAACTACTCGCCTCGCACATCACTTTGGTTAAAAACAAATTGAAAGGGGGAAATTTTTAAATGCGAATGCGAATGCATGTTTTTAGTTTTTCAGCACGTTTGTCGGTTTTTCATTTGGGCCACAAATAATTAGCAATTGATTTGATTGTAATAAAGCAAAAGTGAGAGAGATTATTGAACCGACAATGGGCCAACAATAACAACACTAAATGGCCAAAATGATGATGACTCGACACGTGCGTTCATAATGATGATATCTAGAATATATATATGTATATATAGCTGCCATTTGTGGGCGTTATATTTTTTTTGTTTTGTGAGTAGGGGGCATTAATAAAATCACGAATGCCTTGCACCTGTCGCATCATTACACGTGCAAATCAAACAATCTGAAAACTACTTATTATCATCTGGTCATTAGACCAGACATTATTGCAATTAATGAATCGAGTTCGCAATGTAATTTCATTGAAATGACTCAGCAAAGAATTTTCAGAGCTTGCATAACACAATCGATGGCACAAAAAGTAATTTTTATATTTGGGAAAAAAAATTATATTTATCTAAAAAAAAGGTTTATTTTATAGATTTATATTTTTTACATAACATTTCAATCAGAATTCATCAATATAAAATTAAATTATTGAATTTATGAATCGAAAAAGAATGGGAAAAAAAACTCATAAAAATATACAAGAAAATAGCTATTTTATAATTTTAATTTTCATATTTAAGAAAAAATTTATTTTTATCGAAAATAGTGACTTTTATAGATTTTTATATTTTACATAATATTCTAATCAAAATTAATCAACAAAAAATTAAATTATACTCAACACATGTTGATAAAGTTAAAATTGAATTAAACTTTGAATTTATGAATCAAAAAAGGATGGAAAAAAACTCATAAAAAACACGAAAAAAGCTATTGTATAATTTTAGTTTTTACCTAAATATAGGAAAATATTTATTTTTTTCGAAAAAAAAAAGTCTATTTTATAGATTTATATTTTTTACAAAATATTCCAATCAAAATTGACAAATAAAAAATTAAATTATACTCAACACATGTTGATAAAGTTAATATTGAATTAAACATTGAATTTATAAATAGAAAAGAAAGAAAAAAAAACTCATAAAAATATACAAAAAAATAGGTTTTTTATCATTTTAATTTTAATATTAAAAAAATATTTATTTTTATCGAAAAAAATTTTATTTGATAGATTTCTGTCTTTAACATAATATTCTAATCAAAAGTAATCAATAAAAAATTTAACTAAAATTGGAATACTAGATAAAAAATGGAATTTATAAATTTAAACACTTTTCTGCTGGAATAAAATATCGAAAGAAAATCATAAAAAAACGCGAAAATAGCTATTTTATAATATTTTGTATATCTTAAAAAATCTATTTATAAATATTTGTTTTTTGAACTCTGCAGTTTAGCAGCAATTAATTAAAAATTACGCTCATAAATTGAACAACAAAATATATTCTATTATACAATTTTAATAGCTATTTATAAATATTTAAGAATATTGAAAATAGTTTAAATATTGCAAAAATAACGCGCATAAATTTAAGACAATTTTTTTAATTTTATTAAATACAAAAGTTACTTTTATTCTGAATTAAACAAACTGCTCCAACTCGTCATCAAGTACCATTTAAAATTAATTTGTATACATACATAAATACTCTTAAGCAGCTAATAAAATATTCAAAAAATTCCAAGCACATTTTTAACAATTGGTTTCTTTGCAATTTTGAAATTTAGCAATTAATAAATAAATAACAGAAATATGTGAAAAAAGAAATAAATCAATCAGATATTACTACACTTAACTCAGCTACTCCCACAGCTGAATGATTCTACATATATTCAAATATTTCAATATTTTTTCGAAATTATTTATATTTATCCAAGCACAGAAGAAAGTGGCTGCTGCAGACAGTGGCATGTTGCAAGGGGGTTGTGGGCGAATCGAAAGTATTTTGTGTGGCAAAAAAAACCAAAGTCTGTGGTCATGCAACCAAGCGGCAAATGGCTAACAAACCTCACAAACAAATTGCCAACATTCTTGGAGCATCAACAAAAACAACAAACAAAAAATTGAAACAGATACAAATACAAATACTTTAGCAACTTTTATATATATATACGAATATGTAGTTCTCAAACAAAAGAAAATTATACAAAAATTTGAAAAGTATTACGACTTAAAGTTTCAGTTAATTAACCAAATAAAAACAATGAAAATAACATAAAATAATTAAAAATATATTTATAAGCTAATAAATTGTTATTGGCGGCAATAAAAATCATTTAAATGCAGTTTTAATTATTTAAGGTTAATTTTTGAAAGCTAATTTAAATGGAAAATATTTGCTTGAATTAAGTTAAAATTAAAATCAAAAGATATTTTTGACAGCTAATTTAATGGGAAATTATTCGCTTAAATTCAATTAAAAAGTTTAAATGTAATAAATTAAACTTGCAAGTGACTTTTGCTTTTAAAGCTGTTTATTAAGCTGTTAAATACTTTATGTTGTTTCGATTTGCAGATTTGAAGCAGCTTTTATACAAATTGAATGGATAAAGCACATTTAATTAAGCTTAAAGCTTTCAAGTGCATTAAAAGCTGTTTTTCAGCTGTTGTATAAACTTTAATGCGATTTGGAAATCTAATTAACTTTCTAAATAAAAGATATATACTTTAATTCGAAAAAAACAAATTTAATCCAACTTGAAGCAAACTTTAAAGCCATAATTCAAATAAAATAAATAAAGCTGTTTAAATGAATTAAAATAAAATAAATTAAGCTGTTTAAATAAATTAAAAATAATTTTCTCAGTTGTTTAAAATTAATTTTAATGTATAGAAACTAATTCGATTTGTAGATCTAAACAATATTTATTTTTTTTAATATTTTTCGCCGCAGCTAAAAAAAATGAACGCAATTTTAGTGCATTATTAAATAATACAGTTTAGTCTATATAGCCATATGTATATTAATTAAACACTTGTAAAAACCAACTATTAGCACCTGTATTCGTGTGTCTAGCGAAATTGGAAAGTGCTTTTGAGTGTTGTTTGAACTAAGTAAAACCGTATCGTCATTTTCCAGCCGGGTCTGGTCTGGTCTGGTGCTGCCTGAAGCCGTCTTGGCCAAGTGAAATTGTGACAGCTTTGGAGCAGACAGCAAACAACAAATAACAAAACAACAAAAGCGACGCGTTAAACGGCTCAGACGCAGACGCAGACGGCCAAAATGCAGCCGCCAGCAATTAAAGCCGGCTAAAAGAGATCCGAGTGAAAAACCAGTTAGTAAGTAAGTAACTCCTGCGTACTTGTAAAAGTTGCACCAAAAGATGTGCGAGGCTCACAAAAAAAAATAAAATAAAAAGAGAAAAAAATATATGAAGCAATGTGAAATATTTATATTCGGGTTGGTGAAGTTTTAATACTCTTGCATAAATTGTTTACGCTGCATAATAAAGCATAAATCTTAATTAATTTTTTTTTTTTTTTCAGAAAGTAAGCAAATTTAAGATATCTAAAAAAAATGTCTAAGTTGCTATAGTAAAGCGACAAATATCGAAAATATTTAAATGATCTATTTTATTATTTTATACATTTATAAAATACCGATTAGCAAAATTAAATATACCGATATTTCTTTAATAAACATATTAAATCCTCAATAATGCAAATAATACTTTTTCTGGATTTTAAACAGTTTTAACTAAATTAGATCAAGCATAATAAAAATTTAATTAAATATTAACTTTAGCTTCGATTGCATTCTTTTTTTTTGCATTATTTGTTATTAACTTTTTTTTTTATTATTTTTTATAATACATCCTCATGTTACAAACTCAAACTTACTTTTCATGACACTTGTTTCTACTAAATGATAATAATTTTTTTATTAGAATACATTTAAGAAAAAAATATACAAAAATTACATTAATTAATTTCCGCAGTATATTTAAAAAATAAAGTTAAAAAAATAACATTAATGTGTATATTTGTGGGCCCATTTTATGTTCTTATTGTTTTTATTTATGCAATTTGGTTATTTAAGCCGTTATAACTAATTTTTAATAAATGTTTATATTGAAAAAACTCTATTAAAAAATGAAATGAAAATTAATTTTTTTGGCTGGTTATTTTATTTTCATTTATTTTAGATATTTTATTTAACAATTAAAAAAAAAATAATATACTGAAAATTAGTGGCACAATTTTTAATAAATATTAATTATCTATTTTTATTTCCTTGATATTTCAATAAAAAAAATAGTTGATTGTACTCCTACAAAAGAATTAATACTTTCTACAGTATTTATATAATTTTTTATGTGCATTATTTAAAAATCGTGTAATTAGCAAATCATCTGTATATCAGTCAAAACTATGTGCACTAAATATATTTAATGACAACAATAAAATACCCTACGTAAGAGTATAAAAGACTTTACATCATCCAATGGCGCAACTTTCTATTTAATGATGCGACAGTTTTATGCACTCCATTTGGCCCTGAACAGGGGTCCAGTTCCCCAGATCCCGTTCCCAGTCCCCACTACCAATCCCAGTCCCATTTCCATTTCCATTCCCTTTGGCATTCCCTTGTCGGATTGGAACAAAAAATCATTGTATTATGGTCGAGTGAGTTTTTCTTGGAGACACAACGACGACGCTGATTGATGCTGTTTATTTGCTTAAGCGGCAATTGCAATGCAATTCTTTGTACTGTTTTATTAGCTGTTGCAGTTGCAGTTGCAACTGTTGTTTGGGTTCTCATAAATTATGTGTGCCAAAAGTCAAAATACTGTAAAAAGTATTTTGTAAATCGACGCAATGTATATGCAAATAAACGACGACGAGCCAAAGCCAAAATGCGTTCAATGCATATAAACTTGGCACAGATGCAATTGCCTTAAATCTGGCTAAAATAAAGTTAATTGCGTTTTATGCAGTTCCAAAAGAGAAAAGTTTATTTAAAAATCCATAAATATTAATGCAAACAATAATACTGCACTGAAGTTTCAACAATGGAAATTAAACAAAAGATTTTTGATCTTTTGCGCTTTTGATGTCATTGAGAATTACAAGAAAGTTCAAAAATATTTAAAACATGTTCTGATAAAATTGTTTACTTGAATGAAAAATGATTTGTTATATGCCAAGGATTTTTTTCAGAAAGGTTAATATCTATATTAAATCTTAATGTTTATTTAGTTCTTAAAAAAATAAAATTTATTATTATTAAAAAATTAATAAGACTTTAAATAATTATTTTCTAGGAAAAAAAAATTTTCCCTTCTCCTAAAAATATTCTAGTTTATATTACAACACAATTTCCTATTTCAAAAAATGAATCATATATTTTTTTTATTCAAGATAAGACTACAAATATTTTTAATTACATAAAAATTTTAAAATCCAATTTTTTTGGATTTTTTTTTGTGCGAAAAGGAAATACAAAAAAAAAACCAAAAAAAATTGGGTTTTTAAATTTTCCATTTGATTAAAAATATTTGTGGAAATAAATCAATGTTTTTTTTCAATTTATTAAAGATTCCTAGAAGATTCCTAGAAAAATAATTGAGATAATTTTAGTTTTATGGTGTAAGTATATATATTATTCTAGCTGTCAATTTGTCGAAAAGTAAATGTAAAAAAAAAAATAAAAAAATATCTTTTTATTTATTTTACCATTAAAAATATTTATTTATTAAAAAATTCAATGTTTTTATTACTAAAAATGAATAAGACTTTTAATAATTTTTTCCTAGCAATTAAAAATATTTCCCTATCTCCTAAAAATATTTTTGTTTATATTACAACACAATTTTCTAGTTCGAAAAAATAAATCTAATATTTTTTTTATTAAAGATAAGACTACAAATTCCCGCAAAAAAAAAGAACCCAAAAAATTGGATTATAAATTTTCCATTTAATTAAAAATATTTGTGAAAATAAATTAAAATTTTTTTTATTAAAAATAAGACTACAATTGCCAATTTGCACAAAAAATCAACCAAAAAATTGGTTTTTAAAATTTCCATTTAATTAAAAATATTTGTGTAAATAAATTAAGATTTTTTTCAATTTTTAAAGATTCCTAGAAGATTCCTAGAAAAATAATTGAGTTAATTTTAGTTTTATGGTTAAAGGTATATATATTACTCAAGCTGTCAATTTGTCTAAAAGTAAATGTAAAAAAAAAAAAATATTCCATTTATTTATTTTACCAGAAATCAACCCACTAAACTAAATTTCTGCCTACACTATGGCATTATTTGCATTAATGACATTTTGGTTTATAATTTGTACGATTTATGACATGTTGAAACACATGTTTATCATCACATTTGGGACTATCGTAGAAGACTATCGTGTAATATGCCAGTTGGCCACACGGCTCACACAATTTCAATGGATTTGACAAGTTTTTACAAGATGCCCCGAACTGCAATTTACACATCACACAAAATAGCAAAAATATCATAAATCTAATGTCGTAAACAGTCTAGAGAATTTAATAAAATGCCAACTAAAAGCTACCCTGTATTTAGTTTGGCAATAGCAATATTTCAATTTAAAATATTTTTTTTTAAAAATCGATATTTCCCTTTTTTTGTCAATTGAAGCTACAGGGTATTTGGCAATTGGTCATTTAGCGTGTGGGTGGTCGGATTCGCTTTGATTTTTATCTATTTTTGTCATATGCAAAATGCATTTTTAGGTCATTTTTATTAATAATAACAAAAACGCACGGAAAATGTTTATAACGCAATTTTAATATGCTCATTTAGTGTTTGAGTAGAGAGAAAAATCAAAATAAAAATTAAAACCGAGACAAGCATGCAAAATGTTAAGAAAACACCTCCTACTCTTCCTAGAAACAACCCCCCGCTCCCCCTGAACCCACAGAGATATAGAGACGCCTCCGCCCGTGGCAGCCAATTTGGTATATAGGCAAATTTTTTTAGGCAATTTGCCAAATAATAATTTCTATAAAATATTCTTGATTTCTGTTGAAATAAAAAGCATATTTTTCGGACTTGAATATTTGGCTCAAAGTTTACATAGATCGCGCGACGATCAAATTTTCCATACGATCATTAATTTCACGTTGTCTTTTTAAAAAAAATTATTATATTATATATATAGATACTTATAAAGACGACCGCACTTAACACACCACACAAAGTGGAAAAAAAATTCGAATGAAAAATAAAATGAGTTTTTTCTCAAAATAAAATTGAACTATGAGTTATATTTTGCAGACACAACGACGACATGCGGATTCTTGTTCTTGCTTGTTTATTGTATAGTCAAAAATACAAAAAAAATATCAAAAAAAAAATACAAAAAAAATTTTAAAAAATACAAAAAAAAATTAGAACAACTGCGACATGTGTTGCCGCTTGAAATTAGATTGTTTTCTATTATTTTAAAAATCCATTTATGCTAAAAAAAAAAAAGATTTCTTTTCAATGGCAACAAACTTTCTTCAACTGTTTTTTCACATATTATATATTCAAATATTACATTTTGTTATTGTTTTCGTTGTCTGGGCATTTTGGACACTTTTATATCGCAGAAAAATATAATTTGTATTTCCCAGAAAGCTGCGTAAATATTTATCTCCCACACATCTATCAATCAATAAGTCACGAAACAGTCAAAGGATTGAAATTCTTCAGTGCAAGGTCTTTGAATTCTCTGATATCTCTGATCCACTACAGTGGGGCAGGCTCAATATAAAATTTGTCAAATTGATATATTAGCTGTTAAAATGTTGTAGAGTGCTGCTGCCACGCCCCCCGTCCAAATTGTCAAAGATTTCCGCATGCTGCTGTCAAGTTGTCGACGAAAAGCAAAAAGGTAAAGGTTTAAAAACAAAAAAAAAGAGATACATAGAAACAAAAGTGGAACAGCAGATGTGTCTCTAACAATATATATATATATTTTAATGGATTCAATCATAGTCCGTCTATTAGAGCTGACTGTAATGTCATTTTGAATAATTTGTGATTATACTGTACATTATGAAACCTTTTAGTTTCTCACATTTGTAAATCATTACTAATGTCTTTGTCAATTATTACATTGGCAGCCCATTTCAAATTTGTTAGATCATTTTTGTATTTATAAATTAAATGTTCTCTAATTCCATAATATAGCCGGGTAATTGTAATAAATATAATGTGCGTTCATCTCGTAAGGGTAAGTATCTGATATCGTTCGGAATAAATGTAAATAAATTGTTGGCTCATTTATCAAATTTAATCAAACTCAAAAATTAAAATTTTTCCAGATCATTCTTAGTATATTTAATCTTTTTCAATACGTGCTGTATGATATTTTTTTAATTCGCAATAATCTTAGGTCAATTTTAAATACGTTTTGATTTATTTTTTGTAACATTATTACTATTTGTTTTTTTTTTATAAATAAAGTAAATAAATTGTTGGCTCATTTACCAATTTAATCAACTTCAAAAATTAAATTTTTTTTTAAATTATTCTTAGTATATTTAATCTTTTTTAATACATGCTGAATGATATTTTTTTAAATTTGTAATAATCTTCGATCAATTCTAAAGACGTTTTGACTTTATTTTTTTATCATTAATACCTATTTTTTTTTATAAATTTGTTTTATAAACATTAAAATAATTAATTATGATTTTTAATTGAAAAGCGACTTCGAACCAAGGTACATTACATTACATTACGTCGAGTATCAAAAATTCTATATATTTTAATTAATTTTTAGGTTGAATGATACCCATTGATATGACACTTTTATTGGCATATTTTATTACCTTGTTGTTCTAAAGACTTTCCCAATAAATGCGTTCCCATGATGCACAAAACAAAAACATGTTTGTTATTTGCAGAAAACAAAAAAAAAAAAACAAAAAAAAAAGTAAACAAAATGTTTATCAAAACTCGAAAACAATTCCAATGAAATTTCCGGAACAAATATCCCCCAAAGTTTTTATCACCCAGCTGCATAT